>BSAI01000101.1:24191319-24254982 GCA_036245035.1 Adrianichthys oophorus
AGACAAACACACACATATCCCCTCTGGCAACCCAACGCACCTTATGAATATGATTAGACAAATATCCCAAAAAAAAAAAAACAAACAAAAAAACCAATCATCTTTAGTACAAGCTACAAATGTTAACTCTTCCTAGAAGCTTCCATCTATCGTCTCCTGAAACCTCGAGCATTATTGGCAAGCTGCTTAGGAAAAGAGCGGGGAAGTAAAGTTGTCAATTTTGAATGACGTAAGCGTTGCAAGCTCGCAATAGTGCAGTTTCTTTGTTACTTGTACATTTTTTTAAACTGATTATTCTGAAAGTAAAATACACGAATCCTCGGAGGCCTAATTCCTCTTTACATTTTTTTTAAAGTGCTGTTTTAAGCTAAATTGTGTTAATTCTTTCATTTTAAAGTTGAATAAAAGTAGTTGAATAAAAGCTTAATAATAAACTGGTCTCTCTACAAATGAGCATCATGAGTTTATGAGTGTAAATAATTGATTATTCTTCTGAAAATTGCATCAGCATTTTCTACTGCTCTGATTCTCAAACAGATCTCTGACTTACTCTTAAAAGGACACATTATTAAAACCTTAACTGCTAAGTTTTATCTTACTGCCAATTTTAAGGGAAAATAAGACAATGCAGGAAATTGCAACCTTGATTAATGACTTTCAAGTAAGATAACATTTAATCACAGCTGAAAACCATATGAGGAAAATCAGAATCGGAAGTAAACATGAATAAAAAATGACCCATCATCCTGCTTTATTAAAAAAAGAAAAATGAGTTCAAAGACGTTTTTTTGAGAAGGATGAACTATGCAAAAAAACAGACTGTATTGACTGGTTCCATTTATATGATGAAGCATCTTCCACATCTGCTGACCCCAAATTCACGGAGATTAAATATGACCCAGGCTTGTTAGGAGTTTAATCCTTTTAATGCTCTCGTTATGCTGCAACCAGTCATACCATAAGCATTTTTATTTTGTTTTATTTTATCAGAATTAGTTAAAAAACAAAGATGCTTCATATTTGGATGAAATGAACAATTTCTGGTGGAACCAGGAAGTATTCTGATTTTCTAGTGTGATGAAAGTATATTTTTTACTGTTCTGAAATGAAGTTCTTGGCAACTGCATAGTGGAGTTAGTAACAGCTAAAGGAGGTATGTGCTTCATGGAGAGTAGCAAGGACGAAGAGCTGGGGGAGACGTCGACTGGTGAGCTCAGATAAAGCTGAGTCTTGCCAGGGATGGATTTACAGATGAGTTGTTGTGATGAATGAATGAGTACAGCGAAGATAGACTTGCAGGACTGCCCATAACTCCAGATTATTTATGACAGTCCCAGGTGGCTTAACTTATTTCATTAAAAATATACAGGCCAATTTAGGTGCTCACAGAGCCATCTCACATGCTCCACTGCAACTGAATCGTTTTATATGATCCTTCTGAATCAGCAGGTTTTTCGTAATTGTGAGGAAAATGTGGGATAAGAGTTTTACAAGCTGGAAATTACTACTAGGAGGACCACCCTGCTTATGGTTACAATCTGGAACTCAGACTATCAAACATCAAAGAAAAAGATATTAAAGAGGCATCATTGTATTCAAGTTAAAAATCCTCTAAATGGCTTACTTCCAGCTCCAATTAAATTTATTCAATTTGATTGCCACGTTTTCGCGATACTGCCATGTTAGAGCCAAACGGTGTTAGTGAGCATTTGTTGATCTGAGTCATCTGATTCATCGCCAATCAGGAGTGAGCTTGTTGGAGGGCTACGCCCCATACAACTTGATAGCTGGCTACGCAAAATGGATCAATCAAATGTTTCAAACGTTAGACATGGGAGCCAGCAGGCACCACCTCGTTTTATTGAGGCATCTGATTGGTGAGTTTATAAAGAAAAGATTGAGGAAAAGAAATTGGATTAGCAAAAACATGTTAAAAATGGTAGCAGAGCAGAGTAATAGCTGTTTATTTTTCAAAAGTATGGGATTTTGGTTTCTTGGAGCCTGCAAGTACTTTCTGTTTGGAATGCCGGGGGGAAGGGTCACTCTGTCCAGTTGTCATTTACAGTCGATGGTCTGATCCTTAGTTTTGACGATTAGAAATTATGGCTTTTTAGCATCAAATTACAAAAATAATGTGTTTGAACAGAGAAAAAATAATATTATCCCCATCCTGACCTGTTTGCACTTGCTTCAGTTGCTTCAATTGCAACAATTGTGTATATATATATATATATATATATATATATATATAACCCAGTGACCCCGAAAGGGATAAAGCGGATTGGAAAATGAATGAATGAATGAATGAATATATATATATAATTTGATTTAAAAAAAAGTTTTTTCAAAAGCAAAGAGTTTTTTTTCTTGCAAAACTGACATTTTTACCCCAGCTGTTAGAAAGTCCTAAAAAAATCCTAAAAAGGATATGAGGTCATTATCCCACACAGACAATTCCCAAAACTAATCCAATCAAGCAAGAGAAGCTGTGGGTTGGGTTGTTTGTAATGTAACAATTTTATCGCTGTGAAAGCAGCTTTGTGCTGCAGGCAAACACACAACATATCAATGCACACATGCACTTCTGCTCCTGCACTGACATTTGAGCAGAGCGCAGCTGATATGTGTGTGTATGCTGCCCCACAATGGCACTCCCACATGCACATACTCACACCGCCTTCCTAAACAGATGAGAGTTGGATTAGACAAACTGGCAGCCGACATAGAGGCTATTATCCACTGGAGCTAATTCACTTTACTGCACCATCGCTTGCTTCATAGCCTTTTGTCCGCAACAATCTGCGACTCCATCTTCACCTTGTGAGCCCCCTCTCTGCCCATGTTCCCGCTCTCTCTTTCATTTTTGATCTTTTCTTTCATATCTGTCTGCATCACTTCCTAACCCTTTTGTTCTGCTCCTTTCCCTTTGCTGCTTTCAGATCAACCACTCATGCTGCAGCTGAAAGCAGGTAAAGACATCTTGGAAAAGCTTGCCAAGCCTCTGGCTGTAAAGGCTTTGTGCTGATAAAGCTGCACGCATGGATGATGTTACTCATAAGTCTCTTCTAGCATCCCTAAAAATTGATTAAAAGCCGCGGCATTACGGAAATTTTGGAATCCAATCTAATTTATTTGACCTTTATGGGGAAGTGATTTATTTCATGGTAGATTTAAATATTGCTGCTGTGACCTTGACTGAAGCTCCGGCCTTTGTGGACACCAGAACTATTAAATACACATTGCCTTGTGAAATTTGTTTTTCAAAACATCAACACACTTATGTGTAGCTGCAAAACAAAAACAGCGGCAATGGGGACGACTCCGAGGGTGAGAAGCAGGTCATCAGGGAGGTCGTGATGAAAGTCTGAGATCAGGGAGGGGTTGAGGATGTCTTCCAATGCGACCCAGAAACGTTCATCTGGGGCGTTCCCCTCCCAGTCCACAAGATATTGAAGCTGAGCTCCCCGCCGCTGGGAATCCAGGATACTGTTGACAGGTAGGCCTTCTCGCTGTCCACTATCGGAGGGGGCACCGTGGTGTTGATGGTCTCGGGAGGTGTCACCCCATCAGGGAGGTCCGATAGCAGGCTTAAGCAGGGAGGAGTGGAAGGTCCAATAGCCCAATCATAAACACAATGAGGAGGTAGACGTGTGGCTTTTTGATTATTGAAAGCCTCCTCTAAATCCTGATACTGGGAAGGTAGAGAGTCATGAGTGGTGACGGAGTAGTCCATGGTGATCTAGCAGCTAGCTGGTATCGTTGTGGCTCTGCCGAAGCTCCAGACGGGTTGAGATGGTGAACATTGTGGACAGGCCAGTGTCTCAAAAGTGAGAGTATTTTGTGGACCAGATGATGTTGGGCTTGTGGGTCTCGAGCCATGGCAATCCCAGGATGAGGGAACAGCGAGGATGGTCAATGGCGAAGAAACAAATGAGTTCCTGATGTTGGTGCTGGATGTTGAGTTGGAGATCTGGTGTCAGGAACTTGATCCGACCTGAGTCCAGGAGACGGCCATCTAGAGCAGAAACTGCCACCCGCGAATCACAGTCAAGCAGAGGAATGGAATTAGCTTGTGAAAATGCCAAGTCTAAAAAATTTCCTGCAGCACCTGAATCTATCATAGCATTGGTCATAATGAGCCCATTTGCTATCCGTAGAGTGATCAGTACTTCAAAGGTAAGGAAAGTGTCACTGACCGGCCCCCCTGATCGTTTAGGCGGACAATTGGGACAGGATGCTAAACTATTTGATTAACTGTAATATTTAGCATTCAAACTTAATTAATACCAATTAAGACTGATGAACTAATCAATATTAACAATAACTGCTAAATAAATGATGGTATAAAAATAAAAATATCAGGTTTAGCTTGGCCCAGCCTGTAAAAACAGTTGGATGGAACGTTTTTTATTCACTTATTTCAGCTTAGCATTACAAAAAAAGCTTCCTCTGCTGGAGAACTCCTGCACTGACCTTTTTTTTTATTAGGGTGAGTGTGGAAAGCCCCAAAGATTAAGAGCTGTGAACACAGCCTCACCGTGCAAATGATCTGAATACATGATCACAAGCACACACCTATATCTTGTAATAGCAGGTGTTTTGGTTTAATCCTTCAAGTCATACAGCAATTTATGGATAATTTGACTTTGCAGAGCAGCTAAAGGTTGAGCATCTTTATGGTACATTTGTGGTTGTGAGAACGTCGCAATTTTAATGGGGTTCAGATTGAGTTTTGATTAAGGTAAGGAGCTGTAACACAACAATGCTCTCATAAAGGAAGTAAAGCTGTGAGGATTCTTTACTTAGGTTTTGTGAAGCTTTTGTCATGTTCTATTTTCCCTGTCAGACTCACTAGGTTTAGGTTAATCATCCACAGCTGTCTTCATTTCGTTGATCTACCTCAGTGTATGTAAGTGTCTGGTTTTCTGTTCATCATTGTCAGGTCATGTGCTCTGCTGTCACCTTTTTGTTGTTCCCATGATTTTTTGTCATGTTTCAGTTTATTCATTCAATATTTTAAAGTTCATTTTTTTTTTAAGACAAGCCTGGTCTCCCGCATTTTGGGTCCTCCACCTCCACTCAGTGACACAGAGCATTATAAAATTACTCATTTAAACATTTTGTTTTGCATAAAAACATAAAAGGAAGATGTGCACACATGTTAATGCTATCATCAGAATTTAGGACAGGAATAATCTGAAGGGATTAAAATCTTCCAAACCAATGTTGGAATGTAAATAAATTAATTTAAATAAAAAGTTGGCAAAGATTTCGAGACATTTATACACAAAAATAAACACAAATAAACAAAAATAAACACAAAAATACTTTAAAAGCTATTGATTTTTTTAACAATTGAAAGTGATTAAAAAATGTGCTACTAATTATGTGATTTTGAGGATTGTTGCTCTCCTTTTCAACATGAATTGATAAAGGTGTTTCACGAAGAAAGGGTTATACTTATGACGCATTCTCTTAATGATTACAACACAGGATCTCACAAAAACACTCATTTTCATCTATTATTTAGATATTTGACCAAGAAGAGCCAGTGGTTTCAAAATAATTGTCCACAACTTGTCAGATAAAACTGATAATTCAAACTTTTCTCAACTTTCAGCTGAAATAATTGGTTAAGGCTTTACATTAAGTGCTGACAGGGGTGGGCTTAAATTTATGCAAAGGTAGGTTATTGCCCCAACACTTTGGGTCCCGAGCTGAATACTTCAGAAATGTCTAAAATAATGTACAATATTAGTTTACTTTGTCATAAAAAAAAAACAATTACTCAAATGACATTAAACTGCTCATGTGATAGTGCTTAGTCCCCCCTGTCTCTGTGTAGCAATAGACTAGTCCATCAACACCAAGCTTTATTTAGGTATTGTATATATTTAACATTTACATGTGATTTTGCTTTTAAAATTCATATCAAAACATTAGAATTCTTGATATTGACAATGCCTAAAAGTGAACCAGTAAAGCCGTTATTTGATGGACATTTTTAAAAGAAATTATTAATACAACTGATACAACGCTGTTATTGTTCGCCCGGGGCCCCCAAACTGCTAAGTCCGCCACTGAATGTTGAGATCAGAAAATAAAATGGTCTTCTCCCCTTTTGATGGTCTGATCTATTCTTTCAAAGAAACCATCGGACCTTCATTTCTGTTAGAATCAGTAAAAATAATTGCTGCACAAAAAGAGACACAACAAAGATGTGGTGAATTGATGGAATATTGTTGTGAACAGACAACTCAATAATAAACAAATAAAACCAAATTCAAGAGCCTTACAAAAACTGGATCTGAAAACAAAAAGGAAGAAAAAACTAACAGAAGACAAAACATGACAACATATCAGTCTCTTTTAGGACCATTTCATATAAATATTTGATGTTTCTTGTGTTTAACTATTCCTGATGGTTGCTTCTGTTTTTATATTAGAGTCTGTGCATTCATACCTGCCAAAGCCAGTTGGTCTGCCTTCTTTCATCCCCTCCTGTGCCTCCCAGTGGGGTATTTGGGGGCGGGCCGCATGTCAATGTTTATCTAGATCAGCTCCTCCTACTGCTGGAATGATTAATGAACAATGGTCACACCTGTTGTTCATTAGCAAACTTACTACAGTTTAACAGTTCCAGTTTGCCTTCCACCCCTTGGTGGGTTATTTAAATAATAACTTATTCTGTGATGTGCAGGAAGCCTTCAAGGTCTCTGGACTGGAATTTTTTTATGTTAAGAGAGCTAAAATGAGGACAAAAACAAACATTTACAAACATTGATGCAGGAAGGTGCAGTTTCTACCAAAGAGTAAAGCCGTAAAGTTGCATGAATTCTTATCCTCACTGCCTTGTTGTCTTTTTCCTTTTTAGAGTCTCTTCCAGTTTCCAAATGTCAGGCAGTCTGTCTGCAAAGTTCTTTCTAATCAGGATCTGGAAGGTTTATCAGCTATTGGAAAGTCTTGTAAAAGTTGCAGAACAGTTCCTTATGAGGCCAAAACTCACAATAAATCATGCAAAAAAATCAGAAAAGAAATAATCAATTCTCACTGTTTCTTTGTCCAGAAATAATACATTTCACACACGTAAGTGACTTAACTACAGACTTTTGCAATAATTAAAGGTGTAAAAGAGAAGTGTAAACTTGAATATTTAGTGAACAAAATAGTTTAAGAATAATTTTAGACCCATATAGATCAACAAAAATATCTTTCAGAAACCTACATTTTATTTCTGGAAATTGCAAGCGAAAGACGGGTCAGAAAGCAATTCTTGTTCCCAGACTTGGAACCGCTTGGGTGTATTCAGATGGAATATTTGTTTCGGATTATCAGGGAAAAAAAAACTCTGGTTCACTTAAAGTGAAATAAATTTGTCCAAGCTGAATACACCCTGAGTAACAGCTGACTCTACAGGAAGTTAAACTTTTTATTGTGATGATGTCTCATTCAAAAATGTACATATATCACAGCTAATGAAAAAACAAGATTTTTTACATTTCTTTGGTCATAAGATAAAAAAAGTGCTAAACGTTTCCCCAAATTCAAAGACATAATTATACCTGAAACGCTAATATGTCTATTTACACCTTTAATTGACTTTAACCAAAGAACTGACTAGTACATTAATTGGTAATTTCCTCATTAAGGTTTTAAGAATCTACAAAAAAAGATTTGAATGTTTGACTCTGGTTCTGTTTATCTTTGATACAGAACTTCTGAATCATTTAAGAACCATTTGAGCAATTGGAGAACATGCTGAGAAAGAACACTCAGATATCCCACATCTGCTGCTAACTGTTGCTGAGTTTATTGTTTCACCAGTAAAAGTACAGCAGAGGTTCATGTAGCTCAAACAGTAAAAAAAAAAGTCTAAGTTTTGCAGGCATGCAGACTTTTAACAAAAACCAAGAGCAATATAATACATTTTTCATAACTCCACAAATCACCATCTTCTCATTCTAATTGAATGATTTGACTGATTTTTACTCTTTTTTTCATGATATTTCCACCAGTCTTTTCACAGAGCAGATTACACCGGAGACACTACACATGACCCCCAAGCTCAGTATGCACACATCTGTCAGCCGGTCCCTCACAGTGAGCCGAAACCACTGCAGCCTCAGGTGAAACAGACATGGCAGTATGAGCGTGAGTGCAGCTCCAGTCACACTCCCTGTCAAACCCATCAGCAGGGAGAACCTGGGTACCAGCAGTGCCAGGAAGTATGAGGTCAGTAACAAGGAGCAACGGGCCATCAGGGCCGGACGGGAAACTCCTCGACCTCCATGTTTGGAGTTTGATGAATTAGCAGCATCTGGAGGGAAACAGAATTACAGCTGTTCTGAAAATGTACATGATAATGTGCTACCAGTATTTTGCTGTGATGGTGGTTTCATTTTTGTTTGTTTGTTTCACCTCTAAGAAAGCAGGTTTGCAGTATTTCAGCTGCAGCGTAGAAGGGCAAAGGGTAGGACAGTAGGGCCTTCGCCAACAGACACATGTTAACAACAGGCCGAAGGTTGGGTGGCAGGTTGTCTGTGATGACCTCGCTGGTCTCTGACCCCCAGGTCAATACCGCCTTATCAAGGGGAAAAAAGATGAATTCATACCTTTGGCTTTTTCTGAGTTCAACTAGACATTTTAAAAGCTTTGTTGGTCTCAGCCAGTTCCTGACCAGTAAGGCAAACAAGGTTTTCATGATACAGGCAGCTCCATGGGTTCTTCCCAGCATGGTATCGAACTGCCCCCTGTCCTCCATACTACCTTCTAAAGAAGGGAGGAAGATCTGGGAGGTATAGGAGAAGATGATGACTCCTACTGAGACAAGGAAGTTCTCCGGATCCACAAACAGAGACAGAGAGGACCAGTACCAGCTGCTGGCACAGCTCAGGCAAAACAGCATGACCAGCAAACTGATAGAGGAACAAAGAAGAAAAAATATGAAACATGTACAGTATATAAATGACAGATGTAGACAGATCCTGAATGTTTACCATGTTTGTCATGTTAAATGTCCATTGTGTGCACGGTGTTATGACAGTCTGTGGAAACTAATTTCCCTCTGTGACAATAAAGCAATCTATCATTTACAACTGTGAGCAATGACAGCAGAGCAGCTCAATGCATTTGGATGTGGAGACACGGTCAAGGTGACCTCGTGAAGCTAAAACAGAGCATCAAAGAGAATGCTTTGGTGCCAAACCAGATGGTCCAAGTGTTTGAGAAATCTTAAAAATATGATGATTATGATTGATGGTTGTCCAAAAAAAAAGAAAGTAAGAAAAACATTTCATGAATTTCAGTCCACTCAGTTATTATGCTATTTTAAGTTTTTGAGGTCAGAGGAGAACGGGCAGATTGGTTTTAGATGACACAATGGGAATAGGGAGTGGACAGTGGCGCAGTGGTTAGCACTCCTGTCTCACAGCGAGAAGTGCCCTGATTCAAATCACAGTTGGGTTCATTCTGTGTGGAGTTTGCAAGTTCTCCTTGTCCACAGACACCCAAGGTACCTCTCACAGTCCAAAATCATCTTTCTTTGGTTAAGTCTTGGAGTCTAGAAGTGCCCCTTCAGTGTCCCTGCCTTATCCAACGGCAGCTGGAGTAGGCTCCAGCAACCTCATGATCCAGAAAGGGATTTAGCAGGTTCTGAAGATGGATGGATGGATGGACTTTGAATTATTCCTGAACACACAACATACTAAAACTCTGATTTGATGTAAAGCAGTTTCATATTTCAGAAAAGCTTTTGTTTGGGATTGTAACCATTGATCCATCTTATTGTGCATAAAATGATCACTTTTATGAGTCAGTTCTTCATTTTGTCAGCTGTAATAATTGTATCAAATAATTCACATTTACAATCTTATAATATAGGACTATGTCACACATACATATATATCCCTTTAAGTATATTTTATATACTTCACATTTTGGATTGATATCGAGCATATTTTTCCTTAGTAAAAGGATGATTGTTTTAAATTTAATTTTCTAAACTCGTTCAATACCTTTTTGCACTCAGAGTTGCTGGGGCCTTTCCCACCCACTGTTGGGCAAAGACAGGGTTCACTTTGATAGTGCATCACAGGGCAAGTGAGAAACCTGTTCAACCATCCATTGTGAGAACCTGCTGCATCCCTTTTGGGGTCAGGGTAATGCTGGAGCTAACCCAGCTACAGTTGGGCAAAGGCGGGGTTCACCCTGAACAGCACACCAGTCTGTTGCAGGGCCACACACTCAAACACACTCAACATGCACACCTAGGGACATTTTGGAGACACCAATTTACCTACGTAGCATGTTTTTGAACTGTGGGAGGTAGCTGGAGTTCCCAGAGAAAACCCATGCAAACTACAAACAGAAAGGACCCCGATTTGAACCACTGAGAGGTGAGAGTTTTAACCACTGTGCTACTGTGCAGCCTGAGTGTGGAAACGGCTTTGTAAAAAATGTATAAATAAAAATGTCCGACCTTGAGATTCATCAATTCTAGTGGTAAAAAATTAACAGCAATTTCATGTTTTGGGTTTATGATTGTCAGTCAGTTGAACAAAGTTCCTGCTCTCTTGGTGAGTAATTCTCTTCTTTGTAGTTTTCTAACAAAAAACTACTTTGAGCTAAATTGTAGACTTTCTTAGAGTAACTTTCATGCTTTTTGTGGTTACTTTGGGTTAAAGCCCTCACATTGAACATGGCTCGTGACCTGGAAAATCTTACAAAAAAGTTGGAGATTAACCAAACTACCATCAACAAATGTCCAAGAAACAGAGAATTCTACTAAAAACTGGAATTGCTCCTCTTGATCACAGATTGACTATTTTTATGATTCACTGTTTTTATGTTTCAGCATTTAAATTTTTTGAATGTTGTGTTGTAATATTTTAATCGTCCTAGTGATTTTATTTTTAATTGTTCTAATGTTTTAATGTGTCTGGGAGTTGTAAACTGTGGCTGCCTCTTGGCTGGGACTACCTTGCAAAGGAGGTTTTTAATCTCAATGGGAGCATCCTGGCTAAATAAATGTTAACCTTGATAATAATAATTTGTCATGAGATGCTTGTTATACACAGACTTATTGTCATGTAAATGTAGAGCTGGATTGTAAAAGCTAGATGATCTTGTTTTATGTACTAAGGTAATTGTGAGATAGAAATAAGATGCAAAAATCTGAGAGTAAATTTCTCAAATTCTTTACTTTAGCCGTGGAAGCTGCAGGATGGACAGATGGTTGAGAAAATGTGCTTCACACAGTCTTATGATTCTTGAATGTAACCCAACAAAGTAATTGCCTCTTAAAGACATTTCTGCATGGAAATTTGCTCAAATAGCAACACTGTGGATGGAAGATGGGGATCCATGGTGCCCAGAATTTTCATAATAAAGCTAATCCTAGAGGGAAGTGCATGGGTCAAAGTTGGAAAAATAAGATGGTGGCTTAATTTTTCAAATGGGTGCATGGTAACTAAACATCAGTGTATGCTTTTTAAGTGTGTGTCAAACTGTTTCACCCACTACATTGTGTTTTCTTTCTTCAGTTCGAGTTTTTTTGGATTTCGTGCATGCAAAAAAATATTTCTCTAATCATATAAATGCATTCCAAGACTTAAATGTATATGTAAAAAAAAAAAAAAACTACAGAAAAATCTATTGACAAACAGTGTTTGTCAGCAAAATTTTGAACAATATTATGAAAAAAAGAATCACCTGTTGAGACTTGAAACTTTTGTTTGAATCTTTACTATAATAATGTACAATAAAAATAACTGCATCAACCACAAGCCTATGAACTGTTGTTTGCAAGAATGATTATACAAGTGCAATTTATTCTGCCTCTAACTGCAAATCAATTTAACCAAACTGCATCATGCTGAGATCATGATACTGCCACCACCATGCTAATAAGACTTGAAAATGTTCTTCCCCATAGAACTGTGTTCTTTAATTCCTCTTTTCGTGACCTTATCTAGCTGGTCATTTGACTTAAAACATCATCCCCTTTGACAAAAAACAAAAATGTTGATGAAATTTGACATTTAAATGATCACATCTAAGAAACTACAAAGGCTACAGGAAATGATAATACCATAAAAACAAACATTTTAACTCTGTTTTCTCACCTTATAAGTCCATGAGCCAAAGAGCAGAGCAGGCTGAGCACTGAAACGGGTCTGAGATCAGTCAGCAGCAGGCAGGGCAGGAGAAGCAGCAGAGAGAGCAGAGAGCACACAGACCTGGGGAGAGCCGCCGCTGACAGACAGTTAAACAGCAGGTTTGTGGAGACGAGCAGGTAAAGGGTGCAGGTCATTAGCAGCTCAATCACCTATCAAAAAAAAAAAAAAACCTTTTCCATCAATTACAACATAGAAAGGCAAAAATATTTCTTTACATATGTTTATTTATATAGAAATCAGTATATATTTCTGATTTAAAACTCTTCAACCTATTAATTAACAGCTTTTAACAAATAAACTTGGTAACTGGGGCTTTATGCTGACAAGCTCCACATTTGAGGGGATTCTCTTGGTATAATAATGAGAGTCAGTCATCCTGTTACCACAATGTCTTCAAATTATTTTGTATTGCTTGATTTATCCATATCTGTTTATTTTACAGTTAATTCATACAGTTACAGAATAATTAAATAAACTTCACATTCTAAAATTACAGCTCATTTTATTGTGACATGTGCATTTGGACAATACTGCACCATCAACATATACAGTGTGGCATATTATGCATATATTATACGTAGTTGTGCTTTCATTTAACAAAAATGGAACTGTGAAACTCATAATGAACTTTTGGTCTGCCCTGATCGCAATAATCCAAATATTTGGGTATTGATTTCAACATATTTTAGAGGAAAAAAAGACATTCAGCAGGGAAAAATCATGTACTTAAATAAATAAATAAATAAATAAACAGCATCAGCAGATCAAGACTCAGGTCTGCAAGTCCTCCAAAGAATCTTCCTCTTTATCCATTTTAAAATGGATAAATGGTTGTGGTAGAGGAAGACCAAGGCTTTGAGGAGCTGATCTGATTTCTACTGTCAGCAATGATCTGCCCTATTTTGAAGAAGGTTATCTCAGGTGTCTGTACAGGTTTGTTGTGGAGGCGGTTCTATATAGAAGGATTTTCCTGCAGACTCTACGCTCTTGATTTGCTTTATCTGTAACAGAAAAATGGTTGTAGATTTAGCTTCTTTTTCCAGTCACTCCATTTCTTTACATTTTTGTATTGATGTAATTTCTTTTTGTTGCACCTGACACTCTCTGTCTTTCCCTCATACTTGGTTCATGTTTTGTTGCTGCTGCTGTGGGTGTAACCATAGACCGTAAATTACCGTATACTGTATAAAGTATGTTCTATGTCAATGGGTGTAACGACGGACCCCACCCCCCCAGGTGCGCACACTCAGGGCAAACACATATGTATTGAATATTCACGTGCAGCTTGAAGAGGGAAGAGGGCTAAAGAAAGTTTAAAAAAAGAGAAGAACACGGCTCCCAGGAAGAAGGCAGACAGAAAACGGTCGTGTTGCAATATCCTCACCCAGTCAAAGTTGGAGCACAGTTGCAAGGAAAAATGTAAAGTTGTAGGGTGTGCAACAATTCACTTGAATTTGCGTTAATAGTTGAGATCACAACATCGCGAATTCCTGGAGGGACTGAATTGTTGTGCAAGTTTATTAGATGGAGGCTTTAAATGAGCTCAATGGGTTTTTGCTGCTCCCTACACTATATTTAATTTCTTTACACACATGTTTTTACTTTTAATAGATTTTAATTGTGCAAAGTAGAAACAATAAAAAAAACTAAAGTGTTACCTGAGCTACGTTGACCATCCACCCCCCCACTCCCTCCCAGCTTGGCCACAATCCTTTGCAACAAGCCTCCATAATATCTTGATAGCTGTGTCGGACTCGAACCCTTGACACTGAGCCAGACTCCTCACTAAAACACACAAAGCTTACAAAGTACATACATTTTTTTGTTTTTAGAGTTTATTTATTTTAACAAATAATGCACAAAAGAACATTGATTATACGAAACATGTATTGTGCCAGGTTACAGCAAATTTTCCTCTTACTGTAGAAAGAACAAGTAAAAACAAAATATTTAAAATAGTTTATATTTAACAGAGTGGGATGATGTAAGTTTAGACTCTTGAAAGACATCCAGAAATATCCAGAATTTAAATCATTGCATTATATTGTGTGCAAATGCATAAAGCCTTACCTTTGCTCCTCTTCATACAAACAGGACACCAAGATTTTGCCTGTGTGGTTGCAGACCCATGCAGACAGAGCCAGCAGTACCAGACCCACATATCCTGCCTGGACCAGAGCAAAGGGCAATCCCAGGACAAAGATCCCCTTTAGATAGACCAGACAGAGGACAGATGAGCTTCAAGCCTAAATGAGAGAAGTTGATGCTGTAAAAAAAAAAAAAACTAATTGAAGTCCCACTCCGATCATGTTTAAGTTATTTTCAAAGCGTTCCCAGTGGTCTTTCATTTAGATTATGCTGTTTTTAGATAAAATAATAATAATAAAAAACCTGTTGTTTTCTAGCAGATAGTTTCTGAAGAGCAGCAGGAGTTCATTAGAAATTCAACTCGAATTTTGACTGTTAGCAGAAGTACACCTTCACTCATTTCCCATCATCCCTGTGATTATACTCTCTCCTGCTCACTTACAGCCCCTCATGCCCCAACCTAACATAACCGATGCAATAAAAACGGTGAGCAATATTGAAGCTATCTAGCTGTACAGTTCTGATCAACATGTCAAGCTTGGACGAAGAAAACAAAGATGTTCATGGATCTATTTGTCAGCAAGTGAAAGCGTCAAAATGGAACGCAGCACGGAGGCTTGTCACCCACCGACTGTAACGCTTACATCACTGCTACATGCTTTTCCCAGTGGCATGCTTAGAGAACATATTAAAAACACTTAAAAACATGTTGCATTAAAAATGTTTTTTCACCAGTTGCAACAATAAAACATTTTTTTTCCTACAAAATCACAAAAATTCCTGGGTTTTTTCATTTGTCCCATGTACAAAATTATTTCAATCAAAGGTTTACTTGTACAGCCACATTATATTATTATTATTATATTAAAAGATCAACAATTATATTAACCAGCCCAGCTGTTCAGTCACTTATAAATATTGATTTGTTGAATATTTATGTAATTTTTTTATTTGAATTTTTCAGCACATGGTAGAGTTTTTAAATGTCTGGTAGCAAAGCCATTTTAATGCAGAAAGGATCTCCAGGTGGTCATGCAAACATCAGAGTGGACTGTCACTGCAGAATAATTTTAAAATAAAAAATGCTAAAACTCCAAGTTACACAGAGGAACAAGAACAGCTAAGCAGGAAAGGAAGAGAACACAGATGAAAGAACTTTTCATGGATAGACGATGAGGAGGCGAGAGGAGATCTATTGGCCTGATGCCTGGAGAGTCTGAGGATGCCGGAGACCAGCAGGAGCAGAAGAAAGAGGCGAGTCGAGCTTTGGCCCATCACCAAGAGAAAAAGCAAGAGGCTGCCAGAGAGAAAAAGACGGAGGAGAAGGAAGGGGAAAGTGGTAGAAAATAAAAGAGGAGACACAAGAGGAGGACAGGGACAAAGAAAGGAGAGAGGCTGGAAGAGGTGCAGCCGTGCTGCCACAGATGGATGATGGGAGATCAGAGGAGTCGACAAGCTACTTTGATGGAGTTTTTGTGTTCTGAATGTTGGAACATGGAGACTTACAGAGAGACTAAGAGAGAGTTATGGAAGCACATCATAGACAGAAGAAACAGGAACACAGTGTCGCAGCATAAACAGAAGATTGCATTCTCACTTTCAAGTTGGTAACTGCTGTCTGTTAGGCATACGCTGATGGAGCTTTGATGTTCAAATGGAGCTACTGGGAGTGGTGAGTTTGAGAGAAAACTGACGCTGAAGTATTTGATTTTATTCTCTCTTTTTCCATCTTTTCCAGCTAATTGGTTACAGTGAGCATAACCTCAAGCAGCTCCCGCAAAGAACATCAATGAACACAAAAACAAAAAACACAAAATATCAGCAAGTATTTTCATCTTCTTTCTAGTTCTGTCCCGCAGTTGTCCTGGACTTTAAGGACCAGAGGGTTTCTGCAATTCTTCTTTCTTACTGCATGTTCATTTTGCCCCTACCACATACTCAAAAACTCACCTAAATTTGCACACACTTAATACCCAGTGAAAATGAATTTTTTGACACGGTAAACAACCACCTCCAAAAAATGATGACATCCCAGTGGGAAATACTATCCAAAAGAAAAAAAGAATGGGGACAAAGTCTCTTTAAAAAAACACATTTCAAAATTCACCAACAGAACCAAAACAGCTTTTAAATGATCGTTTGATGGCCAAAGAATCTACGGCTTGGAGGCCACAATATGGTAAATGAAAACTTTGGATGGTTGTCAAAAAAATTCACACTCACACCACCAGGTTTGGTCTTTGGTAATTTATTTGACCTTTGACCTTGAGAAAAGGTAGCCATCTTGAATTTAAAAGAGAAAAACAAAAGTTACAAATTTAAAATCCTTCAAGGGATTTCAGTGTACCACCTCCAAAATCCTCAAGCATCATTGTGAAGCTACTCGCAAAAAAATGTTAGGATGAGAAATTGTAGATTTTGAATGGATTTTTCTTGCCAGGAAGTGCAATGAGCTTTATCCAGAGTGGGTCCTTAGGTAATCTTTTTTTTTGCATCTTTTGAGGGTTCATTTGTACAGCAGCATTGTGGTAAATGTTGTTCCCTCAAACAAAAGAGGCCCAGGTCCAGACCTTGTTTAAGGACTTCCCCCTGCAGTCCCTCTTTACGTGCTGTTTTTATTTGTTACTCCACATTTCCAGAGTTTGTGCATAGGTTGCAGTTTAACTCGGGTACTGCTCTGAAGTTTGGGTGAGCTCTCCAGATTGTATCCTTTTCTCATGTTACCGCAGCATGGGTGGCTCCCTCCTGTGACCCTGAACATTGTTAAATCAGTAATGAGAAAAAAAACCCAACAAATCTTAGAAATGTTTCACCACCAGAAAACAAAAGAACAATGGAGTAAAGCAGACAAACAATTCAGAAGACTGACAAGAGGGTCCAGAAGGTCGACACAAAGGCTCAGCTGACTGTCAGGACAGCTCTGATGGCCGTGAGCTCCGGCAGCTTGGCAGCACTGACTGGATCCCCTGGAAGGAGTCAACCAGTGAGACTGATGGAGCCAAAGCCCTTCTGGGGGTTGCAGGACTGGTGGGGCGACACTTGGCTTCTAGCTATGGCTCTTGTCTGCTTCCTGGTGGAAACTCTTGAAAGAAGTAAAATGTTGTGTTCAAAAAAAACATTGTTGAGAGGAAATACAGAGAGACTGAATGGATTGGAGGGAAACTGCAAAGCAACGTGATGAAAAGAAAACAATAGGTTTAAGCTTATTGAGTGAATGTGATCCATTCAAGGACAGAGTGGAAATGTTCTTCAAATCTAAAGAATGGATGGAAGTCCCACTATAGGCAGAAGGAATGCCGCAAATCGTGAATATTTTTATTATACAATTAAACTTTTTCACATTTACTTGCAATGGAAATCCTTGTGAAAGACAAATAGGAGGCTTTTTGTCATTTGTACATTCAAACCTTAACTTCCAGACAAGCATTTTAAAAAGGTATTCTTCAGGTCAAGCCTCGTTATTTATGTGCATTCCTCCAAGTAAAATAAAATAAAAGAATAAATAATGGAAATGGAAATGATAAAGACATGTGATCCCACTTTGATCTATCTTTAAATTAACAATGTTAAAATTCACAGACAAATTACTAAAATATAATATTTAAAAAATAATATATGAAGTGAATTAGAACTATCTACCTCAAAAGATACAAAATACATTTGAAAACGGCACTGCAAAATCTGAATCTTAAGAATGTAAAAAGACCCTTATTTCAAGAAAAAATAGTCTTATGTTCTGTCTTGCAATAAAAATGATCTTTTCAAGAAAGTTTTTCAACAGCAAAAAAATCATGTCGTATTGATTGCAATGCTTTTCTTAAAATAAAAAATCATGGTAAAACTATTGCTTATATAGGAACAGAAAAATGTTTATTTTTGGGATGACCACTCATCATTAAATTGGGAAAGATTTAAATCTTCTTTTATTTTAAAGCCAATTTTAACAAACTTTCTTACTGTATGTTCATGTGAAAAGTCATGATTGCAATTTAAAAAGATGTGCAGTTTTCAAGAAAAAAAAGAAAGATATGTTTCAATACAGGATATAAGGTTAGGGAATGGTCTTCAGCCACTAATCAAAGAGGCTAAATTAATAAACATATTTAAAAATGTTAAATTCCAAAAAAATGAATAATAAGAATTGTTCGTTGCTATATATTTAGTGTTTATACTAAGAAATTCACATTTCTTGGTCATTTTTATTCTTTTTATTGTTTTGAGAGAAAAAAAAATACCAATGGCTTTATTAATTAGGCAACAATAATACGTCTTCTTCTTTTTGTTCCCCTTTTAAGTTATTGGTGTGTTCTATTGTTTTATTTTTGGTAAACAAACAAACAAAAAAAAAAGGATAAGCCAAAAATTGGAGTTGAATAACAAATATGTTTCATTTTTATGTCAGTGGACATTGTAGAATCACGTAATTGGAAATATTCACTTTTTCATTGACTTATTTCCAGCAGTAGAGACTGTGATAAAGTCACTTTTTTTTTTTAAATTGATACAGCTTTAAACACACATGTTCAAAAATGTATTAAAAACATTCATAAACAGGTTGGCAAAATAAAAGCAATGATATCAACTAGTTATATGCGACCAACACTGCTGTTCTTGTTATCTTGGTCCAAATCGGTTCCTTGATATTTAAATGACAAAAAAAAAAAGAATGAATATTAAGTCTTTTAGAATTCTGAGAAATATTAAAAAAGCTCAAGTGTCAGAGGGAAAGGAATCTTAATAAAAATACACTAAATAAATGAATGCATAAACAACTGAATGTAAAATATTGATATTTTTCCTTAAGAAAAATTGGGGGCTGCACGGTGGCGCAGTGGTTAGCGCTCCTGCCTCACAGCAAGAAGATTCCCGGTTCAAGTCCTGGCTGGGGGACCTTTCTGTGTGGAGTTTGCATGTTCTCCCCATGCATGCGTGGGTTTTCTCCGGGTACTCCGGCTTCCTCCCACCGTCCAAAAACATGCTTCACAGGTTAATTGGTTCCTCTAAATTGTCCCTAGGTGTGAATGTGAGTGTGCATGGGTGTGTGATTGTGGCCCCTGCGACAGACTGGCGACCAGTCCAGGGATGTACCCTGCCTTCGCCCATGTGTAGCCGGGTTAGGCTCCGGCAACCCCGTGACCCCGAAAGGGATGAAGCTGATTGGAAAATGAATGAATGAAGAAAAATTGGGTCATTTATTCCCTCATTATTCCCCGTCATTTTGGGTATTAAATTTTCAAAACAGCTCACAGTGAAATGTCCCTTGTAAGCAGAGCAGATTTCCATTCATATAGTCTTCAATAAAATTTCAGTCTTTCCTAAAAAGAATGTGAAAGTCATCGGATTTTCAATGAAGACAAACAAAGTGGAGCTGCCTCATTAACAATCAGGTTGAAAATCAAAATGAGTTTCAAAATATTCCCAAACGTGGAGCCTCAGGAGACGGAGGGGGTTTTCTGCTTTTTGGCAGCAAATTTACTCCATAATTAAAACCATAGAGCTGGCAGAAAATCTTTTATTTTGGCATCAATAAATGACCAAAGGCAGAAACATTTTCTTCCTTTTTGCCTCAGACGTCAAACTGCTGCTGTACATTACATTGATTTAAAAAAAACTGCCAACCAGAAATATAAAGTAATGAGTTATGTTCTTTTAACCTGCTACTTTTTATTTCAAAGTAATCCTAAGAGTAATCCAACAGCAGAATACTTTTTACTTTGAGTAAATTTAGAACATAAGGACCCTTTACATAGTATCCCAGTAAATAATCATTTATTGGCAACGGCAACCCCATGATCCCACATGAGAATCAGCGGGCTCTGAAGATGGTTGGATGTTTGATGAAGACTTGAGCGCTTTTGAAGTCCTTTTTTTTTGTACATCCTTTTTGTTTTTTGAACATAGTTCCCTATGTGTCAGAACTCATAGGCGTACTTAGCAATCACATCGGTTGTTACAATCACAAAAGAATTACGCTGACCATAGAAATTTTTATGTGAGGGTTTCAAAAAGGTAGTTTGCTTTGAAATTTTTGGTTTAAAACAAACATAATAGGAGCAATGACATAATTTTGATTGTAATAAATCCCTAGTTTGAAAATTGTATACAGTTTAGAGAAGGTGTTTTATTTTGCAAATTTTAAAAATTATCTTGACCTCGTCTTTGCTGTTTCTTTGGATTTACGCATTTGAATTTTGTCTGTAAATTTCTTTGTTATAAAACAAAGAAACAGACTGATGAAAATATTTGTGATTTCTGCAGTAAACAAAATGACATCATGTACCACTCAGAACTTAGGGGTTTTTTTTTTGTACAGCTTTAGGTTCACTGTGGAATTATTGTGCAATGTTACGAAAAATATCTGTTAAAAAACTGAAATTGCACTAAAAAGATGCACATCTATTATTGCCACAATAGACTGTTTTTAAGGTAAATTATTTTAGCAACTTGTAAAGTAGTAAGACACACTCGAAAAAGCCTCAGACTATGACGCATTTGATTCATCACTACCCTCTAACAACATATGTTTGGATGAACTTCTCCATACAAAAATTCAGTATTTTTTGTTTTATCCGCTTGAACAATTTATTTATATTGATAGTGTAGAAAGCAAACATTAAAAAACGAATTACTTCTTACTTTTTTATGCTATCCATGAGTTTACAAACTTAACATTTTTAAGTTCTGTGTATTAGTTGTGAAAACACTAAAGCATTTAGTGCAAATTCACTTTGTGTGGATGTGTGTGAACATGTGTGTTTGTGTGGATGTCTTCTTATCTGATGTCCTAATGTCAGAATGCATTCTTTCCAGCCCCAGTGACACTTCAATAAAACCACATTCATTTAATGAAGCGCATATTTACATAAGTGCATTGAATGAGGTCCAACATTCAGAGCATCAAAAGCTTTTAGCTTCTCCACCAGAAGGAATCTTCCACTGAGAGATTCTGATTTTATTCAAGCTTAATTTGATTATAAAATGCAACTAGTACCTGACAAACAGCCTCAAAGATGAGAAATAATTGCTTTGAAAATGAAATAAAACACTGCGATCAAATGAATAAAAATTCTTATTGCTTGGCGCTTAATGCTCAGATGGGTGTTTATCACTTTTATTTAATTGTCTTCTTAAAAAAAATAGATCTTAAAGAACAGAGGACTGGAAGATTGAAAATACAAAAAGTGCAGAAAAAAGGCCTTGTGATGTTGGTAAAGAAAAACTGAGATCATAAAACATGTCTAATGGATATTTAACCCAAAAACTGGAGTAAAGAGATTAAATTGTGTGCGGATTATTGATAAAAACAAAGGGCGGTAATCATTTACATTATCTTTTATATTAAATCAGTAAATGTCTATTCTAAACTTTAAAAAAAAATTTCCATTATCTAATAGATTTCAGTTCAAATTCTGGAGCTGACAATCTTTTTGTCAGATCATTGATAACTTTATGGGTGATTACGTGTGGATTTTTGGGGTTCAAGAAATAAATTAGACTGCACCTCATAAAAATGTTATGGAAGAGAAGTAGAGCCGTAGAGGAAATAAAAAAAAGGAGAAAGAATTACATTTATTGAAAAGAAATTCTGACATTTTAGCAAGAATTTTGGCTTTGCCTTAAAAATTCTGAACTTTTTGCTTGTGATAAAATTAAAAACTTTGAGGAAAAAAAGGCTACAATTTTAAGATGAAAGTGAGCATTTACAGGGAAAAAGGAACAATTGTAAGATTTTAAGAAAGAATGTTGTGAAAAAGGTCAAAATTGTGAGATTTTAAGTAAGAATTTAGAGGAAAAAGTCAGAATTGTGGAATTTTAAGGAATTCTCATGAAAAAAATTAAGTTGTGAGATTTTCTGGAAGAATTCTGGTGAAAAATAGTTATGGTAATAGTAAATAGTATAGCACTTTGTTACAAAGCACTTTACGGTAACACTCCCATTCACCCATTTATACACACATTCAGACACTGACAAAAAAGTCTGAATTGTGAGATTTACACTTGATTCTAATAAAAATGTTAAAGCTTCAACTCTGAAAACAGTTAACTAAAACTGTTTTAAAATATAAATTTCATGAATTAAGTTCAAGCAAACGCCAGTTAAAATCTGTTCTGTAATCCAGCTGAAGCAACTAAATTAATCAGGTATGGCTTCCTCACTCTGTAAATCAGTAAAAGAGCTCCTGCATTTTAAGAACACAGGAGAATGTCGTTCAGAGGAGGCAGCGGCTCATGACCCACATGAAGAAACCCACCCTGTCAGCTTTATTAGCATACCTGAATGGCATTGGTGACATTCCAGCCGGCCTCCCAGGCGGTGATGGTGGGTGAAGGAGTCAAAACTGTGGAAGCTGTGTGGGAGCTCTGAAGTGGAATAGCCAGGCTTTCACTCACATGTTCCTGCTGATGGTCGGTGGGGGTTTTAAACCTACTTTGCTCAGATATTTGCTCCTCTCTGTTGTCCGAAACAGTTCTCCTCTCGTTCTTTTGGGTTTGATTGCAACTTCGGTTCTCTGTTTCGTCACAATTCTTGTGTTTGAAACCAAATGAGTCTGAGGTTGAGACAAAAGCTGTGGTGACCGGTGTGGTTCCAGAAAAAAACACTGCAGTTTGAATTCCTTCAACAGTCGAACTCTTTTGCCACGCAGAACGATCAGATCTAGACATAACAGGGGCCGTTTCTTTGCCCGTGAAAGATGCTTCTTTATGAGTCAAGAGCAGGTTGTGTTCCGCTAATGATCTTCTGTCTCTTTTGGTGTCATCCACACACGGACTGCTTTTGTTTGTAGAAAATCTGTTGTGTTCTCTGTGACTGTGGCTTGAGTCATCTCTTTGGGTCAAAACCAGCAACTCTTCATCTTCTTGGAGGAACAGGCTGAAGAAAACACACGAATAAATGATTTATCATTGGTTAAAACCATGATTCCACGAAACCATGATTTAAATTTACAAGAAACATGGCTACTGTTTTATTTCTGCATTGATTTTTGATGTTGATAAAATACAGCTTAGACATTCACAACACTCAAAACAACAGTATTTTTTGTTGGTGTCGGACCAAACTTGAATAAAACCCACCGTGTTGTCCAGTCCAAGTGTAGCCTTGACTGAGCCCAAACCCACAAAGACCCAACAGCATTGCTGCCATTCCCAGAGCTGTGAAACCAAGCAGAGGAGCCCATCTTCAGCTGGAGCGCTGTACATCTGCAACTGCAGAGGTCTTTAGGTCTGAGAAGCTTTTATATCCACATCAAAACGCCCTAACCCACACAAAAATGCAAAAACTTTACTCCATATCCAAACTTTGTTCACATGAATGCACCATGCACAGGTGCTCGGAAGATGATGACTGACAAGTCGTTGGGCTGTAACAATATAATCAGCCAGTGCTTTCAGCAGAAGAGGGGTAAACATTTTTAATGGTCACATAGTGTTGAAGTAAAAAAAACTAGAACACATCATTTTAACAAAAGATTAAGTTTTTATGAAGAAAAATAGCAAAATTGAAAAGTTTTTCTTTATTTTGGAAGCTCTGTGCATTTTCCACGTTGGTCCAAGTTTTGCCCCAGACTGTGGTGAGTTGTGGCATACAGCAGGAGGAGCCATGGAACAGCAGTGTATCTGACCCAAATAGGAAAGTTTTGGTGTGGAATTGTACATCTTTAAATCCCCCTCCCTCATTTCTGCTGTTTTGCCCCCAATTTATGACTGTAAAATGTGCTTTTTTGAATCAGAAACTTAAAAACAAAGTTTCTTTTAAATTTGATTCTGAAGGAACGCACTAACATCTGTCTGAAACGTTCAACTCTTTGCACCTCAAGGCTGAAAAAAAAAAAAAAAACGCACAGCAGACAAAAGAAATCCAGCATCTTCCCCACAGTTTACCTCCCTCTTTCTCCTGAATCCCCCTCAAAGGGGAGGGGAAAGCAGAGGAAGAGGAAGAGGAAGAGGGGGAGAAGGAGAGTTTGGCTCAACTTGTGCGAAACTTTTGTCATTCAACTCGGCACGGAGCCGCGCGCACTCAGACGGCGTGAGGTCCGCAGCGCGCAGCAGGGTTTCCAAGCTCACAGGACGGAATGGAGCGGATCCTGCCTGCGCTCATTGCCCTGCTCTCATGGCAATGCTGCCGAAGTCAGCAAAGAGGTAAGCTTCACAGACTGATAGAGGATCCATGCAGCCGCATGAATCCAGCTGCAGGGACCGTGCGCACCACCAGACCCGCGCGCGGTCCGGTTCAGACGCAAAGCGGATCACTTTGAAGGGAATTTTGCATTTTATAACCCCCCTAATTACACGCAGAGCCACGAAAGCTATCACAACATCTTCTCCTGGGGGGTGGGGTGGGGGTGTTCTCCTTTTTATTTGCTTGACCCCAACAAAAGGAGGCATGAAGTTACCCTGGGGCCCCATTTAACAAACACGTGAAGAAACAAGTGGAGGTATCAAAGTGTGGAGCCCAGATGTGGAAGGAGAAGACCTGCAGTTTTATCAGATTGTTTGTGATGAAGGCTTAGAGGTTCTGGGATGGATTTGGAAGTTAAACTAGACCATAATCAATTTACAACAAACTATATCTATAGGAAAATGCATGAGCCTAAAAAGGAGGCTTATATGAGACAAAAAATACTGTCGGGAATGAACAAAAAACCTTTAAGGATTTGGAAGGTGCAAATATAAATAAATGTTAGGGCTTAAAGTCAACACTTTACAGCTGAATTAATTCAATTTTGAGTTAACAAAGCAATTTTACTCCTTGTTCAACCTGATTTGATTATCCCGCATATTTGGGAATTTAAACTTAAAAAAGAGGCATTTTCAAAAAGATTTCTAACGTCAAAACAAAAAAAAAAGTTTTTATTTTTGCTTGAACATGATTTTAAAAAAAATCATACATTTAATGAATATATACCAAATTTTACAAGGTAAAATTCATTTATTTTTATTGATTTATCTATTTGTGTTTAATGGGTAAATACCAACTTTTTCAGGCATACCCATCATTTAACATGGCGGTAGTTGTGTGATGGTCTGGGGTTGCTTTCAAGCTTTAGAACCTTGAGGATTTGCCCATAACTGATAAACTAGGAATTCTGTGTTATCATTTCGTGACTTGACAATAGAATGAACTGAAAAAGCTTGCTAATGTTGGTAGTCTTGATGGTTTACTGCAAACGTTCGACTGCCAGTTGAGGGATGATTCATATTTGTGGAGGAAGAGCTTAACCCCGCACATCTCTGGCTTGCTGTGGAGTTGGGTGGGAGGATTTCTGCATTGTGATGTGTGTTTGCACATCTGAGAGGTGGAGAGAGACATAAGTGAGTAGAAGAGGACAGGAGAGGCCATCTATGTTAGGAGCCTCATTACCAGGCGTGTCAACCAGGCGTGCTCTCTATCAACGGCAGACCTTAGACAGACACCAGGAGATAATCAGAGAAGAGAAGGAGGCAGAGGGTACTGCCAGAGAGGAAGAGGAGAAGTGGCTTTTCAGGAGCTGTGACTTTGATAGTAAAGAGAAAATGGGATAAAAGTGGTATTTTTGAAGGATCCTTAGCAAGAGGTTGAACTTACAGGTAAACAGAAAGGGCGCAAGGTAAACAAAATAAAACTGTGAGGGAGAAGGAAATCTATCAAAGTTTTTCTTCAGCAATTCAATAGTGTTTTGGGTGCTTTGTTGATTTTTTATTGCTTTCATTTGGTTATCATCAAAGCTAATATAAATGGGCTCAAAACTTCTGATCAACACAATCTCATGGATGCTTATCTAGAGTACTTGTGGAATATTGGAGTTTACCACAATATTACTGCAGATTATTATTCAAGACCTGATGAAAATTGTGTTTTCAACATGTTCTTGTGGCATTTCTCTGATTATATAGTAAGAAATGTACGCTGAAAATTACATTTCTGAGTTTGAGTTGGGGTTAGGGTTGGGTGCGCCAACAATCCCACCCACAACTCAGAGGTGGATTTCTAATAGACTACTATGTCCTTAAAAACGACACAGGTTTTTTTAAAATTTTGGCTAAAAACGACACAATCATAATTCAAGGATCACTGGGAACACTTTGAAAATAGATCACAAGATGATTGGAGTGGGTATTTGTGTTTTATGCCATAAAATAGGGGTCTTTATACACATTGAGAGAAACGTGGACAGTTTTTCTAAGTAGGTCAAACAAAGGGAACTAGTTGGACATTAACTTTGAACAGAAATGATCAATTTATATAAACTGGTGTTCAACGCAGTCTTGAAGAGATTAGAGATGATGATTTCTCTTGATCTATGTTCTGGTCCAAAACTTTCTCAGTTTGAAGTGTTGCATCTCATCCTTCTTGCAGATAAAAGCTTGGAAAGATGATGAACTGCAGAATATAGATTAAATGTGGTTTCCTTTTTTGAGGAAAGTATAGCCTAGGTGATCTGTATAGTAAAAAGGAACTACATTTCTTGAGAAAACTGGATTATCACTGCGCTTTTTTATTGAAAATATGGCATTTCCATCTTTACAGAATTAAATAGACCCATTTAAAAAATTTCTTTGACTTTTATTGTGAAAACAGTCATTGCTTCATTATAAATATTAGGACATTCGAGCAGGAAACCCAACATTATATAATTTTTTTAATAGGGCCATCAGCTGATCCTTGCTGCTGAAAACAACTGCTAAGATCTTTGGCCTCCAGGCAGCAGAGCCTTAATCATTGACATTGTCCCAAAGATGTAGATCATGTGACTTCAACAGGTGTTCATGTGTCTTTGTGAGGAACCCTCAGGGTGCCAAATTTAGCTAGGTGTGAAGTTGGACAGTTGCTCTGGATCTTTTTGATCTAAAGAAAGTCAACAGAACCAGGACAGAAAGTGATGCATGTCTCTGCTGTAAAAAGGTGCTTTTCTGTATCCACTGCCTGAACATCAAGAATCAGATGAAAAACCCATCCTGATGATTTTTGTGTGTGTTTTTAACATCTTCTTGTGGCATTTTTCTGATGATATAAATAAAATGAGGCTTAAGATACAGTAAACAAGTTTTTTTTAATTTAAATCATTGCGAATGAGGACCAGATGAAAAAATGAAGGTTGAAACAGTGATATAGAAAATTAGCTGAGTGGGCCACAAGATGACTTTAATACTTGGCGCAAGTCGTCTTTAACTTTTCAATTTGTTTGAAGTAGAAAAATGATCTGAAGCTAGAACCTTTCAGGAGTGTTGGAAAGGGCTGGGTTTAGGAGAATTGTGCGCTGAAAGAAATGAGATTAGGTCATAAGACGAGGAAGGAAACTCTTCCATCGATTGAGTTTTACAGCATTTATAACAGTTTTACTTTCAAGATAACATTAAAGATGGAAATCTGGAAGGATACAATGTCAATTTACAAATTCCTAGAGTTGTACCTACACAGCTCAAAGCCTAAACTCAGAAAGAACTTCGTTTTAGAAGTTTGTTCCAACAAGATCAAATGACTGAAAGACAACATTATTTAAGAAAAGGGAATTTTTGGTGAAAAAATTGACCTACATTTAAAGGTGGAAAAAACTTGTTCATATTTTACTTTAAACATTTTTTTTTCCACATTTTGCTTTAAAAGTAATAGAAAAAAGATCTCCATGCACATAGAAGGATAACGGTTTGGAGAGGAGAAACGTCGGTTCTCTGAAGATTTGTCAGCCTCTAAGTCTCTGTAATATAGCTTATGTTGATTTGTTTAGTTTTGCAAAATCTGCTGGTTTGCTTTGTTTCACGAAACAAAGCGAATTGCAGTCTCTTTGAGCACAAATCAATGAGACGCTTGGAGAATTTCTAGAAACGGATGATGATAAGAAAGAAGTAATCAAAATCTATGTTTTGAAAGAAGAAGAAACAAACACGTCAAGAATCGGGACGAGCAGACTCTCAGTTCTCTGAGACTGGAATAATTTGATTGATGTGTTTGTGGCTTCTTTTGTTCATAGCAGAGTAAAACTATTTATTCGAGATTAATTTCACATTTTGTAGCTTCAGAAATATCATGAAAAAGTGTTGGACATAAACCGTTTAATATTCCACAATTTACTATGTTCTTTATGAAGGTGTTTGGATATTTATGTGTCATATTTCTTGGTTTAGTAGATTTTTTTTTTTGCATTTTCTTAACTAATATTGGACTTTGTTGTTTCATACTTTCCAAAGATTTAACCTCTTGTTAAAGAAAACCAGTGTATGAGCATGTATGTGCGCTCTCATGTGCGAGTTGTGTCCTTGCTGTTCTGTTGTCAGAACAACATTGATAATGCTGAGGAGAAAATCAATAGTTAATTCGAGCAGGGACACAATAGCTGCTCTGCCCGGCTCAATTCCACATCAAGCTTAGCCACACAAAGAATCGGGCCATGAGTTGATGAATCGGTGTTTGTGTGCATGGCAGATCATACGCGGCAGGTCTTTGTGTTTGCAACAGCTGCATGTTATTTTCTAAACAAACTCATATTAAACATGCAGCAAAAAGTGAAACCAGGCTGGATGACTAAACTTTCAGAAGTTGAGGGCATTATTGTTCAAACCCCGACTCCTATCATATTTTGATCTATTTTAAGAGCAGTGGTCTTTCAGTTAGGATTATGTTGTTTTTAGCCTGTTGTTTCTAGGTCATAGTTTCTGCAGAGCACTGAAGTTCATTAGAAATTCACTTGAGTTGTGGGCGGGATAGTTGGTACAAAATCCCCTAACTTCCCATCATCCCTCTGTTTACACGCTCTCCTGCTAGCTTACAGCCCCTAACAACCCCAGCCTAACATTACTGGTGCAACAAAAATGGCAATCCAGCCATACAGCTTTGAACCAAATGCCAGCTTGGACATGGAGAACAAATATGTACACGGATCGAGTTGTCTACAAAGGTAAAGTTAAAGTCTCATTAGTTGTCTCACACCTTGGTCCGCATTTGACCCATCCCCTGGGGGAGGAGTGAGCTGCAGACACAGCCGGGCTCGGAAACCATTTGGTAGTTTGAGACCCCAATCCAACCCTTAATGCTTAATGTCAATTAGGAAGGCATTGAGTCTTTGGGATGACTCGGCCGTGGATTTTAACTCACAACTTTTCAGTATCATGGTGGACACTCTACCACAAGGCCACTAAACTGGCCCATCCTCTTATACAAGAGAATGCATCAGAATGGAGCGATGCAGGGAGCTTGTGGTTTGTCGTTGTAGCTTTTATGTCACACCAACAAGCTTTTTCCAATGGCATTTTTTTCCATCTGTTGTTCATTCACAGCAATTTGAATAAAGAAATACTCAGAAATACAAAATTAATTATCTTCATATGCCTCCTCCATCATGAGAAAAATGCCACAAGAACATGTTAAAAAACACCAAAAACATGATTTTCTTTGGAGTGGGTCTTTAAAAGTTGTTTAAGTTTCTTCAGTTTTTCACGAAAAACACATTCTTAAGTCAAGTTGGCACCTAGAAATAAAAATATGATTGTCGATGTCATCATTTTATTAAATTCTTCATTTTTGATGAAACCTTTATGAATGATAAAATATTTTCTTTTCTGAAACTGTATGATTTTAGAGGTTTTCCCACAAAAATGAGCTCTTTCCACTGATAACATATGCTAGCAGACGCTGAGCAGGTTTTGACATCAACTGAGACAGACACCACTTTTATCAAATATTCATTTGTCTATGATAGGTAGAACATTTGTTGGACAGACTGACAGATTGGACGGGCCACCTCTGGGATACGACGCTGTGAACTCGCGGCTAAAACGCTGCATGCCTGACATACAGATGTGCCGCAGTAAAAACAGATTCTGCTGACCTTTGGAAGCACAGAGACACACATCTGCAGCTGCAAAGACTTTGGATTGACCTCTTTTTCTGTCTTTCTCTCATCCCACCCGTGCTCTCTGATCTTTTGGGGTGCTTATATTTTCCCAAGGAGCTTCCTGTGGTAACACATGGTGTCAATAATCAGCCCCCTCTGTGCCGGGCCGCATGCACTCACGCAGTTTCCCTTCCTCCACTTATAATCCCCCTCTTTGTCTGCTTCTCTTTCCTGGCGTTCTTCTTTACTTATTCTTCTCTCCTTTCACTCCTTGGGTTCCTGATCTTGTTTTCCTTCTTTCTTTCATATTTCTCAAAAGACTTCTTATATATTATTTGAAAATCAAATTAGGGAACATTACTGATTTATCACACACACAACAGCAAAATTTAGTCTTTTTTTTCTTGATCTTTTTAAAAAAGCAAATAAATGTGAAATTTCGCAATCATGCCCCCTTCACTGTCTATCTGTACATTTCTTTCCTCTCCTTCTCTCCAGCTTCCCTCTTGTTTCCTTTTATCCTGTGTAGGAGTTCTGCTGACAACCTCGGTGGCCGGAGTTGAGCGGTGTCTAGCCTCGGTTTATTTGCTTCTCCGTGTCTTCACCACTGGTTTCTGGAGGTTTTATTTGCTCCATCTCAAATCACTTTGGTTGAAAACCTCTGTTTATTCACAGTGAACACGCTGAGCTCAAGCTGTCCTTTTTAATAAAAACCTGTCATACGCAGACAGGTCAAAATGGCCATGAAGCGACAGGAATGCACTATACGTTATTATTGGCCTTTTTTTGGTTTGTTTGATTGTTTCTTTGTTTTTTGTTTTTTTACATTTAGGCTGAATCCTATTTTAGTTCTTTTCAAATTAACTAAAAGACCATTTTATAAAAGTTGATGTAAAATAAGTTTGATAAATATGGCTGTATTAAAATGGTTTTTAGTTTTTAACAATTCTAAAATAATGAATTTGTTTGTTTTATTTAATGGCTCAATAAGAAGGGACGCCTGCAGCTTGTAGCTTTGCAACTAAAGCTGTATCAAACACTGGTTTCTTTCAACATACATTACATTGAGTAAATCCCACATCGGATGTTACACTTCGTTGTATAGATGCATGGAATTCTTTTTCCAAGTTATATTGTTTGGTCAGAGCTGACTGATGTAAAGTAGTTTGGATATTCTTGGACAGTTTAGGTTAAAACAAAAGAACTCCCTGGATATTACCTAGAGGAACTCCTTTTTTATTATGTTTTTTGAAATATGTGCTCCCTAAACAGGGTTAGTAAAGTAAAATTTAGGTTTTGTCCAAATTTCCTCATTACTATACTATATAGAGTTTTCACCATTTTGTTAGGGTGTCCAAATCTACAGTTCCAAAATCCAATGCGATGGAAAATTCCCAGAAGTCTGTGAATTACTTGATTTGTGAATAAACCACAATGCATTGTTTTCTTATTTAAAAAGAAAAGTATACATTTATTTTTTTAAATCATCCAAGTTTTCATCATCAGAACGCAGTGAATTCTTAAATAGTCTTTTTATTTGTTTTTAATGGGTGATGTCATATTACGCATTCAATAAAGAAAAAAAAAAAAGTAGTGAGCATGTGTCCAAATTAAAAAAAATCCAGGATATTGGAAAGTCTGTTCGATGTTAGGGAGTTGTGATGGAATTAGGACATAGCCAAATGTCTTTACTTACCAAAAAAAACTTTTGGTATTTTTGGGAAATTTTAGCATTTAAAAACAAGAAATCAAGACTTTGCCTCATATATCTGTTGTAAAGTAAATCAGATTTTTAATCAACTAATGTCTTTTGTTTGTGTCGTCCATCATCCATTGAATTATTTTCACTCACAACCTCTTTGATTTGTTAGAAAACTAACATTTTATAGGAATTTAACCACCATCCTGATTAGAATGATTGATGAAAAGTCTTAGTAAAATATGGTGTTATTATAAACCACTTTTTGGGATACACTGCTCCACAAGGGTATTTCTTCAGACATACATAATGTAATCTTCCTTTGAGCTGACAGTTCTTGGGTTACTGTGGTGTTAGAATGTTGGAGCTGCAGCTGCTTGTTAGACGTGGGTTTCTTCTAAAGCTGTTTATTGCTTGATACCAGCTGGTTTTAGTGGATGTTAGAAATTGCCAATTATCTCACCCACGATGTCCTTGTTCTACACGTGGTCCCAGTATGTTTTGTTGACTTTCTGCTTTTTTTTTTTTTCTTTTTTGGTGCTTCTGCCCTTTTCAGACATCTGCTGGTTTTTATTAGTCTGGTGGTGACTCAATGAATCTCTGACCCCCCACAACCCCATGGATTCTAGTAATTTTCTATTATCGCGCATTCTTGAACCAGATTTAGCTCATAGTGTTCACACTGGATAAGCAGGAAGGGGCTACTTCTACTTATTCTCTCTCTACTTTTTACCAGCGCCACCTACAGTTAGTAGAGGTTCAGTGGAAAATGTCGAAGTGGAGCAAATCTTGCGAATCTTACTCAAGGCTTTTTCTTCAACAGCTCTATTCTGATACACAAAAGACTTTGTGTCATATAAATCTGTCCAGGCATAGACTGCAATTATTAATTTCTTCTCCATGAGGAATTTTCAAATGGTTGGCACTTCTGTTAAATAAAAGGGACACCATTTATTTGTCACTACCAAATCCCTGATTGGTAAAACATTGACCTGGTTTAACTTTCAACATGTACTCATAGTGTACATACATAGTGTACATAGTGCCCAAAAACTGTCTTAAAAATGTATGCAGTTGTGAAAGTCTGAAGTGGGCCCCTTTACATCGACTTTTCATTGGAGTGCGGTGTGAAATAGCTTAAGACTCTACGACTGTTACCTTTAGTCATTTATCAGTCACTGTTCTCCAAAGTGACTGAAAGTGGACATATGTAACCAACAAAAATGATGCCAAAGTCAACATGTTTTAAGTTAAGCACTGGAAGAAAAGTGTCTCAACTAAGACATATATTAAAGGCTAGTCAGGTACTTTTTTAAGTGAGCAAAAAGTGGTGCAAGAGTTAAGTTAACATCATTTTTTAAAATATTGAACTTGCTCTTGGCGGATGCATATCTGGTAGTTTATTCCATCACTGTTAGATCACTTGGATGAAGTGTAGTGTGGTGCAGGGATGTCTAGTTACTGTGGTTAATGAAGTAAATAGAGTGGATGATGGTGTTCAGGTTGAGGATGTTGACCGCTGTGTGGATGTCGGTCGGGACTTTGTGATGCATTCACATGAAGCCGATGCACAGATCTGAACAGTTGTGTGTCCCTTTTGGTTTAATAAAGTTATGTATACAGCTTTATAGGATACATGTTTAATGTCACTACAAAGTGTCTGATGATAGAGAAATGTAGTTCCTTGATTACTATCCTCCTGGTACCTTATACAATAAGAATAAGACGCATTTAACTAAAAGGGACTCCTTTAATTTAAGATTATTACAGATTTCTAATGTTTTTGGAGCTTTTTTTTTAAATGATTTTTTAAAATACATTTTTAATTTATGCAACTGGTTTGACTGACAGTAAAATAAATTAGTAAATAAAAGCTTTGATATCCAGACCCCAGATTTGCCAACTTTTGGCCTTATTGACAAATCTGTATGCGGTGCACACACCTTGTGTAGCACAACTCCAAGACATACACACACACACAGAGAAGGAGTAGGCAAACAGAAAAGCCATTATTTTGAGGCTGAATGTTTGTGTGATTGAGATGATAAGGCGCCAGAGGAATAAGAGTCCATTAGACTGACCTTGTTAGCTATGGATTTAGAATTTATACACACCTGTTCATGTGTGGGGACTTAGGGTTGGGGGGGGTGACAAAGAGAGTCAAAATTTCAGGCATAAGCAAAGAGTAGGAGGCAACAGAGGCACATGTTGTATATGCAGTGGCGTCTTTCTGTTATTTCACTTGCTTTTCCCATCAGTATTGGTGTGAAAATAATGTGCACGTGTGTGAGTTGAGAAGTCTAAATGCAGACAGACACATTCTCCATATGATTTCTTATTTCCTTAACATTTTTTGTGGCTCGATTGTTCTGGACCCAAGCAAACCCAGAGAGACCTATTGCAAAGTGAATGCTCAAGTGACATGTGAAAAATTGTATAGATGTGCGTTTGTGTGTGTGCCTATGGGGGCCACAGAACAATTTCAATGCTATGATAATAATAAGAAAATACCTTTCTGTAATTTTGTTTTGCTGCCCTGTGATTGGACAAAACTTGAATTAGGTAAACTATCACTTTGATCACTTTTATCACTTTCATTTCCTTCTGAGCTTCACACAAATGTGGCTTGTTAGTTATTCTTACAAATAACAAAACAATGGTTGGGTTCCTACTGATGCAAATACTGAAATATAGAAACTTTTTAACAAACCTATTGGCCTAAGACAAATGATGAAGTCTTTGCAGCATTCCTGAGGTGCTACCCAGCATCATTATACACCCAATTCAAAATATTTTTACATTTTGGCTACGAAAAACTGGTCTGTTGCAGGCTTTCCTCTAAGTTATTGATTATTTATTTTAAATAGTGAGTAGAGAAAAAAGAATACATGGAATGTGAGGCAAGATACACAAGCTTCACATGATCTTTGACCTTAATTTTCGTAGAAATGAGTTCCCCCCATCTAGGACCGGCAGTGCTAAACTCTGTGGGTTGTCCTAAATGAAGAACAATGTCCAAGTTTCCCAGTACCTGACCAAAACATTGCCTGTCTGAAATCAGGGGCATTTGGCTTTTTAATATTGGAGATACTCAGACTTTGTTCTGCTGACCTTGTTTGGCCTCGCAGAAGAGAGCTGACATAAGCATTCAGCAGAAATCGAGGCTTGTTCTGAAAGTGGGTGGAAGGTGGGTAGACTGTCAGCACATTTATTCCTAGAGGAGCCCACTGGTAGCTTGTTGTAGTTCAACCATCCCATTGTCCAGTGTTGGTATGCGCTAACAAAGACTTTAGTTTGTTTAAAATCTAAAGGTCCTCGTGTTATTTGGTTTTGAGTATTAAGTTCATATTTTTAGAAGTGGAATTCTGATTATTCCAACAAACGCATCACTTGTCATAGTGAAACCTGTGGAGGTTCTGATTACATTTAATCTTAAGGCTTTTGGAACCTTTGTTCTTGATGTCCATTGTTTTTTGTAAGCTTTTAAAAAATATGACCAAACTTTGTCTAATATCTCTAAAAAAAATTCAATTTCAGGCTACGAAACTTTACAGAACTAATATTTCTTTAAATAATCATGGTTCTCTGTATCTGCTATAGGTCATATACAGTTTGTGAATTTTAAAACTTAAATGTATTATGTTGGCTCAGATGAATTAAAGAATGATTAACATTCAACTTTGAATTGACTCTAGATTGAATAATATAGGGGTTTGCGGAAGGGTGGTTTAATTTCTTTGACTCTTTAGTACCAGATTTGTTGCTGGAGACAGCTAACAACACACACTTCGAACTACCGTAACTCTTTGGCGATTTAAGTAATTAACATTATTCCAACGGATTCTGACGTGGAAATAAACTGCTTTGCACCGACATGCAATTATTTACAATATTGTTGGCACAAAAGCAACTTTTATGTTAGTTGCAAAAACACTTTACTAGTGTAAAGTTGGAATTAGATTAATTGCGTAATTCAAAGATTGGCAAATTCTGGTGTTGACAGTAAGTTTTGCCTTATTTTAAGTTAAGTTAATATTGTTAAAAATGAAAGGCCATGCTACAACTAAATTTAAAATAAATAATTACTAATATTTGCCATAAAATTAATGAATACATTCATGGGAATTTTATAGTAGATACGTTTTTGGTCATGGTTAAGGACCCACTCCACTTTCACATGTTCTAGCAGCCTTTTTCTCATGATGGAGGACATACTGTATATAGAGAAAATCAAGATTTCTTTAATGAAATCATTGTGAATCAGGAGCAGACAAAACAAGGCAGTTGGAAAATGCTTGTAGTTGTTATGTACATACTACAATGTACAGGCCATGAGCTCCCTCTTCGCACATCCACTTACAGACAAATAGATCCATTAATGTCATGGTTTTCCTTGTCTGAGCTAGCATCTGGCTGAAAACTGTACAGCTGGATAACTCTGATATTACTTGCCATTTTTGTTTTGTTTTGTTTGTCTTGCTTATGTTGGCTTGAGGTTGTGAGCAGCTGTAAACTAGCCGGAAAGAGTAGGGTATATGGGATATCAGTGGAGGCTTACTTCCGTACCAGCGATCCTGCCCACAACTTCTGATGAACTCCCGCTGCTCTGCCTGTGTCCAAAAAATGAGAGTTTTTTTTTTTTTTTTTTAATTTTGGCTTAAAACTGCATCATCAGATCATAAAGAACACTGGGAACGCTATGACAATAGATCGAAAAATGATTGGAGTGGGTCTTAAAGCTATTAGAGATGATGACTGTTCTTCAGTACTACAAAGTTTGCTTAATATCACATTATGACATTCATTAGCCCCCTCCAACCCCAAACACTAGCCTCATCCATTTGGAGTTTGTGCCAAACTCTAACTTGAATCTCATCATATCTCTACCATAGCTGCAGCCAGGATCTCAGAAATCCTGGTCATCATAAATTTTGGTCTTTGGCCCCCATAGACACAACTCGTCTGATTGTAGTTAGTAATTATACAGCATAACAAGACATGCAAGCTGACTAAAAATTGTGGTCATTTACAATATGACCATCCTTTGCTCTTTATTGCAACTTGGTTCTAAAAATATTTATTGCAAAAATGGTTCTATTAGGGTTACATATGCAAGTACCCACACATATTTTCCTATTTTTCCCCCAGTGCCCATCATTCTGCATGACAGAAACACTCAAAGACATTGTGCTTTTGCTGGAAAAAAAACCCATTAGCTGTGAACCAAATGTGCTTATAATGTTTTTCCATGATATCTTCATCTTTTCAGCAATGAGAGGCAACCAAAGTACCTTCTGGTATTTCTGTCATATTTTCTTGTGTCAGTTTATGCTGCATTGTAATAACACTGCCAAAGTCTGTATTTCCTTTTTCTAACAAGATAAAGTATATAGATTGCTGATGTGTGTGTTTTTTTTCTATATACATGTGTATTTGCTGAGTAAGCAGATCTACACTTTTGTCTAACTCACACTTTTACAAAGCCCTGGTAATGCATGGAGAAATCATAGTTCCAGTGGTGAGTGGAGTCAGCCTCTAACATGGTAATGTGTCATTCAGGGACTATCCAATTAGTTAACGGCGTGCTTCCTTTTGAAACCTATTAGCTGTAATGGTAAATAGCGAGTCCCGTTTAAATCACATACTGTATGATCAATTTTTTTTCTGTTTCTTCATTCCTAATTCACTCCTGTTTCCTCACTTTAGGTTCCATTTTCTTTTTTTTTTTTTTTACCGCTCATTAAGGTTCCTTCTTTTATGAACTTTGTCCTTTCTGTTTGTCCACATCTCTTTCTCTTTCTTACTTTTTCTTTCCTCCTCATCTTCTGCCCGTAGGGGCTCATTCATAACATGTACCCATTACCCACCAAGCTATTAGGTTTGCTAACAGTGAGATCCATTGGGTGAAAATCAATGTCTATCCAGGGAGCAGTTTGTCTGTAGTGCCACTGTAATGAATGCTATATACTCCAATACACACAGTGCAGTAGTGTCTTTTACACACACACCGCGGCTCACACACAGGTGAAGACGGAGCACGAGGAGCAGACATTTAGTCAACTATGCATTTGAACTTCAGCAAAAACAAATGCAACATGAAGGATGGTGTGGTCTTTACCTTTTCTGCGTGACACATCAATACATTTCTTTAAATTATTATTATTTCATCTGAGGTGCACGCTGTGACTGGCACGTTCTCACACACCTTTGTCTTCTGTGTCACTTTTGATTTGATCTTAACATACTAAACTGAATGAGTATGACATTTTCAATCTAATTAAACTAAAGATACATAGGCAATGCTCTCTATCATTTCATAATAATAGCATCATGTAATAATATCATGGGTGTAAACCACACAGATGGCCAATACTACAATTGATCACAAAGGAAGTGTGTAGGTAGATTGCGGGCATCAGAAAGAATAAAAAACAAATAAATGGCTGTTAGCAAATCATCAAAATCACCATGGAGTATGTGACTTGGTTGATATGCATAAGGGCCAATTGAAAATCCTCTGATCCATGTGTCACTGCACGTGTGTGTTCCCACTAAACAGCACCTCGCGCTCTGCTTGCAGATATGGAGTTTTTCCTTTCTCCTAAACTTCAGGAAGGTGTGAGCATTCAGTGTCATGGATTTTTTCTTGACTGGCCCAAGATCAGTCACTCAAAAGAACCTTCAACTGAACGTACATGGAAGGTTTCTGTGGTCGGCACATCATGCGCCGCAGCATTGTTGACAAGACAACTACTAAAAAACAGGTCTAATTCTACAAGCTGTTAAAGGAAAGATGAAAGAGGAATATCATGTGTCATCATGTTTCAGTGTCACATATTCATCTAAATGTATCTGTTTATTTTAAAACAATTGTCTGAGACACTTTAAAATCTACTTCTCATAATATATATGTGTATTTCAGTACATAAATAGGAACATTTCAAATTATGAATCCATAACTAAGGATTTACAAACCAAATCTAATGACACACAGCTGGACATATATATAGGCGGATCTTTTGGAGCTGGTCATTTCAAAAGTAGCTTGCATGCCACAAAAGTGCAAGCAACCCTGATGTAAAGCATGTTGGTACTCAGACTTTTCTGAACTATTGATGTTATTTAAACTTTTTTAAAGACTTTAAAATATTTTGTAGTGTAGTGGTTAGACCACGCAAGAGGTCACCGGCAACAGCTGAAAACCACACGCTCTTTGACATACTGAACTCTTCTACCATCACCGTGAATTAGCTGATTTTGACGCGTAGAATTAGCTCATTTACGTTTTAAGTGTTATATATCAGCACAAAGCGGCTTTTCTCCACTACAGAATCCGCTGGAATTATGTTAAATGTATAAACCGTTGAAGAGTTACGGTAGTTGAAGGAATTAAAGCGTTAATTCTAAAGGTAGCAGTGTTGCTTTTAGAAGGCGAATTCATGTGTAAAGCAGGTCTCCACATCTGTTGTGTATTTTTGTTGGCTTGCAGCGATGTTGTCTATATTCAATTTGATTGCAGGCTGTATCGGCTGCTAGCAGACTGTAAAAGTATGAGAGGTAATCTAGAGATCGCAGCAGCTCTGCCAGCATCTACGTGGCTGACAAAAAAACACTTTTTTTAGACTACCCTCACTAAAGTAAAATAGATTTTTTTTAAGAAAGCAACTGAAATGAATAGTGTGTTTGGTGAATGTTCTACATGATTACTGGCTGTTCCTTTTGCACGTTTAGTTGATTGGCCCCCTTGGATGTGGCCTTTAAACTCTAATTATACAGTTTCCTGTTTCTCGCAGTGCCATTCATCAGTCAGCTGAATGGAGAACAGAAAAGAAGAGTAGAAATAGCCATGAGTTTAGGGAATAAGTCTTAAAAAAATTGGAGGACAAAAAGAAATGAGAAAGAATAAAAGAAGAGCACAGACATAGATGAACAATATTAGCATTAGAATGTGTTTGGTTCGATCTCTGTGGTAACTGTTTTTATCCTGGAAGCTCATGCTCATCCATCTGGATTTCCAATTACCCAGCTTCTCCTGTGACCCTTACCCACTGCTTCTAGAAAATGATGTTATTTTCTTGCCAGTCTAATGCAAAACATTCGGAAGACAAGCAGACCCACAGATTCTCACAATTTTTTGTAAAAAACCTGCAAATGGACAGTGCAAAGGCCTCAATGTCACTCAATAGAAATAAGGAAAAGCTGTTCTTTACATTTCAACATTTTATAAAACCTCTCAACTTTTGATTTTTTGTTATTTTTAAGTCAGAAAAATCTTAGACTAATGCTTATATGACTTTAAATACTTGGAATTGATTTTTAACCTTTAGAGTCACAATGAGGTTTGCCAATTACATCAATTGTTTACAGTGATGTCGGAGTGACATCACTTAGTGTTGTTTTCATTCAAAATTTACGTGAAGGTTTCAAAACGGTTAATAATCTTGTAAATTTTGGTTTCAAACAAACATAAGAGTTACGGCACTTAACTGTGATACATCTGAATAAATCCTTGGAACTTTGTATATAATTCAGTTGAGGGTCATCTGTTTTTTAAGTACATTTTTCACATTGTTATAAACTTGTTTATGCTTTGATTTTGATTGATAGATTTATAAACTTTGAATCTTTTTTTATGAAACACAAAAACAATTTAATCTAAATTTTTCATGACTTTACTGTAAAATTACTCAAAATTATGTTTTTTTATTTATTTTCTTACAGTTTCAGGTTAATTGTAAAATTATTGAGTAATGAATGAAAGAATATTTGTGGAAAAAAAGAGGTTGTACTAAAAAGATGGGTATCAAACATTGCCACAAAATATGTATTAAATGGAAATTATCTGAGCAAATAGTAAAATTGAAAAAAGAAGTTTAAAAAGGCCCCAGACTACCAATAGTAAAACCATCTTTTGCAGAAAATTAAACAATTCTATGTGTGTAAAGAGTTTATTAATCTACCAAACGCAGAGATGAGTTGCTGCTTTCCGGAGATCTTGGTTATCCAGGGGGATATCAGAGTAGAAGGTCTTGTGCCTCAAATGAGCCTGTTGAGTTGATTTCAGCATCTGGTCCGGATTCCTTCTGCTTGCTTAAGGGTCTCTGATTTGTCCCACTGGCACCATCAAGAAAGACCTTTGACATAGTAAAGAGTTCATGATTCCTGTGTTCCAGGAATAGCCAGTCTGTTGAATTTCAGAAAGTCTTTAATTCAGTGTTCATTTTATAAGATATTAGTTTACAGTAACATTTCAGCTGAACATACACTGTCTTTTAGCCTATTAATTAGTTTTTAAGAAACATTGGGGTTGTGTCCAATCCAATATCAAGTTGTCTTCAGGTCAAGAGGTCATGTTTCTTTGTCCCGTAAATTTACTCACTGACATTTTTTAATCATGCTCACAACATCTCCCCCATATTCTCTAGATACTGTGATTCACAGGTATGTGTGTGTTTATTCACTGGCCTTCACTGCAGGTTGGACCATAAGTATCTACCAAGGCTGCATCTAATAACTGGGTTTTAAATCATATACGTATAAGTGCAAACACTCACACCCGTTTTGTGAAGGGTTCTTGTGGGTGATTTAAGGAAGATCTCATTACAGTTTTGAACCATGTGCGTGTGTGTGTGTGTGAAGATAGATTTACTACTGGCTGAAGAGATTTGTTATTGCAGATGTAGAGTTTCTTCTTAAATAGTTTTATTGTTATTGAAGACATAAATTAGTATTATATCTACCTAATGATTCTGCTTTATGACAGTTTTTTTTGCTTGATTATTTAACCAAAGATTTTTAAGTTTCTGCAGCTAATATATCTCCAGTTTACCAAATTGTGTGTAACTTGTTAGCCTCATCATAGCTATTAAATCTTTTTTCAATCACTTATTAGGGCTTTTTTGTGCTTTATTAGTTTGTGAAAATCCAGGGAATTCACACCACTGGAGCAGAAAAGAAACCCCTCTGCCATATCAAAACAGGCATTGTTTTATCTCACATTGTACAATCCCGCATGCCTAATCCTCCTGGTGTATGTTCACAGCCATGAAATTCATTTCATTCAGTTTATTGGTGAAATGCCTTTTCTTAGCAAATATTATCTTAACGCAACTCAAAAAAGCAAAAGGCATTATGTCAAGCTCAAAATGTTTTTGATTTTATAATCCAATTAATTTTCAACATTGCAGATTAAAATTATTTAATTTAGTCGATATCATTCCAATAAAGCAAAGCTGTTTTAACCTTTTAACACCGGAGATATCACTGGCAACACCTAAATAAAACTGAACCACTTGGTCCACCGGACCTGTCCAAGGTACTGGTTATCAACAGCATGAAAGACTGAGAAGTGTGTGATCACAGACATCTGAGTTCTGACCTGCAGACAACTCGAGCTCAACTTACTTGCTGTGATATCAGCTGAAAAACAAAGTCTGCAGTCATAACAATGAGGAGAACTTTATAAACTCTGTTCTAACTAGAAGGTTACATCAGTATTTTTTTTCTAATGAAAAATCTACATATATTTTTGAATTTTGATAATAGATCTGCAAATGCTATTATCTAGTTTTAATAGTGTTACTTCTACTTGCATAGTCATGTTATTAGGTTCAAATAATTAAATTAAATGTATTGTTACTTAAGGATTCTTAATGACCTGAATCTATGTTGGTAAGATATAAATATATGGTCATAAGCTATGAACCGGATGTTGATAATTTATGTAAAGTAAATGGTAAGGTCGAGCCGGGGTGGGATTATATAAGTTCGCTTCCTCCCACTCCCTTTCAAGCAATATATCATTTGATGCATTGTTATCCTTTGTTTGACATGTCTTTATGGATGTAAACCTCTGCTTGTGGATTGAATGTGTTGTGTTATATATGTGTTATTCTTGGCTGATTGCTTGAAATAAACCATTAAAAAAAGGAACAACATGGAACAGTGGGGTCTTTGAGATGATTCAGATCCTTTCTTTTTAAACCTTTGAATGTTAGTAAAAGAACTGCTTTTAAAAAGGATGCACCATGTTGCACTGATGCTGACAGCAGTGGAAATTGAGAAATATTTGAGTAATAGTTGTAAATTTTTGCAAAAACATGAACATATCGTAGCAACACGCGCCAATGCCGCATGCATGGGGTGTGCTTATGACAAAGTGCCTGTAGGATGCCCACACAAATTACACTCTGATTGTGTAATTTCAGCCAGGCCTCACACAAGGAGTGTGCACTTTTTAAGTGAACAGCACTAAGAGGCACCTTGCCCAGGTTTGGTGGTTTGCAAAAGTGAAAAATCTGTACGACGTGCCTGCATCTCAAGTGTTCACTATGACCTATCACCCGCAGCATGCCTGTAGACAAAATGTGCATGAACAGATTCGGTCTATGGGTTCACAACCTTGGTATTTTGTGCTGCACACCCGCATGCACCATACAGGCTTTCCCGTTTTTCACCTAAAGGCAGTGCGTTTTCACCCAAAAGGACAGTTGTGACTGAAGCAACGTACACATTCAGGAATGCATAAAAAGCACATTTTTAAATGCATTTTTTAAAAGACTTAGAGCAAGATGCACAAGTTTTTACTTTCCTCTCAATGATGAACTTTCACACAGTTGGCACTTCCATGAGTTGAAAGGGACGCCATCCATGAGTCACTACTACATTGGAGTCCGTGATTGGTCAAAGTTCGACCTGGTTTAAGTTTTTGGCATTCAATGGCCATGTGTTTTGTATGTAGAGCCCGAAAAGGGTCATAGAACTTGCGTCGCTACACACGAATGTGAGAGTTTTGAATGCGGAAGCCAGAAATGGGTGTTTACGTGCGTTTACGTATACTTGTCATTGAAAGTGACCACTTGAACGCACATTGCTAAGGCCCATGTGAACTTAGCTTAAGGCTTTACCCTGTTGTAACCGGCCTGACACAGATCTGATCCAAACCAGTTTGATTCCACACCTGTTTTCAAAAGCTTAAACATCCTCTGGCTCGCTGTTCTCATTTCGGTGGTCTGAAGAGCATGTGTTTCCACTTGGCTGCTGTTGTGTTGCTTTGACTGATCCAGGGCACTTTAGATATTCCCCTCATTTACAAGGCGAGAACTGTGTATAAACTGTTTTTATGTCTTCCTGATCCATTTACAGCAAACATGCATAAGGCACAGCTGGTGGAGAACACTGTGAAATCTGCTAAAATATGACTAAGAAGATGTCAGACTTTGGTGAAATTCTGCCAGAACCCTGGAACAGGTTTAAAGCTGTGCGACTTTTGACTGCCAAACCTGGCATGTGTATCAAACTGGTATTACTTTGTTTCTTTGCTGATAATCATATATTGGTTCCTGAATGAATCAGACAGGCAAAATTGGATAAATTTCAGATTGCTAATTGCAGACTTGTTGGTGTAAAGATGAATTCTGCGGATTTAAATTTTTCTAACTGAGTGATGAGTTCCAGTAATGAAGCCAAAGCATTTCTTGTAATTAATTAAAGTGTTGTTTCTCAGCTAAGGTTGAAAAATTGTGTAGATTTTGCTAAAGCAAAAACTGAAGATAAATATAGATGCCGCTTGGGATGCAGTAATAACAGCCGGCAACATGACATGACCCGGTCACTGAGTGTGTGTTTGCTCTTGAGTGCATGTAAATAGGGGTATTAACTGTCTATAACTTTGTGGCTTTCCTGTTTAGTCTGAGTTTGTGACCGTCTGAAAGGGGACACGCTTTTACAAAGATCACAAAGAAAAAACACATAAATACTTTTTTTCCCCCCTTTGTGGCCATTGAGGTAAAACCAACACAGCGGGATTTCGGATTACCTAAAACCATTTTTTATCAATATTATAACTGACAAAAAAAAAAAAAAAAAAAAAAATATATAAATATATATATATATATTTTTTTTTTTTTTTGAAGAATCTAGTTGTCTATCTACAAGTGGATGCATCAGAATGGGGCAGAGCAGTTTGCTTGTGGCCTGCCCAGCATGTTTTCTACATCACAAATACGATGTTTTCAACTGCATGTTTTTTTAAGCTGAATCTTCTGAATATATGTGAACTTGGTGTGTTGACTAGAACTGAAGGTGTATATGAATAGATATCTTCAGTGTGCTTGCTGAGAATTATTATCATAAAAAATGCCTACACAAATGTTTACTTGTGTCTTCTTGTCTGAATATCTGCCCTTACATCTGCTGACCACTATTTTATTGACCCTGTGGGGCTTTTTCATGGAAAGCTGAAATCAAAATCAAAACAACATCCTGTTCTCAGGAAGATTTCCTGTGCTGGAACTGTGTGTGTGTGTGTGTGGGTGTGTATGTGGGTGTGCGTGTGTGTTTGTAAGTCTGTTTGGTTTAGTTTGATTTCATGAGCATAAAAACTCTACCAGCTTTAAGTTAAAAATAAAATCCTATGAATTTACTTTTGCTATCCTTGCACAGTTGTGTGCAGCATTTTTAGACTACAAGTTTAAACTTTTTTTGTTTCTACAGATTAGAGCAATGGCAACAGAAAGTATTTATATGGGCACAAATATCAAACCAGAAAAATGTATGTAGTGGCTATAGAAATGGGATCACCGGAAAACTGGAAGTCCATTATTTGCTTTATTTTGGATAATTACATGTTTTTATTAAGAATAAACCTGCAAATATCAAATAAATGAATATATCAACTAAGGGTAGATACATGCCAGGAAATATTAAGAAATCAAATAAAGACGGGATATTTGCTGTGTCTGTTGAACGGCTCATTGATGTGTGATGGGAGAATATTTTTGAAATTATATAATCTGCTGCAAGATATTATAGAAAAAAAACGAAAACATCTGACATGCAAGTACAGTGATATATTACTGAAGTTAAATAAACTTTTTGATCAATTTAGTAATTTATTCAGAAACACTCGATAGAGAAGGAAGCATCTTGTTTTGCGTTTAAAATTGCCTCCCGAAAGGGTTAAAGATCCCCCTCCCTGACACCCCTTTTTTAATCTTATTTTCCCTCAAGACGCATAGAAGACAAATAAATTAAGTTCTTACAAAAAGTGTTAACAAAGCTTGAGTTCTAATTTCCAAAAATAAATCAAGGGCTGCCAAACTGACATTACAACTGTATTAAACCAGAAACAAACCAGCTGGAAAAGAGAAAGACAGGAAAAATCCCAGAATTCACATAGTTTAAGGGCTACAATATTACTATGCAAGTTTCATTAAGTATCATTAAGTATCATTAGATATTGAAGTAAATTAATCTACCCAAGGAAACAATTTTACAAATGCAAAAATGAACTAAAAGCTAAAGACAGTTTTAAACACAGTGATTCTAATTTCACCAAAGTCTTCATTGTGACATCTCTGTCTCAGCAATTATACATTAATTTTGTTTAGAGTTTTTCATTTGTTGCCATTGGAAACTGTAATGAGCTTTCATTAACCTAGATTCAATGAGACAGTTTAGTGTCAGGAAAACAACATCTCATAGAAGAGATGTTGGACACTGTAGAAGCAAACCCAGCACTTCTCCAGCATCTTTGCTTGCTTACCGATGAAAATAATTTGCTTCATTGGTTCTTTCACTTCTTTGTTTATTTGTGTTTGCACCATTTATGTACAGTGTGATTTATAGAGCAACAAATCATATGGGAAGGACTAAAGACTGTGCTCTTAAGGCTTTGCACACACCTGAGCATATGATGCTTTTATGGTGTTCACACAGGACTGTCTCTATGTGACACTAGCGCACGTATTCACAGTTGGAAGAGGCTTGGTGCGAAATGTCGAAGCTTTGTTCTGATATATGAAAGACTTGGTGTCAATCGCAATTATGCATTTCTCTTTTATGATAACTTCTCAAATGGTTGGCACTTCCTTGTTTTAAAAAGGGAGCTACCCAAACATCGCTACCAAACCCCAGTCTCTGGTTCACCAAAGTTCAACTGGTTCAACTTGTGCTCTATGTGGAGCCCGAAAACGGTTGTAGAAACGCATGCCACACTTTATAAACAAATCATACGCCTACTGTCTATTTTGTGTCTATCAATAAACAAAAGCAAAAATTCCAGAGCTTAATAAAAGTCTTCAGTAAATGTATGCAAGGCAATGTTAACCAAATAAATTCAAAATAGTCAAAGTTTATGAAAATATATCTGTCTCCTTGAGACATGAGGCGATTGAGCATGCTGGTTTGGTAGTTGGTGCTGTAGAAGCAACTTTTCTTTTAGATTCTTGTTGGGGATGTTGGAATGTTTATCCTGTGCATGCTTAGAGTTTCTCTGATGGTTTGTTGGATTATCCTTCTGTCTGGATGTTCCTCAGTATGTAAATGGGAACGCTCTTTGTTTGTGTGTGTTTGTGTTACAGAGTCACGGCAGCTTTATTCTTCATTACTCTTCTGGCCTCGACTCTTTTAAACAACTATCTGAGTTTCTGCGGGAATCCCACCATCAGTCTCTTGCTCTCCACCATTCTTACTTTTTTTGCTCTCCCCCTTTTAGCCACGTCCCTCTCACAGACTGTAGCAGCCCTGGGTGGAGGGATGAAGATAGAAAGTTACAAAGAAGCACGGGGAGAGAGATGATGTTGTCTTTTCCAACCCCCTTTTTATTCCATCAAGCATAAATCTAGCCTCAAAACTCAGGAATAACACATCCATCAAGCGCTCTCAAAGGCACGCACACACACAGGCCAGCAGGACAGAGTCATCCACTACCATGACAGAAAAAGCTTATAAAGCTGCTTTCATAATACAATCACAACATTTTTTAAGATGAAAAGATGGTGCTGTCACTCTGTGGAATCTGCTCAACATGAGTGGCTTCTTCTAAAATGTACATTAACAAAGCAAATCACTGTTTTTATTTATTTTTTAATAAAAGTAACAAGGTCTATGATCATTGTCCATCCATCCATCCATCCATCCATCCATCCATCCATTTTCTTCCGCTTATCCGGGACCGGGTCGCGGGGGCAGCAGTCTCAGTAAAGATGCCCAGACTTCCCGCTCCCCGGCCACTTCCTCCAGCTCCTCTGGGGGGACCCCGAGTCGTTCCCAGGCCAGTCTAGAGACGTAGTCTCTCCAGCGTGTCCTGGGTCTTCCCCGGGGCCTCCTCCCAGTGGGACATGCCCGGAACACCTCCCTAGGGAGGCGTCCAGGGGGCATCCTAACCAAATGCCCGAGCCACCTCAACTGGCTCCTCTCGATCTGGAGGAGAAGCGGCTCGACTCCGAGCTCCTCCCGGGTGACCGAGTTTCTCACCCTATCTCTGAGTGAGCGCCCAGCCACCCTACGGAGGAAGCTCATTTCAGCCACTTGGATCCGGGACCTCGTTCTTTCGGTCATGACCCAGAGCTCATGACCATAGGTGAGTATTGGGGCGTAGATTGACCGGTAAATTGAGAGCCTTGCTTTCTGGCTTAGCTCTCTCTTCACCACAACGGACCGGTACAGCGACCGCATGACGGTGGACGCAGCACCAATCCGCCTGTCGATCTCACGCTCTGATCTTCCCTCACTCGTGAACAAGACCCCAAGATACTTAAACTCCTCCACTTGGGGAAGGAGCACTCCACCCACCCAGAGAGGGCAAACCACCTTTCTCCAGTCGAGAACCATGGCCTCAGACTTAGCGGTGCTGATCCTCATCCCTGCCGCTTCACACTTGGCTGCAAACCGTTCCAATGCATGCTGGAGGTCCTGGCTCGATGAAGCCAACAGGACAACATCATCTGCAAAGAGCAGAGAGGAAATCCTGTGGTTCCCAAACCAGACCCCCTCCGGACCCTGGCTGCACCTAGAAATTCTGTCCATAAAGACTATGAACAGAGCCGGTGACAAAGGGCAGCCCTGCCGGAGTCCAACATGCACCGGAAACAGGTCTGACTTAGTGCCAGCTATGCGGAACAAGCTCCTGCTCTGATCATACAGAGACCGGACAGCCCTGAGTAAGGCCCCCCGGACCCCATACTCGCAAAGTACCCTCCACAGGACACCACGGGGCACACAGTCGAACGCCTTCTCCGAATCCACAAAACACATATGGACAGGATGAGCGAACTCCCATGAACCCTCTAGCACCCTAGACAGGGTGTAGAGCTGATCCACAGTTCCACGACCAGGACGGAAACCGCATTGTTGTTCTTCGATCTGAGGTTCGACTATTGGCCGGACTCTCCTCTCCAGTACCCTGGCATAGACTTTCCCAGGGAGGCTGAGGAGTGTGATTCCCCGGTAGTTGCAGCACGCCCTCCGGTCCCCCTTCTTGAAAAGGGGAACCACCACCCCTGTCTGCCAGTCCAGTGGTACAGTTCCTGACTGCCACGCGATGCTGCAGAGACGTGTTAACCAAGACACTCCCACAGCATCCAGAGACTTGAGGTACTCAGGGCGGACTTCATCCACTCCCGCTGCCTTGCCACCGAGGAGCTTGTTGACTACCTCAGTGACTTCAGCTTGGGTAATGGACGACCCCAAGGCTCTCAGCCTCTGCTTCCTCAAGAGAAGGCGTGTCAGCAGGATTGAGGAGATCCTCGAAGTATTCCTTCCACCGCCTGACAATGTCCCCAGTAGAAGTCAACAGCTCCCCACTTGCACTGAAAACTGTGCCTGCAGAGAACTGTTTCCCCCTCCTGAGGCGCCGGACGGTTTGCCAGAACCTCTTCGAGGCCAACCGATAGTCCTTCTCCATGGCATCACCGAACTCCTCCCAGGACCGAGTTTTTGCCTCTACTACAGCCTGAGCCGCAGCTCGCTTGGACTGCCGATACCTGTCAGCTGCCTCTGGAGTCCCACAAGTCAGCCAGACGTGATAGGACTCCTTCTTCAGCTTGACGGCGTCCCTTACTTCCGGTGTCCACCAACAGGTTCGGGGGTTGCCGCCACGACAGGCACCAGAGACCTTGCGACCACAGCTCCGAACAGCAGCAGAGACAATGGAGGTGGAGAACATGGTCCATTCAGACTCAATGTCACCAGCCTCCCTCGGTACCTTTTTGAAGCTCTCCCGGATGTGGGAGTTTAAGACTTCCCTGACGGAGGGCTCAGCCAGACGTTCCCAGCAGACCCTCACACTACGTTTGGGTCTGCCAAGTCTTTCTGGCCTCCTTCCCCGCCAACGAATCCAACTCACCACCAGGTAGTGATCAGTGGACAGCTCTGCCCCTCTCTTTACCCGAGTGTCCAAGACACACGGCCGAAGATCGCCTGAAACGACAACAAAGTCGATCATTGATCTCCTGCCGAGGGTGTCCTGATGCCACGTGTATTGATGGACACCCTTGTGCTCAAACATGGTGTTTGTTATGGACAAACTATGACAAGCACAGAAGTCCAACAACAAAACACCGCTCGGGTTCAGATCAGGGAAGCCGTTCCTACCAATCACACCCCTCCAGGTGCTACTGTCATTGCCCACGTGGGCATTGAAGTCACCCAGGAGGACAATGGAGTCCCCCGTTGGGGCGCTGTCCAGTACCCCTCCGAGGGACACCAAGAAAGCTGGGTACTCCGAACTGCTGTTCGGCCCATAAGCCGAAACCACAGTCAGAGACCTGTCCCCCACCCGAAGGCGGAGGGACACAACTCTCTCGTCCACCGGGGTGAACTCCAACACTTGGCGGCTAAGCTGGGGGCTCACGAGTAAGCCCACCCCAGCCCGCCGCCTCTCACCATGTGCAACTCCAGAATGGTAGAGAGTCCAACCCCTCTCAAGAGACTGAGTTTCAGAGCCCAGACTGTGCGTAGAGGTGAGCCCAACTATATCTAGCCGGTACCTCTCAACCTCTCGCACAAGCTCAGGCTCCTTCCCTCCCAGAGAGGTGACGTTCCATGTCCCAAAAGCCAAGTTCCATGACCGGGGTTTAGGCCGCCAAGGCACTCGCCCTTGACTGCCACCCAAACCACATTGCACCAGCCCCTTCACAGCTCTCCTGCAGGTGGTGGGCCCACTGGGGAGTGATCCCACGTCGATCCTTAGGGTTTTACCCGACCGGGGCCCGTGGGAGGACTCCCGGCCACCAGGCGCTCGCCTGCGAGCCCCAACCCCAGGCCTGGTTGGGTGAGGCCCCGGTAACGCCAATCCGGGCGACGTAACGGAATCAATGTTTTTTCTGCTCATGAAGGAGTTTGTGAACCGCTCTTTGTCTGGCTCGTCACCCAGGACCTGTCTGCCATGGGAGACCCTACCAGGAGCCAAAGCCCCAGACAGCATAGCTCCTGGGATCACTCGAGCACTCAAACCCCTCCACCACGTTAAGGTGGCGGTTCATGGAGGGGATGATCATTGTTGTAATGAAAATATTGATAACAACTTTTTTGCATGTATAAAATGTATTAGTTCATCTGTGTATGAGCAAAAAAAACTGGGTAAGTCATTTTAAAAAGTATTTTTGACTGAATTTTTTTTAAGAAACAGGGTTGATAAAGCACCTGAATTGCCAAAGGAATGATCTCAGTTTAAGTTAGTAAAAATTAATGTTATTATCTTTTATTTATTCAGGGATATCTTTAAAGGATATTTATTACTGGTGTTTGTAGCTGTTACAGGACTATGCATGTTTTTTTTCTTGTCTTAACTTCCCGACTACCAAAGAAAAAAAAACGTATCCCGTCAAACAGCAAAACAAAAAAAACCCTAAAATTCCCAATTCTACAAAACTATTGCAAGCTACATTTCAACATAACAGATTAAAAAAGGGGCCAGCAGACACATTCAGGCACACAGGACCATGGTTATCAGAGCAGAGAGGAAATATGAACATGAATAAATGAGTGTGTGAACTACAAGTCGTCATTGTGTTAATGATTCAATAGAGGTTGAAAAGTGAAACCGTGTATGCATCAAGCCCTTTAGCTTCCACTGTTACCTTACGTTATGGCTCAGTATAGGAGTGTAAAGACACAATGTTATTTTTAGCAGAATAAAAGTAATTCCAAGGCTGAGTTATGATGCTTTCTGTCAAAATCGTCTGTGTGAAAAACATTTTAACCTCCAAGCTATGCACTGTTTGGATGAAATCTTTGGTGGTTCAATATATCTACTGTCACTTTTGTCCCCCCGAACATGGTACTGCCACCACCGTACTTCAGAGCAGACATGCTTTTCCTGTTCCTTGTACCACAGTAACGATTATTTCTCCAGAATGGACTCTTTTTTTTTAACCAGATACTAGATCATGGCATTTGCCAATCCAAACTGCAAGGAGACTCTTTTGTTGTGGCTTCAGTTTTTTCACAGCTTATGGTGGTACAGACTTCTAAGCATCTGTAAAAGATTCTTTTTGTTCAAAGCAAATTCATCTCTGGAATGTATTGAATTCGCTTGAACATATCACTGAAACAAAGGTGACGTGTTAGCTTAAGCAACTGCAGATGTGTACATTTAAAAAAATAGAGTTCAGTTAAAACATTTGGCTCTCTGAAATTACAGCATTTTGCTTGAGGTTCCCTAACATGTGCCCTGTTGTGGTTATCTTTACTAAAGTTATGGAAACAAATTTGTTTGATTGTGTAGTTGGATGTGTTGAGAGTATGCGTGAGTTTGTGTGCAGAGTGTTTCAGATGTTCTTCACGGATCATCAGTGCTGACATCTGGCCAAACAGCTGGCCTCGTCTGAAAACACACAAATACACACATGGACTGCCCACTGAAAGACAAGTAACTCCCCTGTCCTTTTACATCACTTAAATGTTGTTCTTTATAAATTGTGTGTCATATGTGTACATCCTTGCGTGGTTACATATGTTGACATAAACGCTGTTGACATGAAACTACAACTGATCTCCCACACGATCTCCGTCATCCAGACAGGAAATGTGAACCATGTGTATGAATAATAGTCCTCCAGTACTTTTATGTTAACCAAGCTTGTCATTCACTCAAAAAATTCCAATGTGGTTTTACTATGGGAAGAAAACAAACGAGCAACAACTGCAGTTGAAAGACATGGAAATGATTCTGCAGAATTGGTACGGATTGTTTTTGGTGAAGCAAACAGCCGTGACTTGATGACGGAGTCCGGAAGGGCATCCAAAAGCCAAAGGAATTCATTTTTTCTGTTTTACTGCTTTCAAATGATGAAGTCTCAGGTTGGACCAAATCTTACCAATACTGGACTCACCTATCCCACCCAGCACTAGTGATAACTTGATACTGCACGAGTGAGACTAAATGTTTTTGTGAGCCTCAGAGATTCTTTGTAATAACTGGATAAAAAATTAAGAATTTTTCTGGATTGCCTGGTATTTTCTACATGAAATATTTAATATGTTCTGTGTATGTGAAATGATCTCTAAAAAAATAATTTTTGTCCTTAAAATGCTATCAGATCTTATCAGATTGGTGTTCATTTCAGACTCTTTCTTTGTTATTTAAAGACCCATCCCAATCATCTTTTGGCCTGTTTTCAATCCCAGTCCCAGTGGTCTTTTAATTAATATTTTGGCATTTTTTGCTAATTCAAAATATTTGTTTCTTTTTTTAGGACATAATTTGATAATTTGAGTCAGGAAATGCAGAAATGCTTTTTTAAGCTTAATTTTATTTGTACATGTTCCCCGCCATGAGAAAAATGCCAAAAGAACATGGTAAAAACACAAAAACACAATTGTCCTCAGAGTGGGTCTTTAAGCATTTTTTTATCTAATATTGTCCGAAATTGCCTTTTTTTTAAAGATAAACTTTTTAATCATAAAGGAGTTTGTAAATATTGCCCAAGTTTCTGTTAAAGGAATAGATCCTAACTGCATTACATTAAACTAAAAATAAAGTCAGATTAAACAACTTGGAAGGCATCGAACCTTTTCCCACCCCCTCATGTTCCAGACTAATAACTCATAATGTCGGTACAAACAGACATTTTTTTGGCTTAATTGAACTTGGAAGAGTACATGAAAAAGACATGATGGTGTTTTAACACTTAGATGCAAAGGAGGATGTAATAAATGCATTGAAAGATTTTCTGCTTTTCTGATGGATTCGTGTCTTTAAATTTGATTCCTATATTAAGTGATCTTGGGTGTTTTTTTTTCTTTTTGTTCTTCCTTCCAGGACTGTTCCCTGCTGTGCTGAATCTGGCTACCATGGCAGACATAAAGGCGAATGCCACCTGCGGTTTAAATGGTCCTGAGATGTTTTGTAAGCTTGTGGAGCACGTACCAGGTCAACCTGTAAGAAACCCCCAATGTAGAATCTGCAATCAGAACAGCACAAACCCATTTGGTAAGAAAATTCACTGACTTGCAAGACAATGTGTGGGATTACAGTAATTAATCATGCTGGATTAATTAACTACAACATGGTTGGCTAGCTGTTAATCATTTTGTCTTAAGAGATAATTATACTACAAGCGGAGGACTCAATCGAGATGACAAGACAGCAGTGCTACAGTAGACTGCAGTCAATCTTCTTTTCATCAAAAAGGTCAAAATATGCTTGATCAACATATTAATTAACCACTTAGCGTGAAAGCCAAAAAAACAGCCTGTAAAAACCAGCCGGTGTCAGTATAACAGTGAGTCATATAATTGATACATGGATGGTCAAGAAATTTGACTTTGTTGACCCTGACTGTAGTCAGTCAGCAAAAGGGACACAAAGGATGAAGAAATCTAAGGGATCTGAATAGGATCTAACAATACATTTGACTGATACAATTTGATTAAAAGTGTTTGCACTGATGTGCCCATCAACTTTTTATGATATAATTGAAGTAAATACTATTGTCCATGACAGGCAGTTCCAGCCATTTTACTGCCACCTATAATGACATTAAAGACACAGATTTTACCCAAATCTTAAGATGAAGAACAGAAGTCATGTTCGGGCTCTTTCTTTCCCCACTTTTCTGTGTGTGTTCAGAACGCCATCCAATAGAATATGCCATAGATGGAACAAACCGATGGTGGCAGAGCCCTTCTATAATGAACGGAATGGAGAACCACTATGTGACCATCACACTGGACTTGAAACAGGTATGAAAAAAAATATAGAGAAGTTGAAGTCTATCATTTATACACTTTTTATGTTTTTATTTAAAAAGAAATATATCCAAGTGGATAATTTTTTAGATGATAAAGTGAAAGTTTAAGCAGATTTGTCAAAGTTTAAATTCTAATTTGGTGTTAGATTACAATAAAAAATTGTCAAAGTGGCCAAATCTTCATGTCATCAGCAGAAAATTACCCATATGATGAACTGTTTATAAGGAACACCATTGACACAAAGAAAGAAACATGTCTGCAACCCTCATAATATGAACATATTTTATTTGCCTAGTTATGTTCATGTTAACACTTCTCTCTTTTCACTGACAGCAATATTTGCCTGGATGTATAGTTTGAAATTGATCTGATGTTGAATCAAAACTAAGCATCTTAAAGCATTAATACTTCCTTAAACGAAATTGTGCAATGGTTAGTTTTTAGGTAAGAATAGTGATTTTTCTTGTGAATTGTGGAATATTTTACAATGTCAGAGACCGCTTGCTTTAGATCACTTACATGTATACACTGGATCTATCCTATAAAATGTTTTAACTACAGTCTACTATCTGTAAGAGGAGATTGTTTAATAAAATTAACCTTGATAATACAAACAGCTGAAAGTCAGCAAACGACCTGTGTTTAAATACTCCAAGATAAATGAATGCAAGTTTCCTTCTGACTTATGCAGAATGTCTTTGACTTTGTGTGAAAACTGGGACTCTTTCATTCATATGCCTGTACTGTAAAACAGTGAATTATCTATAGCTCTTTATCTATCCAGCATTTTAGTATATCAGACTCTACAATGATAAAAACTCACATTTAAGTGCAGTTACTGCTGTAACTGTACTTTCAAAGGTATTCTGCAATGTCACGATGCAGTGAAGCATGAGGCAATGTGCTATTCAAGTAATAAGCCTCACTGGAATTAGTCAAACCAGCTTTTATATCAATCTATCAAAAGGTGATGTTCTTTAAATATGGGTTTCCGTTTTTGATTTGGAGAGCTTGCCAAAAAAAACTTTGATTTAATGACTGTGTACTGACATTGGATAAAGTAGGACATTAACTGTAGTGTAGAAGTGTGATTAAACAGATTAGACTGCTCTATTATAATTATAAAAATGTCGAATGAAAATAAGTAATGAGGCGGGAAGAATAAGGTTAAGAGAACACCAAAATTCACAGAGAAAAGCCAGTGACAAGTTTTTTTTTCACGTTAAAAATAGCTGAATCGTACTAATAATTATATAGGCCACACATAGAAAAATTCTCTTCTTAAGGTACATAACGGTGTATTTAATGTCAAATCCAAAAAAATGTTAAAAGGTCCTGCACGTGTTATCACAACAGTTTTTTTCTCGTTTTTTTAAAACAAGATTGTATGCACTGCATGCAGTGCCATTGTGTCTTAAAATCTAAAAAACAAAAATGGATTAAAGAACAATACTTGAACAGAACAAGTTTGCTTTGACAGAAAAAAAGTTGCATCTTTTGTTCAAAAATAATAAAGAAAGCACCTCAGCTCAGGTATTACATTAATAAAAATAAAACAGTATGGGACATGTATTTTGGATTTTTTCAAAGTCTTTTGCCCCCCTCCTGCCCCTCCATAAAATGTTAAAGCTCCACCACTGCTCACACCTTTTGCATGAAATTTAATAGGTTAACAAAGGCGGTGTTAGGTTGATGATGAGGGGCTTTACAAACACAGAGAGGGACCTTCTATTATGATCTGTAATTTAATCATAAGCAAAGGGCAAATGAACAAACAGAAAAATAAGCAAAAAAAAAAGAGGAGGACCAGTTATCTCTCTCTAAAAGTTTGTTTTGGAAATCTAATTGTTTTTTTTTTTTTTATTTAGGACGTTTTTTTTTTTGGTTTTTTTTGAGGGATGTAGATTTAATTTTTCCAAAAATAAGAATTTGTGACTCTCAGGTTATAGAATCATGAAATGTTTCATATGGCAATAACTATTAATGCTTTAGCCCTAAACAAAGTAGAGATGCCTTTAACTGCTTACATTAAATAATCCTTTTTGAGCCCAATTTGCAGTGACAGAACGCTGGAAGTCACTGATGTGTGAAGACACGTGGGTGAACGCTTCGGTGGTTGTTTTGTGTATTTGCATGAGCACGGCTCCATCGGTTTCCAGAAAAGCTATTTACCTGCGGAGCGCCGAATTTCCCCTGTGAACACAGCGGTCTCATTCAGAAAATGACTGTGGTCTTAGACGTTGGTGTGAGTTCACTTATGCTTGTGCGGTTCTCGCTTGTGACATCACCACTCTCATTTCCTCCCTGTTATTGTTAGGCCTCTCCGGACAGAGAGACTAAAAAATGAGAAAGAGTTGGAATGGAGGGGCTGTGTGTGGCAGCGTGCATGAGACAAACAGTTGATCATTCTGCCTGACTTCTGTGTCATTTTTTAAATTAACTCTTGAATGGTAATTGCGCATGGAGATGCATCCAACTTGCCGCTTTACTAGAAGCATCCTTAGAGGCTTTTAGAGAAAAGTTGACAGTCATATCAGAATTCAACAGAAGTTATTTCTAAGACTTATTTTAAGAATTTTGTTATTAATTTTTGGGGACTGATTAACAGACACTTTCTATTTGTACTGTATACATATTTTTGCTTCCATAAAATAAAGTGTAGCAGAATTTAAATTAGCTCTCTTAGAAAAAAAAAAAATCTTGTGTGTTTTATGAAGGAAAACAAGCAAAATTGAGGCCTAAGCAGAATTCCATTTCCGTTTTTATATGTTTTCTATCATGCAGCCACTAATTTCTTCCATATTCACCTTTTTTAATTTTGCAAATTTGAGTCAAACATGAATGCTCCTCATGCATGAGCTCTTTAGAATTCATCTGCATTTAAAATGTCTGAAATTGATTTCAGCTCAGTTGAAAAAACAAATGTTTTTTCTTCACACCATCTAACCTGCTTTCTTTCTCTCTACATTTAAACAACTAAAGACGCTGGAAACAAACCACATTTTAAAGCCAACTGCTACTTTATTGGTCTGGCGATGAGTTAACGCGTTTTTATTTGAGTCCAGAGACATTTTTAACAAGTCCAAATATGCACCTGCGTGAAGGCTTTTACTGTTTAGGTCAACTCTAAAACACAGATGTTTGGTCCTTAAACATCAGTTTAGTTCTTCTTACTTAAATTGAAATTGCCTTTGCTCTTTCTACATTGCTCCAGAATTACATTTTGGAAAGTAAAACAAGATTTTTCTCCTATAAGTTCCACTCCGAACAATTATGAACCATTTTGAGCTGGTTTTAAAAGCATTTCTAGTTATGCTGTTCTGTATCCAAAGAAAAAAAAAACCTGTATTGTTTGCTAAGACAATTTCTGCAGAGCGGCAAGAGTACATTAGAAATTCAACTATGAGTTGTGTGCGGAGCTGTTGGCGGGGAGGAAGCCCGCCCCCATGTCCCATCACCCATCGGTTTACACTCTCCCACTAGCTTACAGCCTCTCACATTCTATCTAATATTACCAAAATTTGAGACATTTTGGAGCTATCCAGTGCACAGGGAAACAAAATGTTTCGTACATAGATCTATTTGTTTGCAAGTGGATGCATCAGATTTAAGCTTGTAGTCTACCCATTGTATTTTATACAAACAAATATAATCTTCTTTAAACAGCACTTTTTGGTTTGCTTTGTAATAAGACTACTCAGATATTTCAAAGGCTAATTTTCTTGATATATGTTCTCCGTCATCAGAAAAAATTCTACAATAACATGTTAAAAACACTATTTTCATTAGAGTGGGTGTTTAAAATAAAGTTTAAGCACACATTTTTATGTTATACTAGCATCCAATTATCTTTCCTGTCATATCTAGATTACTTTTCAAAAAATAAATGTTTGAATAAATGAAATGACCAGACTACCTAAAGGGAAGATGAGTGTAATTTAGCCTTTAGCAAAACAGCTCTGTTACCTGAGGCAGATATATTGTAAAAAAAAAAACCAAAAAAAACCAGTCATTTATGTTTACGCGAGAGTCATAAATGTATGCACTGGTGAAAGGAAAATAATAAATTTGACTTTTATCTGGGGGAAAACGAATCACTGATTGTCTCTGTCTTTGACTTGAGCACTTTGAATTAAAAGTAAGCTTGTGTAGAGCCTGCGGATATGCTACAGTATGTTGTCTCCTTCGAGATTAAAGCAGACCTCAAAGGAGACGGGTTAAAGAAAATGTTACTTCATGACAGCATTTACATGCTCGCTTCCTTTTGAAGAAAATATTTTCACGTACTGTATTTAGATTTTTGTTCTGCTGGAGATCCCTGGAGGAAGAGCTACAAAGCATTTAAAGCAGTGGACTATTTTTTTTTTCCTTTTAGGGATTTTTTTTTTTGCATTTTGTTTGTTTGGTTTTTAAGTGGAAATAACAAGGTCTTAGACAAACATGATGAAACTTGCCGATACCCTGCTGTTTGAAGCTGCTGCTGTACATAAGATGATCAACAAAATAGAATAAATAAATAAAGAAATAAAAGTGTCTTAAAATTGTTATGAGCCGAAAATCTGGCCAATTAATTTTTACACACAAATGGGTCACCTTAATTGCTTCTGACGCAAAATGTCGTGAAAAGAAAAACTGTTTATTTGCCAGCTGTGTTATCTCTTTCATGGTCGTTACCGGCTTGCTCGGTCGATTCTTCTGAGGCAAAACACAGATCCATCGTCTGATCTGATCTGATCAAAACATAGAATTTGACATGCTGCATCCCTGCACACGCCACACTCTGCATTATTTAGCTGTTTTGATCTATGTTTCGTTGCTGGAGTTGTCTGGATGTCCCAAAGCTGACACCATACACAGGCTCCTGTACTCTCACCGTTTCCCAAAGACACACACACCACTCCCTATCTTACACAAGACAAAGCGTCTTTGTCAGATGTTTGAATGACCATGATTAAATTACACCGAAACACACTCAGAAACTCTAACAATCACACACTGCTTATTCGAACAGTGGCAATATGACACTGTTTCCCACATCATGAGTAGAAAGAATCACCAAGGACGACAAACGGGCGAGCAGAGACTCAGATTCACTTTTGACCTTCTGATTGTGCCTCATTTATCTGCTTTTCTTGTACCCAATAATTGTCATTATTATATATCATGCAACTTTTTTGAGCTTTCAAGTGTATTATAATATTAATTCCTCAAATAAAACAACCCCAAAGTGGACTTTAGCTCCGTTCTCGCATCCCTGAGAAATCCTCTAAAACCAACCCCTTCCAATCCACAAAAATGAGCAGATCCTCACATTGTTACGCCTCAAAGTGGGGAACAGCCCCCTCCAGGAAGAATCTGCACTGCCAGCACCTCACCCAAGCTAACACACACATCTGCTTTCTCCATGAAGCTTGCTGTGATTGACAAAACACTTTTGTATATGTGCAAAATGCACACCCTTCTTTGCAAAAGTTTGGATGATGTTTGTTTTCGTGGGAGAAACGCAGACACGCTGCTGAGGCCAGTTCCAGGTTGTCGTCATGAAATGGGCGGTATCCACAAGGAGTGAAAGGCGGTGCCTCAGAGATTGAGGTGTCTTGCTTTCTAGTAGGAAAATGAGCTCACGAAAATAACTCATATTTAATAAAAATCAGTTATTTAGTGTGCCAAAGGTAATACATTATCATATATATGGATATAGCTTACTCTGAAAGGCCTAAGAATAGCAGTGAATAGGACATTCAATGTGATGTAGCTGTATTATAACAAATTAATGTTGCATTCTTTCAATACTGTAAGTAGTCATCAAAAAATGAATAATAGATTTTCTCCATTAAACTGTGAAAATTAGCAAAAATTTTTGGTGCTAAAAGTGTTTTTATTAGATTTCATGGAATCAGCCATTTTGAAATAATCAAGAAAAGCACTTTTATTGTCCCTATTGGAATGATGATGCACTACAGGGCAGAACACATGGACCAAGTTATGTACGATGGGTTTTTAAGGAAAGTTTGGATCATAGTAATGAGATAGGGCTCTCATATATGAGTCCAATGGATTTGTAGGGTTAAAATCCAAATCTTTTAATCTTTCCTTAACTTTTGTAAAACTTTGGTTGTTGAAATAAATGAAAAAAAAAAACAGTTCGACACATTAAAAGTATTACTTTAATCTATGTTTGGCCACTGAAGAAAGTTCAAAACTGCCAGGAAGTTTGGGAAATAAATATCTGAGCTGTTGATTCACAGCAGAGAGTTCTTTATTTGCAATTCTACTTGATAAATGTGCTCATTTATAAGTTTTATCGTGCTTTTTGAAAAAAAAAAATCAAAAGCTGTTCTCAAGATGCATTCTTTTGATGCCGCAGTGATTTTTGTCAAAAGTCGTCCTATAGCTGCTTCTAACAGTCTAAGTGATTATTTAATGCGTTCTCTCTGCTTTGTGCAATTTCTAGGTTTTTCAAGTCGCCTACATGATAATCAAGGCAGCCAACTCCCCTCGTCCAGGTATGATTTCTTTACCTTTACTATCAGTTCTTAGTTTTAGCATCACTGCTTTAAATGCTGCATCTATGTTAAGAAGAAAAGTTCATTTCCAGTTTCAAATACATTCTTTGCTTTCACCAATGAGCTGCTAAATCCATTAAAAGCAGATTACACTCTTAGGGTAAATGTTATAGATGATCCAGTGATGGCAGCAATTGCATGATGCTGAATGGGGTTTTACTGAACAAAGAATAACTTGCTTTGAAAGAAAAAAAAACACATGAATCAAAAAGGAACGGAAGGCAAAATCTGAGAGGAGAGAGAGGGCTTTGGAGTCATGAGGTGCACAGACAAAACACTAAAATTAAACATAGTGGACAAATGAAAATCAACAAAGAAATCAGAGAAATGTTCACATAACAATAATGATTAACTACTGCCCTTCTCTTCTGAAGTTTCTCATTTTTGTCTGTTGAACAACTAAAGTAAAAACTGTTTTGTAGCTGTCTTTCTTGTATATACTGTTCCTGTCATTTCAAATGAAAGTAAGGATTATCGCATGGTTACTACTGAATATCAGGTCCACCGTAAATGAAGAAAAAATAATAAAAATATGAGAATAAATTTGCTAAATTAGGAGGAAAAAATAAACTTTTTACAAGAATTAAGTTAAACGAGAAAAAAAGTCTTGTAGTTGTGGAAACAATATTCAGAACTTCATGAGAATAAAGTCATAAATGCTATACAAAGTAGTAATTTTACAAAGAAAAAACACACTGAACGAGTTCAGATGTCATAGGTTGCTTCATATTTTTGATAAATGTGAAAGTAAATGCTTCGTCAATTTTCTATGTTTATTAATCAGCATCGTCTGAAAGCACCTCAGTTAACCATCAGTGTCCTTATTGATCTCTCCTCATCTTCACAACCCATATTTGATGCATGCGCTCATTAATATTTTTGCCCTCAGGTAATTGGATCTTGGAGCGGTCAATAGATGGCACGACTTTTGAACCCTGGCAGTACTATGCAATCACGGACACCGAGTGCCTGACTAGATTCAACTTAAGTCCTCGCAGAGGGCCCCCCTCCTACACCCGAGACGATGAAGTCATCTGCACATCCTTTTACTCGAAGATTCATCCACTGGAGAATGGAGAGGTAAACTCTAGAGAAGGAGTCTGTAATCCAAGGCAACATTGTGTTTGGTGGCAAGTTTACTGGATGGTTGACTGGCTGACTGAAGTGGCCTAAAGTCACCCAGTCCAACCAGCAGCTCTGGTCCCAGGTTGGTATAAGCTGATGGTTGGTGTTTTTTTTTCTACTGAAAATGCACAGGATCTCAGTCACTTTCCTACCTTTGGTTTGCTGAATATTTCTTTTTTTTTTTTTTTAATAATTTTTATGAAGTTTTACTTGGAAAATCCAATATTTATTCATAAAATCATAATTTGATTGCATTTTTTTTTCTAGCAATCAAATGTTTTGAGTTTGTTTCTCAATTCTCAAATCTCAGTGGATTTACGTTGATTGCGTAAATGGTCAAAGAGTTACAGTAGGCAAATGAGCATGTGTTATTTAGGTGTCCACCTTAATTCAGTTAGTTACAAATTATGACATTAAATATATATAATTGAGTTGCATTATAGATTTCCACAGAATATACAATTGTAAATCCCTTTAAATTTGTATTTTGGTGGTGAAACACATCTTTACTGTCTATGTAAGAGACCCCCCAATCTCTAGACCGTGCACTGGTGGGGGTACATGCGTCTTTTAGTGCCCGCCTATTACACAGACTATAACACGCACACTAAGCTCTGATGTGCAAAAGTTTATTGTGATCTCATAAAGATTCAAGGGTTTAGTTTTGACTGACGCAGGTTCTGAATAAGTTGACACCCATAAGAACAATGAAGCAGCTGAGTTTAGAATCTTAATGACATCACAATGGAATGACTCTTTTACACCCAGCCCACACTCATTGTGGCATCTCACAAACTCTTATACAACACAGAAGACAACATAAATGAGAAAGTAAGGATAGAATTAACATTTGAAGAATCAAACCAAACTACAAATTGAACTGGTAAATAATGGTGAAAAAGAGAGTGTACCCACAATTCATCTCTGTCAATGCATCCCACAGCTGGAGGAGACATTACAATACACTATACTTTGCTGTACAATACGCTCTGTTTTTTCTCGTGACGTGAGAAAATCTGTGGACCCTTGGTCTATGTGCATCCACACTGACTCTGCCCTGCATCAAGTTTCACTTGCAGGCAAACAGAAACCCCAGTTTCCTGGTGGAGAGGAGGTGAAGCCTGTTAGATTGATAGATAAATGAACAGACATGTATCTTTCAGCATGACAGAACCCTAATGCAGACCAAAGTCTTGACCTGCTGTTGTTTTTTTTTTTTTTTT
>BSAI01000101.1:24256693-24652719 GCA_036245035.1 Adrianichthys oophorus
CAAATGTAGGTCACTGATGGAATAATAGACTGTTTGTGGTGTCATTGTAGCTGAAAACCAGGAGTTTTTCTTCCAAATTATGTTTTTTTCCCCATATGAACTCTTTATTTGGAGAATTTCAATTATTTGTTGTTTTCAATTTTCAACAACATTATTAATATTGGTGCAATGACAGTCACACTATTTTTATTATCTGAACTTTTTTGTTCTTTTGTTAGTCTCGTCTATTGACTGTATTAAGATAATTGAGTGAGCGTGGCATCACCCAAAAAAAAAGTTTACTTCCGGCTCCAAAAAAATGCAGTCAATTCATTCGACTTTTTTTTTTTTTTTTTTTTTTGCTACATGGATGCGACCATGTTGGAGGCAGGCGTCATCAGTAAGCAGTGATTGGTTTGAGCAAATGTTTCTATGGCAATCACCCTCGCCAATCAGGAGGGAGCTTATTGGAAGTCAACAGCCCTATCACTTGAAAGCAAAAGTTTTAAATGTTGACCATGCAATCACATACAGTACTTACATTGAGGCATCTGATTGGCTGGTTTATAACCTGAATAACTTGCATTAACAGACAACATTTGAAATATATATATATATATAAAGAACATGTTAAAAAAGATAGCAGAGCAAATAGAATGACTGAGCAATAGTTGTTATAGTTGTTTGTTTCTCCTATTTTCATATACAGTCAACAGTCTGGCCCTGCTTTTGCATGAAGCATTTTCCTGTGATGAATACTAACTCAGTGGCCTAGTGGAAGAGTGTTTGCCCCAAGACATGCATGTTGTGGATTTGAATCCACAGTCAAGTCATACCAAATTCTAAAGATGGGACCCAAAGCCTTCCCTGCTTGAGACTCAGCATGAAAGGGTTGGATTGGGAGGTTAAATCACCAAATGGTTCTGTGCGTGGCTGTGTCTGCATCTCACTGCTCCCCAAGGAAATGGGTCAGTTGGGAACAAATTTCACACACACCCAGATGTGTGACTTTAACTTTGACTTGTGAGGATACATATGAGAAAACTAACAGTTTCCTGTTTTCCGTTTAACATAATGTTCAGTAAATATGATTCACTCGTGTATTTATTGTCACCAATAGTGTTGTACTCTACAACTTGAATTCCACTTCACCCAATCAAGATTGAGGTATTCCACAGTACACTATTTCTGTCACACACACGGGCTGATGTTTAAAAACAGAAAAAAAAAATGTAGACACACGAATATAAAAACATCCCCTTTGACTCTCCCTACACATCATTTGGCTAATGAAGTTCAAACGTATAGCTGAAAATGTAAGGACAGAAAACTAGAATTGCACAAAAAGAAGAAAGTTTAGCCAAAAATTTGAGTTAAGAGGCAGAAAACTCATGACACCTGTAGTTGTTGACAAACTAAGATTTTCAGTTTTTATGCACAGCAGTTTATATGGGGATGACAAATCAATATTTAGATTATTTAAGAGGTGACCTTGAAGTTGAAGAATGAGTGTGGAATTGTTTATTTCTTTTTTATTAACATTGTATGTATGGAAGCTCTAATACAAACAGGTTTTTTTTTATTCCTAGATTTTTTGTTTAATTATTATTTTGGTGTTCTTTATATCCTCCAGCCTCCTGAAACACTTCTTTCTGAAGATAACCAATACGATGTCGTTTTGTTTCTGATAAATCTTAAATGAATAAATTTACACAAAGAAAACAACTTGATTGCTTTCTGAGGCTCTTTTTTTTATTTAACCTGTTCTGATAGACTGAGCTGTCTGTCTCTGTATAGATCCACACGTCCTTGATCAATGGTCGACCCAGCGCAGAAGACCCCTCCCCGACCCTGCTGAACTTCACGTCAGCCCGCTATATCAGGCTGGTGTTCCAGCGAATCAGGACGCTGAACGCTGACCTTATGACGCTGACGCTTCGCGACCCCAGAGATATCGACCCCATTGTGACAAGACGGGTGAGGCTTAAAGCAGCAGTGTAGTCAGCACTCCACTTTTGTTGTTTTTCCTTGTGGTTGTTTAGTTTTTATTTTAAACAACAACTGAATCCAATTGCATTAAATATGTGTTTGCACTAACGGTAACTTATATTTTCCAAATACTCAGTGTTGCCCTTTTCTGATAACCAAAAGCCTCTTTTCTACTCTACTGAGCTTTTTTCTATTCTCTTCACAGTATTATTATTCCATTAAAGACATTTCAGTTGGTGGGATGTGTATTTGTTACGGCCACGCCAAATCCTGTCCACTGAACGAGGCTACCAAGGTAAAATACCCAACAGTGTTTCTTTAGACGCAGCCAACAATGTCACCGTGCAACGAAGCTCTTCGATTGATGTTAACAGGACCAAAGAGGAGCCTTGAGCACCAGAACCTTGCATGTGTGTGCATATGTGTGTGTGTGTGTATGTGTAGGGGACACAGGTGACAGTGAAACGTTGTCTCTAGTGTCACTTCAAACGGAGGTGCGTTTCATACCAGACATCTGATCTTTCTTGCTTTTTCTCAGACCTTACACACACAAACCGGTGTGGGTGTGTGTGTGTGTGCGTGTGTGTGTGCGTGTGTGTGTGTGTGTGTGTGTGTGTGTGTGTGTGTGTGAGTATGTGTTACATTTCCTGAGGCTGAAAAAAAGTAGTCTACCTCAGATGTGACAGCGGTGTCTGGTCCCTCAGTGATGATGTCGGTAACAATAACTGATGTCAGTGGTGTGTGAAGTACTCCAGTTTCTTACGATCCCAAAAGCTGTGTTTTAACTGTCCAGAAAAGTTGAGAAAAAACAAAATTTGCACACCGAAGCGCCTCAATTTATTGAGACTCAAATGTAAAACATCCAAATATATCTTTTGTTAACATTAGATACAATAGCTGCTTCAAAACCACAAGAATACTGTGTCATTTGTTATTTACTATTTGTATTCTAATTAATTTTACTGAAATTATTTGGTCAGTAAATGTATACATTCTTATAATTTGTCCACACCATTTGCTTATGATATTTTGTAAACATATAGACATCTTGACACTCTTTTAGCCCAGTTCCAAATTATTGCACAGTTTCCCTCTACACACAGACACACCAAATCCTTTACGTGTTGTTCGTACCATCAGAAGTTTGAATTTTCCTGTTCCTCTTGATTTTTGCAAATTGTCACTTACTATGTATAATTTATGTATATTATTTGGTAATAAATTGTAAGATTCTTTGCATAGTAATTGTAATGTTTGATAATAAACTAGGTGCAGTAGTTTAAGTTATTTTGATTGTAAAAAAAAACTTTATTAGTATTTTTTATATATCCTACTTTGTGGATAATTCTAACTGCTCATTTTTGTGATGTGCATATTGCTTTAGTGAAGATTTATAGGTTTCGCGCCATATTTCATTACAGTAGTTAAAGTAGAGAAGCACCAAGCAGCTATATAGTATACGGATAGAATTGTTATCAAGAAAATGCTTTGCTTTATTTATTATTGAAAGACTTTTTGAGATTTTCATTTTTATATCTCGTGTGTTTTCCAAGAATGTTTAGCATCGATTATTAATCCTAAACATTTATTCTTTTGTAATTTTTTTAATTAACTGTTAACTGTTGCTGAAAAGTTTATTTTTAATTACTAAAAATTATGGCTTTTGTTTTATTTTTTAAAATGATAATTTATTGCTATCCAGCTATTGTTTTTAACAATAATTAGATCAGAATTGATAGTTCTAACAAGATTACCAAGCCTTAAGATACATACACACCAGGTATGTGATGCACATTCAAGAATGTGCATTTAGCCCATGGTGTTCACACTGGACTGTCGATACGCAACACTATCACATGTCCGCTACCTACAGTTTGAAGAGGCTTGGTACGAAATGTCATATGGATGCAAATCTCGTGACTCTTGCTCCAGACTTTTTCTTTCACGGTTCAGTTCCAATATATGAAAGACTTGGTGTCATGTAATTCAGGCAGGGTACAAACCACAATTATTAATATCTCCTCCACAACCAATTTTCAAACGGTTAGCTCTTCTGTGAATGAAGAAGGATGCCATCCATACATCACTACCGAATTCGAGTCCCTATTTGGTCAAGGTTTAACTTGGTTTAATTTTCAATACAGGTTCAGTGGGTATTTACGTAGAGCCCGAAAACAGAGGTAGAAGCTTTCGTAACTATGCAACAGTGTGAGAGTTATGAACGTGGAAGCACAAAACGTGCATTTAAGATCGTTTATAGACTTTTCATTGAAAGTGGTCACTTAAATGCACATTGCCTGTTGTCTGTCCTCGACGGTCATATGACCACCTCAATGGACATCATGAAAATGGTACGTATCATGGCTGTGCAACAAAGTACTCAAGTGATTGTAAGGATACTATGCACATGGGTGTGGACATGAGACGCAAGTGTCCATAGGATGGCCGTAAGATGTGCACACAAACTACTTTCCAATTTCTTCATTTCTGATAGCCAGGGTTCACACAAGGAGCCTGCACTTATTACATGTACCGCATTTAGAGGCTTTCATGGTGCGCAGGGTTTGGGGGAGTCTGAAAAATATGTAAAAACCATACAACGTGCCTGCATCTACAATCTGTTGCTCACAGCAGTGCCTAAACATTTTCGTACCACAGGCTCATTGAGTGGTGTACGACATTGATATTTGTCCGGGACACCTGCTTTTATCATACATATTTACCCATCTTTTGCCCGCGGACAGCTAGTATCCACAGTAACGGCAGTGGTAATTAAGCTTTTAAGCCATTTGGTCTTGAAGAACAGGCAAAAGTCTGTCAGCAAAAGCAAACTTGACGCTCAGATTGTTATTGTAGTGCATTTCTACCAGGTTAACTGGCACTGTCTCCACATACAATGGTTTCTAGAAAGTCCTTAATTGCTCATTACCTATCGCAGAACTTTGTACCTGGCAAATATCCTGCTGCAGTTTGTTGACTGCATATGCTAAGGACTGAATTGATTTTTCTCTGGGAGATAATAGGGAACCTAATTGCTTCTAACTGAAAATCTGGAAAACAAACTAAGCTTTTTGATTGCTGCTGACTCCTGTGAGTCCACTGCTATCTGACAGGCTTTCAATAAAACACGCATGTTAGTGATTAACCAATTTAAGTCCCATTTGTGTTTATTTCTCAACACACTTAAGTCATCAGTTAGGTTTTTATTAGTATTTGATGTTGAAGTTTTTGATTTAGAAACTTTACTGTCATGAAGCGAACAAGCATTTGGTGTTTTTTTTTTTTCTTTCTGTGTCTGGATGCAGAAGTTTAGCTGTGAATGTGAACACAACACATGCGGGGAGAGCTGCGATCGCTGTTGCCCGGGTTACCACCAGCAGCCCTGGATGGCGGGGACTGTCCTCACCCGGCACGTCTGTGAGAGTAAGAATTTTGAAACACCTCCATGTAAACTCAGATGACACTCGTTTATGCCTTCATCAGTTCACCCATAGCGCAGCTACTAAAAATGTTTTTTGAGATTTGTTATGCTGCTGTGTGCCCTAATGGGTATTATTGCATTTTTATATATTTTCTTTATATCATGGTGAGAGCAAATACATGTATACTGTAACATTTCTGCAGCATTACTTGAATTTAACTGAATGCTCTCTGTGGAAATGTGCAGCTTTAAAAGTAATCACACACCTGAGATCAGTCTCTTGTCATTTTTAAAGTACCACTTCTTAATTATTAATCATGAAAGCAGTAAAAGGAAGAAAGATTAGAGTCCTTTGCCACATAACTGATATTAAAACTTGTAATTTGTGGTTTGATGGGTTTAGTAACACATTTGTTAAAATACAGCTTTTCATAAATAATTAAAGGGTCTTCAATGGTACACATCAACCTGTGATTAAGAATTTGCTGATTTATCTTTGTTTTATCTAATTAAAAAAATGTCAAAATTGGATAACTAATTGGAAAATGAATCTGATTTGTTTTTTTAGTTTCTCAATTCTTACAGATGAACCACGATAATCTAAGAGAAAAAAACTGACCTATTTGGAAAGTGTATATATATGTGTGTATATATATATATATATATATATATATATATATACATATATATATACTGTAAATATTATAAACACAATAAGGCTTCAGCAAAAAGACAAGAAAATCATTCAAAAGTAGTTTGTTTCAGCACAAAAGGGGTTAAAATGTAGGAATGAGGTGGGAAAAGCACCCTCTTTTTTATATGAAAAATTCAAGATAAAACCTCACTTTTGATATTAATTCCAGTAATAGAAAGTCAAACATAATCCTGGAATGTTTCTTGCAAGAATGCCCTTTGTTTTAAAATTCACAAAACCCTTGAAAATAAAGAAGCATGGTAATGGTAGCATTATAATATATCCCTAATTTTACACCCAGGAGCTGTGTAGCATTAACAGTCTTAGCTTTCCTAAAGCACAATCTAAAAAGTTAAAGATATCAAACCAAAGACTAAAATGATCTGTACCTTTGGCTTGGTTTAGAGCAAAAAGTAGAGCAGCAGATCGGAGAAAAATCCCTGGAAGAAGTAATGATAACTGTGGTGAATTTCTAATTAGTCTCTCCTCCTTTTAATACTTCTACATGCTGGGACCTGAACAGACCTGATAACCCGTGAGGACTTCATCCATATGCACTGTCCTTAGAAAAGGAGAATTAAACCATTTTACAGAAACTATTATTACTTGTGTGAGTGCATCGACAGCCAGCAGGAGTATAGTGAACTGTATTTCAGCGTAAATGGTCTCTCGTGTGTTTTTATTGGTTTATTGTTGCAGATTAGCCTGTCAACTTTGTGTTTGCTCCACCTCTCAGAGTGCAACTGCCACGGCAAAGCAGATGAGTGCTACTTTAACCAAACGGTAGCCGATCTGTCGCTCAGCCTGGACGTCCAGGGCCAATACAGAGGAGGTGGAGTTTGCATTGGCTGTCGCAACAACACAGCCGGGGTCAACTGTCAGAGTTGTGTTCCTGGATACTACAGACCTGGAGAGGTATAATGTGTACAGTATTGTATGCAGGTAAGTCTCTACAGGGAGTTTTTTTAATAGGAACCTCTTCTTTCTCCTTCAGATAAGTGCAGATGAGGAGAACCCCTGTGAGCTCTGTTCCTGTGACCCACATGGTTCTGTCAGCCAAAGCTGTGTTGCTGATTTGAGCCAAGCAACACCCAGTATGCACAAACTTTATTTCTCTTATTCCCTCTTTCTTTCTTTCACCTCAAAACATTTATTTTGACATATAGGTTTTTGTCTCCAAGTGAAATATACAGCCAGCACAAATTTCATTTTGTAATTATATTTTAAGTGAGACGTCAGAGACTCCAGCAGCTTATTGATTGTTTCCAGTTTAATTTCCCGTGGGATTGTGGGAGGTCAGATTCAACACAAGCACCCAGGAGGTTCTTTTATTGAGGAATTTTGACTGAACTTAGTTCACTCCCAAATGTGTGTGTTTTTGTTTTAAGTCAGTTATTTTCGGCGCAGTCACCTTTAATGTGCATGTGTCTTTGTGTGCTTGGTTAAGGTCAGCCGGCAGGGTCATGCTGGTGCAAGGAGGGTTACGGGGGCTTGCGATGTGACAGGTGAGAGGCACACAAACACACTCAAACTGACAGACTCACATTGACAGGTTAGCTTTCAGTTCCTCTTTTTTCCAAGTAGTTTTTGTCAATTGCCAGAATCACATTTTACATAGATGCTGGGAGAGCGGTAATTAAAAATGACATTTAATTATGTTCAGTTCAATTATAATATACTGTATTTATCCCCGAAAGGAAATGGAGTTGTTGCCTGTCAGCTTAAGTCATTTTAAAGGCTTGTTATAGGCTCCGAGCAGAATTGATTTCGACTTGAAAATGTATCTAATTAAAGCTTCTGCTGTGTGCAGAGGTTGTGTTGGGTTGTCCAAGACATTGCGCAAATTCTTTTACAAACAATTGTAAAAGTTTAGACACAGCTCATGGCACAAAATGGTGACGCAAACGTATGTTTTGTTAGTAAAAAAAAAAAAAAGCTTAAAAAGGTACATGTGTCTGAAGACCCACGCCAGCCATCTTTCGGTCTATTTTTAAAGTGTTTCTTTTAATTATACATATTCAATTTTTAGCTAAAATTTTAAAAAAGCCTGTGTTGTTTTTTAGGACTTAGTTTTAGCAGAGTGGCAGTAGTTCATTAGAAATTTGCCTCTGAGTTGTGGGCGGTACAGAAAGGTGTGGATTAAACCTGCCCCTCCTTCCCATCACTGAGAGCTCTCTGTTTACGCACTGACATACAACACCTTTATACTCCCAACCTAATGCCTGGTTCACACTGGATGTGGAACGGAGGACACTTCCATTCGGCGGCCTTGTTAACCTTTGGTGTAATTCACACCTGACGCGAAGCGCCATGGACCTCCGTGGCTTGCTCGCGTTGTGCAGCGGAACATTTCAGCGATGGGTCTATTTTTCGCACAAGCTACAAGTGATCCGCATCAGTAGTGGCAAGAAGTTACGCCAAGACACATGAAAAAATCTGGTCAATTTTCAAAATATAACCAAATTTCACAATAAAACACTGCCTTTGACAAATGCAGTCATATTTTTGGATCTAAACAGACAATAGAGATGAAAATAAACACACAAACAAAACACACCAAAAACCAAACAGACACACACAGACAGACACACACGCATACAAACACAACTCAATGTAAGGGGACTAGTACAGGGGGTGCGGGTGGGTGCTGTGGTTTTAAATAACAACAAACAAGACAGAGGCAGAGAGCAGTTGGCAACAAGATCTGGACGACGTAAAACTTACTGCAGAAGTGTCCTCTACGTCTGTTTAGATGCATGGCGAATTGGCTGCTTGGCTGCTTTCAGCGGTACTTCTGTCTTCCTGTGACTCGGTTGGATGAGTTGCTGTCCCGCATTAAGTCAAATGAGGGATTTTTTTTTTTTTTTTTTTTTTAAGGGGACCTTTATCAATGTCTCGATGCAAATAAGAAAAATATCATAAAGTTCAGGAAGAGAACGATCAGATTCTCCTCCATGTTGGTTTTGAACTCCATCCGCTGATTTCAACATGTGACGGGCTGAAGCTGAGTTGCTGATTGGTTAATGCAAATTCTTCGCCAAAGTTCAGGAATTTGAAGTTGCACATCAGAATTTTTGCCGTGTTCTCGCGCCGCCCAAAACACGCTGTTGCCAGACTGCCGTGCTGTGTCGTACTGTCAAATATACTCTCACCGCAGACCTCTGATCGCGTCTGTACAAAACTGTCCTGAACACTGAAACTGGCCTTGGCCAACCCTTCTGTTTGAATCGTGTTCGGTGTGAACTCAGCTTAATATTGCCGGTGCAACAAAAATGGCAAGCACTATTGGAGCTATTCAGCCATACAGGTATGAGCCAGGTGCCACCTCGGACGAGAGGAACGAAAACGTACATGGATCTAATTAGCTTACAAGTTTATGCATCAGAGTGGAGTGGAGCAGGGAGCTTAAAATGTCACTATTACAATCTTTTTTCAAAAAACAGTTTTTTGTCTTCTCCTGATTTACAACTATTTGAAAAAATAGTCTCAGAACTGCAGTGTTATCTTAATTTTCTTTATATACAGTGAGCTTCAAATTATTATGCAAATTGTATTCAAGTGTCAAAAAGATCAAATTCTTTGTTTTTCAATTAAACTCATGGATGATATTGTGTCTCGGGGCTCTTTGGATCACTGAAAACAATCTCAGACACCTGTGATAAGCTTTCCAGGTGAGCTCAATTAAAGGAAAAACTATTACAGAAGGTCGTTCCTCATTATTAAGCAGACCAACATTTATAAGCAATATGCAAAAGAAAATAAATCTCACTGTTGCTGAAAAGGACGAAATAGTTAAATGGCTACGAAAACGTTGGATGTTTCACGAAAACTTGAACGTGATCATCTTACTATGAAGAGATTTGTGGCTGATTCAGAGCACACAGGGGTTGGAGCAGTTCAATTCAGAACGAGGAAGGTTTCTGCCAGCCAAATACATCAAATTAAGAGAGTAGCTGCTAAAATACCATTACAAAGCAGCAAGCACATATTTGAAGCTGCTGGTGTCTCTTGAGTCCCACCAACATCAAGGTGTAGGATCTTCCAGAAGCTTGCAGTTATGTAAGCCTCCAATTCAGCCCCCTAAACAAACACTCAGAAGCAGAAATGGCTGCAGTGGGCCCAGATATACAGGAACTCATTTTCATTGTCTTTTGTGGTTAGTGACTTGAAAATTATGCTGACTGTCATTTGCATAATAATTGGGAACGCACTGTTTGTCCTCCATTATCAGAAAATGCCACAAGAACATGTTAAAAACACTCAAAACGCACATTTTATCAGAGTGTGTCTTTAAAATGTAAGTACTTAAATGTAAGTTTAATCATGCATTATTCCATCAGTTCTAATAAGGGATCTTTAATACCCTGCTATTGTCTTCAGGTGTGCTGTTGGTTATAAGGGTTACCCTTCCTGTGAGCGCTGTAACTGCAGCATGGAAGGAAGCATCAACACAGACCCGTGCATAACACCGTGCGTGTGCAAGGTACAAACACACATCCGCAGAGACGCACGCTCTCTTGTCATTACTTGTTAATGACAAGCACTCTGCGTTAACCTTTCTAGCCTCTTCATCATCATTTTCACCAAATTAACTCTGCAATTACATGCATCGTGCTCGTAACTTCAGTTTGAGTGCAGGTCATAAACTTTCTGTGTCGCCTTCTCTCTTTTCTTTTTCTAACCCTTCTCTGGTCTTTTTTATCCTTCTCTCATGCAGGAAAATGTTGAGGGCGGGAACTGCGATCGTTGTAAACTAGGATTCTACAATCTGCAACGTGACAACCTGCGGGGATGTGAGAAGTGTTTCTGCATGGGCGTTTCCAGTCAGTGCTCTGCCTCCACATGGACCTACCAGAATGTAGGCGTCTAAATTCACCTTTTTTGATGATCAAACTGTTTAAACTCTATTTTTAAAGAAAAAAGATTTTATAAAAATCTAGTTCCTGTCTGCAGAAGTGCCTCATACCTGATAACCTTCCTTCCTTTCATTTAATGGGAGAAATTTCAGTAACTCGTTAATTTGAATAGAATCCATTTATGAGCCTTGCAGAGGAATTACTGGGGACATGAGGTCAAGTATTTAAAACAAATTGTTCTTCACAGCTCTGCGGTAGTCAGGGCTTTGTCTCAATTGGTATCCAGAATAAATAGATTCCAACTTTAAAGCATTTTATTGTAGGCTTTGCTGTTATTTGCCGATTTACATTTTGGGCTTTTCACACCTTTAACGTTTAACCAAACAATTAAAAAACATAATTGACAAAATCTGATTAAGAACAATTTTGAACACTACTAACTATATTAGTAATTACTACTAATTTCCAAAATACAGTTTTTTATTTGTAGTGATATTTTAATGTCAAAGAGAAATAAATAAAATGCATTAACCCTGTAAAGCCCTGCACATCAAAGAAATGAGAGAAAATTTAAATTTGGCAAAATTAAGATGTTTTTTAAACTCTGGTGAACTCCACAAAAAATTACATCATTGAGTTTTATCATTTATTAAACATTGGGTGATTTGGTAAGTTTTTGCACATTTTTAAACATGGTGTAACTGTATTTTAAAGAAATATTTATCCATAAATATTGCATCATTTCAATACAGCAAGTAGTCCTTTAAAAAATTAATAACAATGAAGGAGTTATTCTCTCCATTAAGTTTTAAAAATTGGCAAAACTTTTCCCGCCAAAAGGGTTTTGAGATTTCTTGGAAGTAGCCATTTTACAATGACCAGAAAAAGGCCTTCTATTGCCTCCAGTGGGCAGATGGTGAATGGTGGGCACTGGCGCCAACTTTCCACCAGAGGCAATGGGGGATTGATTGTCTTGCCCACAGATATTTTGACACATGGGTGGCAGGGCGGGAATTGAACGCGCAATCTTCTGATCAGAGGTCGACCGCCGTACCGCTGCTCCACAGCCACCCCACAGATAAAGCACTACAGGGCATAAAATATAGACCAAGTTATATACAATGGATTTTAAGAAATGTTTTCTGAGGAGTCTCAGAAATGTGTGTTTCAAATGTAATTCAAATTGTAATATAGGGTTAAATAAAACACCTTTAGAAAATACAGGAATCTAACCAGCATTACAAAGGTTCCCATTCCTATCACTTTATGATATTTCTTAAAAGCGTCCCAAGTGGTCTCTTTTATATGATTAACATGTAACCACTTGATCATCTGGAGGGACCTAAAGCAATTGTCAACAATATGAGAGATTTTGGGAATTGCTTGATCACGGACGTCTGAACAAACAAATGGAGTAATAGAACAGCTGAACGTTTTCAAGAAAATCATGGCACCCGGGATCTTCCACTATTTTCAATTCTCAACTGTGACCCAGTAGAGTTCTGACCTGCAGACAACGCTCTTGCTGCAATATCAGCTGCAGAGGGACAAGGACCCTGACAAACAATGTCTGCAGACATAACACAGAAGAAAAACTTTATAAACTATCTTAAACACAGAAGGATAGCTGTTAATCAGGCAGCAAAAGAAGGAATACAATCCACAAACAATGAACAAAATATGAACCTCTTTTTTGCACAGCATCACAACAATAAACTTCCTGAGTCAGTTATTGATGATTGTTAAAATGATTGATCTCTAATCATCATTTCACTTGGTTTACTAAAATGTGATTTATAACTACTGATTTTTCAAACGAAAAATATTCTGCACATATTTTTAATATTTGATACTTGATCTATATTCATTTATTATTATTATTATTATTTTATTTATTTATTTTTGTTGTTGTTAGTATTTCCTATGGAGAAAAAGCTGCATTTATTTTACATTTTGATACTTGATTTATTGTATTGCTTTTTATAATGAAAAATAATCTGCACTTATTTTAAACTTAGATGCTTGATCTGGATTTGCGTTGATGAATTCTGATATAATCTTACGTTCAGTGTCATGATCATTATGTACTTCATCTTGCCAAAAGATTTATTGAAGCTAAAGAATTTTTAATGATCTGAATCTGTGTTGGTAAGGTATGAAGCTTTGATTAGAAATTATGAACCGGAAACTGATAACATATGTAAAGTAAATGGTTAGGCGAATACAGGGTGGGATTATATAACATCGCTTCCTTCCACTCCCTTTCAAACAATCAAGGAGTGAAAGTGAGAAGCTAGAGAGGAGTAAAAATGAAGAAAGCGAGGAAAAGACAGATTTGGAGAAAAGAAGGGGGAGCCCAGGCAGGAGACAAGAGGCAACAGAAAGGTGAAGCAGGAGGGAAACAGTTTTTGACTGACAGGTGGGGCAGGAGCGGGAGGCAGAGGAGAGGCTGACAGGATGACAGCTCTGATTTAGACACAGATAGTGACTTTGTGTGTGTTTGTGAGTGCCGGCACTCAAAAGGGGAAGCCAAGGTTAGGTTAATTGCAACGACACGTGTGTCTCTGCTGTATACACCCCGCCCCCCCATCTCACACACACATAGTCTTTTGGGAGTTGAGAAAAGAAACTCTTTTAAGGTGTCAGCTGCAAGACTTCTTCGCTGACATTTGACAGATGTACAAAACTGTGAAACATGTCTTGACTTTATGTTTGAAAATGGGGAGGATTTTAAAAAACACAGTTTTACCCAAATGCAACCGTGTCAAAATGACAGTATTTACTGTGAGGTAAAACAAGTGGGTATAGTTACAGGAAATTTACTGTAAACATCTAATTTTCAGCAGAATCTAGTATAAATCCTACGTTTATAGAAAAATCAACACCTGAGCAGACGATATGCCAGTTTTAAATGGCATAAACACACAGCACATTATATTTTTCATTTAATTTTATATACCTACGTATATGTAATGCACACACATATTCTTACAAAAAAGTGTGTTTGTGAATGTAGGAGGCTCAAAAGTAAATATTATGCCTGAAATAAATGTTTTTTCAAACGAATTAAAGAGTAAATTAAAGATAAATAAACAGAAATCAGATGTTGGACTTCCATTTCAAATGTTACACTGCAAAGAGAGCTCTTTTAGAGCGCATCTTCACCAAAAGGTCACATTGGAAGCTGACCTATGTTTTGACATTGTAGAATAAAAGAATAAAAGTCTTTTACCTAACTATGGTGTCAAATCCAGACTGCTTCTGCTTATCATTTGGACAGGGTGTATTTTATCACTTAGAAGCCACTGGGGCGAGGTTATTTGGAAAAACAAGTGGGACACCAGCTTTCAGAGACTACAGGTAATTCACTTTTTTTTTCTTTTGTTCTGCATTTAGGAGAGCAGTTTGTTGGGTTGGCACCTGGTGGGAGAATCGGGAGGAAGGATCTGGTCTGTTCACAGACAAACGCCTCCTTATCTGAGTGTAAGACATTTGGATGTGGTGAATGAGCTTGGCTTCGCTTACTATTGGAACGCACCTGAACTGTACCTGGGAAACAAGGTAAGCAGACACATATAATGACATTATAGTGCATTTGGCAAACTTTATTGTTCTGACAAACAAATAGGTGACTTTTCATTGTAAAGTACACTTTAATGGCATATTTAATAATATTATAATACCAGTTTTATTATCCAAAGATGTATCATCATTAAGATCCAAATTTTCATCTAAAGACATATCCTCTGGGTGGACAAGCAGTTAAAATTCAACTCCCTTGGATGCTCACCTACCTCCTAGCCTTTTCATGTCAAGGGTTTGAAACTGAGCCGTGTTTTTTTTTTTTTTTTTGTGTCCACAATTAAACTTTATCACTCTCGCTGGTAAATAGCTGCAGTGCATGTTTCTGAAGTGGAGTTGTTGCCCTACCACAACAACAAGCTGACTGGGATGTTTGTCTGCATGGCTTAGAGGAATGTACCACCGAATTTCATTACTTTGCGCCCTGCAGGCCTGGCTTGTCATCTCACCTCATTGTCTGAGCCTCTTCCCTTCTCTTCCTCTAACCATCCCTCCATCCCTGCTTCTTTCTGCCAGCCTGCTCCTCTAACTTTCGCTCCATCTCTCCAGGACTCCCATTTTTTCTTCTCCCTGTTCCTAAATCATCTCCTTCTACTTCCCTCCAGCACTCTTGCCTCTCTCTTCTTCCTCTGTCTCTCTTCTTTGCTTTTTGTCTCTCAGGGTAAACAGTGTTTCGCCTGTTGAACTCGATAATCAACTGCTTTTCTCTTGGCGCACACGCAACCAAACACATACTCACACACGGTAACTTGAACGTAGACTCCCAGGTCTATATAAGTCAGATAATGATGTGTTTTGGAGGCATTAGAGACAGCAGAGCAGAACCGCATGCCTCCAAACATGGGAAACAAACAAATTACCACTCTGTGTGTGCATGTGTGTTTGTGTGTGCGACTGCTGGAAGCAGTGTGCGAGTGCCGTATGAAAAAGCAATTCTTTGCCGCATTTTTTGATGGTGTTACAAAGATAGATTCTCCTTGACTTGATGTGACTCGTTCACGCACACACAGTGGTCTGTCACGTTAGTGTGTGTCATTGGAACTGACAGGCTGTGCTTGTAATAACGAGCAAGCAATGGATGTATAGGAGCATAAACGTGTGTGTGATAATGTTCTGTGCTGCTTGCATGACCTCCTTTATCATTAATGTCATGGATGCTCGTCGCCTGTTAGCTTGATTTGTGGATGTTCATCGCTACAGAAGCATGTTTCACCAACGCTCATTGGGTTTTTTAACGCTTGTGTTTATTTGAGGCTTTCTAAGTAACGGTCAGTTTATTTAAAAGGGAAATGTTCCTCTAGTTTTTATGGTATTGTGGGAATTCTAATAAATAATAAAATAATAAATTCTAAACTACTATAATGCATCTTCTCCTCTGATGGAGACAAATTGACGCTTCAAAGGCTAACAGAGAAAAATAATAACAGGTATGGACAGAAACTGTACTGAGGGACTGAAGTAGGGAGATAAAAAGATGATGGATGATGTTGGAAGAACATGGCTAAAATATGATGAAATAAAGTTTATGTCTTGCAAACTCATGAACAAATATACTGTTGCTCAGTGTTGTGATTCATTTTCTCTCAACTCTCGCTGGAACTTTATTTTTCTTTTTATTTCTTCTACAACTTTCTATAAGCATCTCTCATCCATTTTGTGAACATTGTGTCAAAGCCGGAGCAAAAAGACAAAATGAAAAATGACGAAGATTGAAAAAGAGGCAAACCTGCTGCAGGCAGAAACCTGAGGTGGAAAGAGGCCATTTATTGAGAAAGATGTCCATAATTCACTTGGATGCTACAGGTTGGCACCAGCATTTGTAATAGGGATGATATAAGTTTGGAAGGAATGCAAAGATGCCTTTATATACTAATGTAAAGAAACCTACTGGGTTGTACAAATATGTATGCATTAAACAGTCTGCTAATCTGGTTTTAATTGCAGGAGATTGAGTTTCCTTCTGTTTTCTCCTACCCTTTATTTCCTATTATTTTTGAATGCTGAAAGATGCCTCAGCATTCACATTGTCACCTTCTTTCATGCAACAATTTATCCTATCCTTCTTAAATTGGCATCAGCGGAACTAGAAACTATACATTGCTATTTAATGTCAGTATTTTGATACTAAATATGATCTTTATTTGGTGTTTGGAAGTTTTCTGGTGGCATTATTGGTTCAAAAGCACAACTCGACGCTACAGTATGTCACAAAATGTTGCCACATAATGTTTATGAACATTATGCCAAACATTAAAGTGGTTATTTGCAGAAGAGAAACATATAACCTGGAGCAAACGAAACAATGCAGTTTGAAAAAGCTTGTAGTTGTTACATCCAAGCTACAGTCCAGGCTCCACTCCACTTAAGGATGTAACGAAACTTCGTGAATCGGTTAAAAACCAATTCAATCTTGTCAACATGTTCATTGAAGCAGAAAATTAAAAAAACGATTTGTCACCGTGGCCTGTGCCTAAATTTAGAAATGGAGAGTAGGATGCATCACGTAACGTGACACGCTTTCCCCAAACGTCATTACGTATTGCATTCGTACCTCAAACGTCATGCATAATTAACGTATAATTGTAAAATGTATGTACAATTGTTTACTTGTATTGAATCATTTTCTGTTAGTAGGAAAACATGCCTAACATACATGCCTAATTCTGACTGATTGTTTTACTTGTGAAAAAAAAGACCTACTCTCATAATCATCATACTGTCATCTGGGACACTTCAAAGTGCAACAACATGGTTTCCTTTGTTTCTTTTTTCAAACGGTACATTCAGATAACAGCTTGTTAAACTGTATGTGGTTAAATGTTCAAAAAATAGGAGGCTCTCAAAGACATCTTGTTATGCTGTTGGAGCATAAACATGCAGGAAAACTTACCAAGATTATGGCTGTTAGATAAGTCACAATGATGTTCCTTTCCCTTAATGTCTGCTCACCAAAGACAGTAATCCATGTCATCATATATTGTTTAGTACTCCAAAGCAGGTTTCAGGAGCTGATTTTAATGATGTAAACTTTTTTGGTAACAGATGTTTTAGTCACACAATCATCAAATTATCTAATGTGTAAGATGAAACACAATACTTTTAAATGTATGGGTCAAACATAAGAAAAAAGAAAACTTTGAGCCTAACTACAATTTACCAAGGACGGGATAAACAAATAGAAAATCTGAAATCTAACAGCTTCATTATATCTTAAGATTAAATGCAATTAAATAGAATTAAGTATCTAAATGTTGTTTATCAAACCTAATTGTGTATTGATCCTCCAAAAAATGAACTTGTCTTACATGTTTAAGGGCAAAACATGTTTGTGGCTCTGTCATTACAGCACAAAAACAGGAATAAGCCTCAACCTGAACGTGGAGACTCGTTATTCTGGCAAAAAAAAGGAGTTTTTTGAGAAAAAAAGACAAAAACATTCATTTTCTATAGGAAAACAGCTCATCAAGAAGAATCACATTTTTTTAAGAAAAAAAATAAAACAAGATAAAAAACACCACTAACAAATAGTAAAAATTATATTTCCTTAATGTGTCCACTCACATCCATCACAACTGTGGGCAACAACATCCAAAAGTGTTTGTTTTTTTGTGTTTTTCATGATTTGCCTTTCCATGTACATGTGTACGGTTTTCTAAAATATAAATCTTCTGTTCTGCTGTTGTTTACAGTTTTCACTTATATGGTCCTCGATCTGTACTTTGCAAGATTTATTAACTGTAACTTTGTGTTTTAGCAGGCAATATGTTTTGGTGTCTCTGTGCACTTTTTAGAAAGGTTTCTTGAAATGTTGACTTTTTGAGGCTTTTTTCTGTTTGTTTCTTTTTCTATTTGAAGATAAAAAAAGTTCTTTGGTGCATCTGAGTAAAGAATAAGAATTGAAATGAGGAAGTGGGACAAAGACTGCAGTTCAGTCACAAAACAATGAAGCAGAGAAATGATAAATAAATGTGGTTATGCTCTGAAATTCAAATACAGTGGGTTTGTCCATATGCTCAGAAAGACCTTTTCTAAATTGTGAGTGACTTAAAGTCACTCGGTTATTTTCTTGGATGTTGCAGCCTCAAAAGGTGATGAAAGAAAACGCTTCCCCCTAAAAAGATAAAAATCTTTATTTTGCAAAAGAAAGACAATACAAGCAAAAAGACTGAAAAGATAAATATTTAACAAGGCTTAAATCCTGATTTCAAGGATTATAAAATGTCTTAATTCAATCAATCCATCCATTTTCTTCCACTCATCCATTATTGGCTTGTGGGGGCAGATGTCTTCCCTCTCCCCGGCCACTTCCACTAGCGCTCCTCTGGGGGACCCTGAGGCGTTCCCTGGCCAGTCGAGATGGTACATGCGCAGAACACCACTGGAGGCATCCGGACCAGATGCCCGAGCCTCCTCAACTGGCTCCTCTGGATGGGAAGAAGCAGCGGCTCTACTCTGAGCTTCTCACCCTATTCCTAAGGGAGCGCCCAGCATCCCTATGGAGGAAGCTCATTTTGGCCGCTTATTCTTTCGGTCATGACCCAGAGCTCATTACCACAGGTAATGAACAAAACCCTAAAATACCTAAATTCCTCCGCCTATGGCAGGCGCACTCCACCCACCCAGAGAGGGCAAACTACCTTCCTGCTGACCCTCATCTCAGCTGCTTCACACTCAGCTGCAGACCGCTCCAGTGCATGTTGGAGGTCCTGGCCCGATTAACCCAACAAGACAGCATCATCTGCAAAGAGGCAATCTAGTAGTCTCAAAACCCAAGAGAACCTGGCTGCAGACATCATCGGCTGAAACAAGATGTCCTAGACCAGAATTCCTTGTAACGCTTGAAAAGAAAAGAAAAAACAAGGCGATTTTTATCATTTTAGGATTTAATAAACTTTTTTTTTTTTTTTACAATTCTGAACACTTTTGGTAATGTACATTTTGAAAGCTATAAAACTATGACAACTTTTTCCCATTTTTCACTTATCTTCCTCAATACAACTTTTTGTACTGGCCACCGTTAACAGTTACAATTAATTCATATTTTTCTAAATCATGCTACGAGCTTAATGAGTTGTCTCTTTCTAGAGATTAAAGCAAACTTCTACTTTGGTGTCTCCTTTTTGTTGCCGTTTTATTCCCTACTACTCCTGTATATCTTTTATATAAAAGATATACAGATTTGTACATCATGTACGTTTGTCATTTCAAGTTCATAAGACTTGTAATTCATAAAAAAACCTTTCTCCGTGCAGAGCGGATTTGGGTTAAAGGAGCACAAATATGATCACCTTTCATTTCAAACCTACAAAATAAAGCGCAGGCTTTAAAAAAAATTTAAAAAGAAGACAAGGTAAGTCACTTGTACATAAAACATTTTTTTACGTTTGCGGAAAAGCTGCATTACAAACACTGCCCTATTCTTAACTTCTAAATAATAAATCAAATATACAAACAGAAAGAAAAAAAAAACTAATGCCAAAGGTTGTGTAATTTCTGCTTCCAGCCGATGATGCCTGATGCCATTTTATTTTCTGCAGCCAGGTCCCTCTCCCCAAACTGGTCCGGTCCCTGGGTGCACCTAGAAATTCTGTCCATAAAATGTCCGATGGGCTTGGAAAATGCATGCACTTGAAATGTCATGGCTTATTTTGCAGAGCATAAAATGTGTAAATAGAGTACTTTATGTTTCACTGTTTTATCAGGGTGCTACAGAAGATGATCTCTTTCAAAACTTCATTTAAGTACTTACCCTGACATTCCACAGATTCAAAAAAAAGCACCAAACAAAAGTGGCTAATTTAACTGAAACAAAGTTAACAGGAGAAAAAAAAATTTTTTTTTTTGCAATTTAAAAATCCATCTATTTTTTAAACAATTTTACACAGCATTGTACGAAAACTCTCCTTTAAGCCTTTTGAAATCAGATTCTTTAGCAAGAACATGACCTTTTTTTTATAATAACAGCACCACTGAAATAAATAGTTGGATTAAAGCTGGCAGCACATTCAAATTCTCTGACTTGATGATTAAAAGTTGTAGAAAAAGAGGAGGACTGAGGTCGATGATGACTCACTTTAACTCCTCTTCCCACTCTGTCAAACCCACTGCTTAGCAAGAGCACAGAGCTAAACATCATAACTCTACTTTTATTGCTCACAAGTCACCTTCCTTCGTGTTTTTCTTGAAACTTTCAACAGTAGCAAAGTGGTAACAGATTCCTGCCAACTGAATTTGTTTGAACTCCTTTTCTCCTCATTAGTCAAATTTCTGTTTTTGCTCTTTTTTGATGGAAGCTAATCTCACAGTATGTGGCAGCTGCTTCATCACTTTTTCCACATTTAGTACTATGATAAACTCACTAAACCACAAAGGTTTGTACTCTTAAAAAGGGAGAGAGGCTGTGTCAGCTTCTTCATTGGAGTTTTAAAAACGAGGATTGTGTGTTTTTTTTTCTTTTGCTAGCCACTAATAAAGTCCATTTCAAGGAATACCAGCTCACATGGATCAAAATCAGATTTCCGGCTTGGCTGAGTGTTTACTGTTCCTTCATTTTTACTACCCATAACTCCCCTCTCCGCTCATGTCATTTCATGCTCCTGCTGTGCCTTTGCGTTACTCCGCTCTCTTTCCTGTATTTGCTTCCTTTATTTCCTCTCCCCAGGGAAAATTCTGGTCTTCAAGTTGCCATGACAAAAGCTTTGATTATTGTCCGAGTTTAGTGGATGATGTCAGAGAAATTAGTTTTCAGAAAAAGTCAATAGAAGAACGCCCAAACTTCAGCAGGTCTAATCATGTGGTTTAATGCCCCAATCCAATGAAAAGCACAGCCAGCTTTGACCCTGGCCAGCATGCAAATATCTGCTTTTTTCCCAAAGATTTTATTTAATTCAAAATGTTTTTTTTTTTTTTTTTTTTGGGGGGGGGGGGGCATTTTTTTAAGTTTAAGGATATTTAATAAAAAAAACAAAAGGTGGCTTGGAACCTGTTAGACTTCACCAATAACCATAAAACGTTTTTCAATTTTACAAGGAAATCTTGACTTTTTAAACAAAACTTTATTCTTATAACCTCATAAAAGCGGAAATATTTGACTTGAGGGATTTAAAAGCAAATTAGCTTTGCTTTGGACTAAGATGAGAAAGCTTGTGATAAATTCTAGATAGTATGTAGTAAAAGTTTTTTTAAAGCCCTGACGTGTCTTCTGAACATGTGTTTTTAGCTTTGTCTTTGTGCTACATCATTTTTAATAGGTTTGAAAAAAAAAAACAGATTTAAAAAAAAAAAATTCCGGGCAAAGTTTAAAATATTTCATTCTTGATTCACTTCACCCACTCCAATCATGTTTTGATCTATTTTAAAGGATTCCCAGTGGTCTTTTAACTCAAATGTTGCTTCCCATTTTTGTTGCACCAGCTTTGGGGTGTGAGAGGCTGAGAGTGTAAACAGACGGATGACGGGAAGTGGGGGCAGGCTTACTCTGCAGTAACAGTCCCTCCCTCAACTCAGAGTCAAATATCTGATGAACTCCTTCCGCTCTGCAGAAACTATGTCCTAGAAAACAGCACAGTTTTTAGATTTGAATTTTTTGAAAGGGCCTAATCATAACTGAAAGGCCACAGGGACACTTTTAAAATAGGTCAATAGAGGATCAGAGAGGGTCTTTACCTACCAAACTAAGAAAAAATCTCTCTCTCTCTTTCTCTCTCTCTGTATATAAATGTATGTATATGTTTTTCTGCTGCTTGTTGCCTTGGGGGAGTAATACTGATAATCAATGTTTTTAATATTATGTTTTTTTAATATGCTCTACTTTTTGGTTGAGCAGACAGTTAAAGGGGAAAAAAAGATGACAAATGTGAAAGAATTACATTTTTTATTTGACTGACTCATACAGACAAAAATTAGGCCAGGTGTGGGCAGACTTTTTGATTCATGGGCCACAGAGGGTTCTAAAATTTGACAGAAGGTTTTATGGCCGCATATGGCTCATCATTCAGATAGAAAAAAATCAACTCAAATGTTTGATGAGTGAATTATGGTGTTTTTGACCTTAGGATATTTACATTTAAACTTAGCTGTAGTCTATGAACTCATAAACATACATGGGTGAAGACAGACTTCTAGAGTGATTGTTGTTGCATTGAAATAAAGATAATTTGAGATCCACAGTTTAGATTTGCTAAAAGAAAAGAGGTCAAACAGAAGAAGTCCTGAATTCGTGTAGGCTGCATAGCGTGGGTTCAAGCGATTATTTTACAGTCCTCTGGAGTCAAAGAACTGCAAATGAAGGTACTCAGTTAAGTGTTATACAATAAAACATCCACCCAAGTATCCTTGGAGGTCTGCTGCTGTTCAGGAGTGTGTGTGCAGTTTCGGTCAGCTGCAAAATGGGTATTTCCTCCTCCTAGTTTAAAAGCTCTGGGTAATGATGTGGAATGGAAGGGGGTTTATGGAGGCATTATGCTCATCTTTTACTTCTTCTCTCGCTCTCAAGGCCTATTTCTTCAGCTTTCTCCCCCACTTCCTCAGTGTCCTCCTTATCTTTGTTTTTATGATGGCATTATCGTCTCACTCTCCCCCTTTCTATTACTGTTGAGGTCGGAGAAGAAGAATAAATTTGAGGATCATGCCAATGCAGCGTTTATTCAGCGTGAACTTTTTCTGTTAAGACAACAGATACCCCCAGTGACTGCAGTGCATACCTGTCCGATTTTATCATGGAAGAGTTTTATATTGTTTATTGAAAATATTTGGTAAAAGAAAGACTTTACAGACCAACTTTGTGTTTTTAACATGTTCTTGTGACATTTTTGATGACGATGGAGGACATATATTAAGAACATTCAGCTTAAAATAGCGTTTCTGAGTATTTCTTTATTCAAATTGTTGTGAATCAGGAGCAGACGAAAATATATCGTTTGAAAAAGATCATATTTGTCCTAGAAAACGACCCAGATTTATTTGATTTTAAGCTAAAAATGGTAAAATCACAGTTAAAAGACCACTGGGAATGCTTAAAATATAGGCAAAACGATGATGGGAATGGGGTCTTGAACAGTTTGAATGCTGATTATAGGAATAAAGTACAAAAATTTGATTTTTATTGATCTGAAATCCATAGAAGGATAACATGTCTTAATTAGAAATCTATTTTGATCGATCTTTTTGCTGTAACTGCTGTGATCACATTTTTTGCCCACCTGTCTCTCAATAGGTTTAGTTTTGACTTTTTAATTCATTTGCTGCCTGTCGTCATTAAATGTAAATGCTAAAATTCTATTCCAGACACAATCAGATGATCCTGATGAGCGGCTGAAAAGTGCAGAAAATGTCGTCTCTATTTGTGCACTAATGGATGATTGAGAATGCCCTAAAAAGATATATTGATTAAACTGAAGCAAATCTCCCTGCCAAAGAAAACAAATTTAACTTTTGATTGATTGCAAAAGTTTTGTTTTATTATTTTTAACTCGTGTTTTGCTTGTTTTTTTTTTTTTTAGCTAACAGCATATGGAGGGATCGTGACTTTCAACGTCTCTTATACTACAGACCAACAAGTGCAAACAGCCATCAGAGTCACCTCAGAACCTGACCTCATCATACAGGTAGGATTTCTATTGATCAATTAATAAAAATATTGATTGATGAACTTTTTTTGATAGCACATTGCTTTCCAAGTGCAATAAAAAATGAAGCACCCACAAAAAAAGCAGAGAACGCAAAAATGTAAAAAGTAAAAAAAAGAGAGTTAAATAAAATAAGTTGAAAGGCTGAACTTTTATTTTTATTCCTATCACCATTAAGTGAGGAAACACTGGAGATTGTCTTCATAAATTAATAAAAATATGAAAATTAAAAGTACTAAAACATTATATTTTAAACATCTAATAAAAAGATTTAGGGCGACAATATTTGATAAAAAAGGATTCTTAGGTTAATTTATTAAAATAAAATGTTTAAAATGGAATTTGAATATTACTATATGAATTGTTCTTGAATCCATCCTGAAGACCTGTGAGTTCTGGGGGTGGGGGTGGGGGGGTGGGGTTCTATAAGGTAAAAGAAGATCTGAAAGGTTAAGAGATTTAAAGATAAATAAAATAATTATAAGATGACACCTGGAGCTGACAGGCAGCCAAAGACCTGAAACTGGAGTCATGTGAGCTCTCCTTCTGGTTCCTGTTAACAGCTGAGCAGCTGAGTTCTGCACTAATTGAAATTAGATAATAGCGTGGTTAGGAGGAGCAGAGAGGAAAGCTTTACTGTAATCAAGCCTACATGAAATAAAGGCATAAATGAAGGTCTCTGCTGTGGCTCCAGAGTCTGACAGGCCAAGTGTCTGATAATGAAACCATTTCAGAACCAAGGACGGGCTTTTTTAATCCTTGCAATACTCAAAAGCATGTTATTGGTTATCAATTAAGAGAGAAAAAAACAATCTCATTTAATTTAATTTATGAATCTCTCATTAAGTTGTTCAAAATTGAAACTTTTGCTGATTGATCTTTATTTTACTTTTTAATTTTTCTGCTAATCTTAGTTACTTTTAACTAAAAGAGCATTTAAATTTTTTTTTAAATGGGTTCCAGAGAACTAACGAACAGGGAATTGTGTAATCATTGCGGAAACCTTTTTCAGCAAAACCAGCAAAATTTAGTCAACCTTAATATCAATGTGTATGTGGATGGACTATAAGGACTATAATTAAACTTATACAGATTATGTGCTTTTTGTGCAAGTGTAAAAGCTAACCTGTCCTTTCCTTTGTTTATTTATTTAAAGATACTTCATTCTAAAAACAAAAAAAAAGTTCTCCCAAATAAGTTGCTTTTTTAACTGGGTGAAAATGTGGTCTGCTTTCAAAAGTGAAGTGTAAACGCAAAAAGAACCCAAAAAGGTGCAAACCAAATATTTAAGGTCTGAATGCACCGACTGCAGGAGATTCGAGATTTTAGGACTTGGTTTAACTTTTAAGTGGCCGTGCTGTTTGCATGTAGAGCCTGAAAACGGTTGGAGAAACTTATATCGCTATACGTGGGTATGAAAGTTTTGAACACGGAAGTCCAAAACGTGTGTTTACACGTGTTCACATAGACTTTCCATTGGAAGTTGCCACTTGAACGTGTGTTGCCGAGGACTTTGTGAATGTAGCTTAACCTCTCTGGTTTCCCTTTGTGATGGGGCCTACCACAGTGGTGTCATCTGCAAATGTGGTGATTGTGTTGGAGGGGTAGAAGAAGCCTCAACTGTTTAAAAGACTTGCCAGAATGCAAAGACTGCCTTAAATGGTCATACGCCTCACTGTTTACCAAACTAATAATATGATTTAAAAGGAAATCAATTACACAAATTTAATTAGGACATAATTCATACATATGTTTGGTACATAGACTCACCACTTTACTAAAAGGATGTTTAGAGTTCCTGATGTAGGAAATAAACTTAATATGAATAATCCATAAAGTCTGAATTGGTAAATTATTTCAATTTGTTTAAACTAAACTAAAGTCATCCTTTAAACCCAGTGAATAAATTGAAGAAGCTGCTGAGGAGCACCGTCAGTGGAACCCAGAAATGAGCTCCACCTCACTGAGCAGCTCCTTCCGTTTGACAAGTTGACAAGCTTTGCGAGAGTTTAACAGACACCCTGTTTTGGCGTGGGGATAAATTTCTGCAAAACTCCAAGAAAATGGGGTGTAGATTTATGTACCTGTGTCCTCAGCATTATTTTCCTTGCCCACAAACTGCTGGCTTTTTCAACACTAAGGAAAATAATGAAGAAGCAAACACAATCTGTAAAAAACAGACAGATGTACGCGTACATACACAGGCAGCTGCAGCTCGCAGAGAAATGCTGAATTTAGCAATAAAAAATGCAGATAGGGTCTCTCTTACTTTCTGTCTCTTGTCTTATAATGAGCAGGTTGCAGTATGATGCATGGCAGCAATAAGCAAAGCAGCAATGCTATTTCTTAACAGTTAATGGCTTCTATATCACTAAACAACACAGTTTGTGTGTGGAAGCTTCGGGTACAAACATGAAAAAGGATACACAGGAGAAAGAGTTGATTTTTTTTAAGCTTTCGAATGTTTTATCAGAAAAAATGGGAAAACTTTGGCACGCCTGTACATCTTTGTAAGGTGTAAGATCAGAAAATATATAGATTTTTGGGACAAAAATGTGTTTGTTAAAGATCTACATTTAGCACTTTAATGCTTAAAAAATAATTGCGAAGTAGGTGTTTTTTGCTAATACATTCATTTAAAACTAATCAGCAAAAGAATATAAAAGAAATATTAAAGATAGCTAAATAATTAAATGGAAGACAATAACTAAATGATGGATAGGGCAAAGCTGGTGCACTTGTGTTATTTAAGGATTTGTCAGTGAGATTGACAGACTGGGAGGAGGAGGAGGAGGAGGAGGAGGAGAAGAAGAGGACAAGTGTTGGTCTTGTCAACAAAAAGTCTCGCCAAATGATGACAATAATGAACCACCTACACACTGCCAGCCAGCTCCGTCTCTCTTCCCCATCTCTTCTACAGCCTTTGTCTTTCGGACTCTTTTTATTTACTTACTATTATGTCTCAGAATAGAATAGATTACTCCGCCTTTTTCTATATTAGCTTTAGGTATATCCAGGTGGAGGTTTTATGAAGTGCATTTATTTTTATTGAATTTGTGGGAGTTTTGTTAAACGTTTTTATATAAAGTTTATGTTTTGAAAGTTTTCTGTCCTTGCCAGCTATTATTTTTCTTAGAAAATTGATTGAGTTTAATCTTTCCTGTTCTGTCATTTTGATGCCCTCTCCTCTTCCATCTCTTTTAATTAGTTTTCTTCTATTGGTTTATCGGCCCCCCTTGCTGTTGTCAGTCTGCGTGAGTCGTTACATGCCACTGATCTATAGTCTGAGCATATTGAGATGTTGGGCATCTGCTCAGTTCACTTTGTCCATTCAACATGTCAATAGAACCAGCAGCTCATTACCTAATGACACATCGCTCTCACTTGTCTTCTTCGATGAAAGACCTGTAGGTTTGCAGCTGTATTCGCTATTGTTTTCAGGGAGGTGGGATGCAGATAATTGATAAACGCTTTGGCCAGCCTGTGTACCCCTCCTCGCCCAGCACCAGTCACATCCTCCTCCTTCCTGAGAACTTCCTGGTTTCTGAGACAGGACGACCCATCAACCGAAGAGATTTCTTGTTGGTGCTGGCCAACGTGACCAGTGTGATGGTGCGGGCTTCCTACAGCACAGAAAGCAGTGCTGTCTACAGGTAGGAAGCATGACTGAGGAGCATAAAGAAAAATCGCCATTAGTAATACAGTGCCTTTTTTGACAAAAACAGATCATTCAACTTCCAATTACTCCGCCAGAACTGAAACTTTTAAGCAGCACTTGTTACCTGACTGTGACTGGAACGTCATGGAAAATATTTTCTCATGCGTGTTTGTAGGCTCCACTCATTCTCAATGCAAGTAGCAAGTCCTGCCAGAAGTGAGATTACAGCGTCAGCTGTGGAAATGTGTTCTTGTCCCCCTGGGTATGCTGGGACATCCTGTGAGGTAAATTCATGCAAATGAATCACTGTCTTTAACTTAGTTTATATAAAAACATGTTCATGTGTGAGATTTTTACTTTGTTTTATGTTAAATATGGGTAACAGGAAGTGAAAAATATAGAACAAAACACAAAACGGTAAAACAGGAATTTCGAAGAAAGATTGTTTCTTTCAGGCTTCTACTGAAAAGTAGTTCTGTCAAATTTAAACTTTATTTTTCTAAATTTAGCTGATTTCTTTTTTTTTACAAAAGCTCTAAATGCATCCTTGCTTCTTCACATCTTTGTGGTATTTCAGACTTGTGTTCCTAGTTTTCGGAGAGTAAACGGAAATCTTTATCATGGTGTGTGTGAACCTTGCCGCTGCCACGGACATGCGAAGCAATGTCACGAGGTCACAGGACACTGTCTGGTAAGAGAACTAATTGCTATGTTCAGACACTAAACAAGTCCCAATCCGATCATATGATCGGACATCAGGCCCAATTACGTAATTTGAGACTTGATCAAAATCAGATGTTGTATTCCAATTAGGGATTGGATTTTCATTATCATGATATATTTCAAGCATATTCCTTTCAATAAGTACTCTACTACAAGTCTTCATAAAATGAACGAATCATGACATTTTACTGCTGTAAAACGCAGCAGAATACGGCACTAGTTTGAACAGGAAGTGCATAAAAACAGTTCAGGAAAGTTGGCAAGATATTTACAGATTCTGACTGACAGGATCAATGAGTCTAGTAATAAACTGACAACAGGTAACTCTATCGGTTTGTGTAAACATGACCTTAAATTAAAAAACTTTTTTTTTCTTTTTAATGAGAATTAAATGGAGAGACCGCTGCCAAAGGATCGTCTACAAAGTGCATTTTTTAAAAAAATCTTAAAAAAAACCAAAACAAATAAATGACAATGGGTTGAGATAATCATGAAAACTCAAATTCATGCTATAACAGTAATTTTTGAAGATAATCATTTTTAATTTTTAAGATTTTTCTAATTAAGGTGTGAATCACATATGGTCAAAAATTTTCTATCGCACTGAAGACGTTAAAGCTACAATCACCAAACTTTCTCACATGACTAATGATTACCTATTTATATTAGTTAACTGTTTTTCCTAGTTAATAGTTTCACTGCATCATTTGCTTTATTGTTCAAGCTACTTCACAGAAGTCTTCAGTTCAAGTGTTAAATAATAAAAGAAGGTTAATAAAATAAAAAATAGGGACCAACTTGAATTTCTTTGTTAAACTTTTTAATGAATTAATTTATTTATGGTGAATCAAGACACGGTATATTCTGAAAATAAATTCCCTATTTATTACTCCCTTTTTGACAAGAGAACACATTGATTATTTTACGTCATAAGATACATACATACATTTATATAATTTTAGTGCCACATTTTTCTATTAAATTCTGATCCAATCAAATGTTATGAAGACAATATAGATCGATGTCAATATTTACCCTCAGGAAAAAAAAATAAAAAATTAAAGGCAGGTTTATCATATATATTGTTTTAAAGACAAACACCTTCACTGTCTCCCTCAGGGCTGCTCCCACAACACTGCTGGCCTATACTGTGACACTTGTCTACCTGGTTACTACGGCAATGCCACCCGTGGGTCACCAGCAGACTGTCAACCCTGTGCCTGTCCGCTTCTTCTTCCCAGCAACAAGTAGGTTCCAAGAACCCTAAGGTTAAAACACAGCACAATTTAATGAAACACTTCAATCTTCTACCTCTAGGCTCTCTGTGGCTTTCCTCTGTCTGAGCCCCCCCTCTCAAGGACTATAGGGAGCATTATGAGGATTTTTTTTTTCTAAAGGAAAACACACAGGAACAGTTTGGGAGCAAATGTCACCGCGATCTATAAAATCAACAAGTCTATACCAAAATGATAAATGTCAAACTTTGAAAGGACTGGACATGTTTTAAAATCCTTTATCAGGCCCTTTTGTTGTCCTAAAATCCAGGGCAGACACACACAAAAATGACACAAAAATTATGAATTTTCCACTTGTGAATAATTGACCACACAATAATGGACATCACATTGTCTGGAAATGGCCCTGCAACCTTTCTCAGATTGGTGGACAGCAGCAATTTCTTTTTAAAAAAGCTGCAAAAGCTTTTTTTTTTTCTTTCTTAGAATTGTGTTAATGCACACCTGCATGCTCCAGACTGACAAATTGCCTAAATTTCTGCTTCCAGCACATTGGTGTAGAAGCACTAAAGATGTGTTCTGCAGAAATGTTCTGTATTTTAAGTGATCACAAATACAAAGTGAGGCAATTAGTGTGTTATATTTTCCAGATCATCTGATTTAGCATCTTCATCCTCATGAGATCTGAGAAAGACCAAGAGTATTTTCTCCTGGTCGTATAAGGGAAACCCTCATAAGCAAGGGTACTTCCTGTTTCAGAGGACTGTTAGAAGCCAGTGTCACAGAGCGACGGCAGCAGCTGAGAATTTCCATTTAGTCATGTCACATCCAAAACACATGGGCTAAAGAAAGACTAAACTTTCCACCCCCTCTAACTTTAGCAAGAACAGCTTGAATGTTTCACCCCTTTCAAAACCCTCAAAAAGAGCTGTAGTTACAGTTGCAGTAAAGGTAGTGACTTACATTTTTTTAAGAGTTGAAAGTGTTGATTAGTGAACATTGAAATTTTGATTAAACCAATAAAAATCTTGTTATTTCTTGAGTGTTTTTTCATTTTTCTACTAACTTTTATTATTATTGCTAGTCTTATTCCAGGCTTTTTCATTCTCTCTTCTGCGATATATAATATTTGGTGTCATATGTCTCCTGCTAGACACAATCAATTTTCAAATTGTAGGCACTTCCGTGAATCACTACCAAATCCCTGAGTCCCTGATTGGTCGATGTTCGATTTAGTTTAATTTTCGGCGAGCATTCAGTGGCTGCGTGCTTTATACGCAGAGCCCCAAAACGGTTGTAGAAACGTGGGCAGCTAACGTGAAAGTTTTAAAAGCAGAAGCCCCTAAGCCATAGACTTTTCATTGGAAGTGGCCGCTTGAACACTCGTCGCCATGGGCGGAGGAAATGGAGCTCTACAGTCAAAGCCTTCTGCAGTTGTTTTTTTTCTTTGAACAGCTTTCAAAATAGAAGAGACCACACATTTTAATGCAAGCCCTGCTTTTGAAATGAATCTGCATTCATACTAAATAGTTCTTTTTTTTAACATATTTTCATTATCTCCACACCCTAGTCAACCAGGATAATTCCAGTCTGGAATCCAAGCCAGCAGGACTATCTATAGTTTGTAGAAGTGGGTGGGAGTAAGGAAGAGGGCGACAGACCGTCACTTTACTTTAGTTACTCTCTGTTCATTTAGACACTGTCGTATCCCAAGATTTCTCTTCTTAAGACCAGAGTGTGCAAACCTAGAAAAGCATGTTTGCATGAGAGGCAAAGCAGGAAGTGGAGGCTGTGAGACAGCTGTGGGGGGAAATGGCCTTAATTCGCCTCTGTCTTTTGCTTCCACTTTGTTTTTTCCTGCCTTTTGCCTCGTTGGGACAACGCTATGGACTTCACCAACAACCTGGGAACCACAAAAGCTTCAGCCCTACCTGCCACCTGGATGAAGACGGGGAATTGGTGTGCAACAGGTGTCAGATGGGTTACACAGGACCCCGATGTGAAAGGTAACTGTCTAAAGGCTGATCTAACCTTTACTTGGGGCCATTTAAGCCAGAATCATCTCTAAAAACTACATTTTATTTTTAAATCCTGAAGATGACTAATAGGATGAAATAATAGTCATGGGTGTTATCAAATGACAACCAAATTCAGCTCATTAGGGCGACCATGAGAAACTTGTAGCCATGCCTGTTCCACAGTCTATGCCTTTTATTGGTTTGCTGACGTTCTTCTTTCATTAGCTGTGGGCTTTTTCAACAAGTCCAAGAATAATGAGAACACTTTGTCTCTGGATGCCAGTCGTGTTAAAACTGCAGGCTTTACTGTTGGGTGATGGCGCGCACCGAGAAATCGTGCACTTCTAGGCATCTAAACTGATATACAGAACTGTTCCAAAACTTAATACTGAAAAAAGTCTTAGCTCCTTTGAATAATTAAGTTAAAATTTGGCAAAAAGTAAAATATTTTTAAATAAATGTAACATTTGCTAAAAACATTTAAAGAGCTGTGATCTCAATATGTCCTGACAATTAGCCCGGTTGCTGGTCAGCCCTGGGGTTGGTGCCCTGCATAGTTGGCATACTCAGTCATGCTGCCCACAGCAAAATCGGTCTGTCTTTGAGGCTTTTTATAAAGCTCATTTGTCACTGAGAAGCACCCTGACTCACAGAGTATTTTCTTCTCCCCGCCTCAAACAGGCCAACAGCCAGTGTGGTTTAAAAAGAAAAGAAGATCCAATCAAACCAATCCCCTGGTTTCTTGCCGTTTCTCTTCGTGTTCACTGCTCCAGTTGATGTGTTTTAAATCAAAAACAGGGATTTATAGTCATTCAAAGATGTCAACGGTTTTCTGCAGATTTTCTCCAAATCCTGTCAGAATTTTGAACAATTTGCTGTTTTTCTAAAAACAATCTTAAACATGATAGAGAACCTTTATAGTATTCAGGTATAAAAAAGCACAATATGACTCATTTTATTAGACTATCATCTGCTGACAGTGAATCTTAGTGAGAGCTTTGCTTTTTATATCCAAAAATATGAAATAAAAAAAAATTATGTAATTTTTTTTCTTTAAATATAGCTCCTGATAATATTTTAAAAGAATATTTATGGCTTTATAGCGCTTCGAAAAGATGGATTCTTTAAATCAGAGCTGAAATACTGGGACCTATCTGATTGAAATAGGTTTTAAAAAAAGAGATTTTCTTGGGAAAAAAGTGAAGAACCCTTTAAGGACATGACAATTAGGATAAGAGATAAGATAAAAAAGACAGTCATTCGTTTCACAAAAGGGAAATGAGGGAAAATCTGTGCTGCGGCATCACAGTTAAAATAAGAGCAAAAGACTCAAGTATTCAAATTGAATAAAATATATACAAATTACTTAAATATAAATAAAAAAGGATTATTTTGCTCACACCATATTACCTTTAATCATGTTTTACTCTGATTTGCATGAAAAGTGATCAATTTAACTGATTTTTTTTTTCATTTTTCAAATAAAGGTAAAACTTTTTGGAAAGTTTTTTTAGGCCATAATATACAGTCTGTTAGTTGTTAAGCTGTGGGCCACAAAGGAGCCACTCAGGTTTTGAAATGCAAAGAATTTGAATCTGGTTTTAAAGCTGTGAGAAAAAAATATTTCATGTAAAATAATATATAAAAAAAAAACCAAAAGCATCAAGTCAACTCCTACTTTAGAGAGGAATATTCTTGATACAACATTAGGAGAGAGTTTAAATTTCCACTTCAAACATTTTTTTAAATCTATTTTAAGTGTTTTCAGTGGTCTTTTAATTATGATTCAAGCATTTTTAGCCAAAATTTTAAAAAAGTAAATAAACAAAAAATTGGCAGTAGTTTCTGATCTTGTGGCCCGCCTAGTGTTTTCCCTATGTCACAAATAAGCTCTTTTTTTGTGTTTTGTCTGCTCCTGATTCAAAAATATAAAAAGACACTCAGAAATTCAAACAATGATTCATTTTTTTAATATATGTCCTCTATCATAAGAAGTATGCCACAAAAACATGTTAAAAACCCAATTTTCATCAGGGTGGGTCTTAAAGAGTGTTTCTTTGTTATGATAATGTAAAAACAACCAAAAACATAAAAGAATTATGAAACAATTCCGATTTCAACAGAAAACTGTGATTAAAAAAACACAGAAATATGAGTCCAATATTAATACTTTAAAGGTAACTAGAAAATGATTAAAAAGCAGCCTGCCTTTATATGGATCCGACTGATAAAAACATAAAGATAGAAATTTGTCTTTGTTCTTCACCCTTCTTTTTAAGCAGAAGGAATAATGCAAACTGTCTTTTTCAATTGCATATTTTTGACTATCTGTTTAATACTGCTTTCCTATATCAATGAATACATGCAAAAATAGAACAGAGGAGAAAAACATGGAATAAAAATAAATAAAAAAACAATATTTAATTTCTCAAAATGAGATTTCCAGAGCAGTTCTTCACTTGATAAGAAACATGTACTTGTGGCACCACACTACACAGCTCTACTACTCTAAGTGCACACAGGCACTTATGTACACACACTGAGGCAGCGGCTAATAAACCTTTTCTATTGAGTACCAAGGAGGGTCAGTGGTAATAATGAATGGCTGCTCTTGACTCTTTCTTCTCCCACATCTCTAAATTATTTTTCCAATGTAAAAACCTTTCTTTATCCGTTTTTCACTCTGTCTGTTTCTCTGACTTTTTAGCCTACTTTCTGCTTCCCCATTCTGTCCTCCAGCTCAGATCATTTTTTCCGAGCTATGTTTCAACCTGGGACATCTTAATTTAGTCTCACTGACCCTTGTTTAAGTGCTGGCCTCTCAAATTCATTTTTTTACCTGCAATGTCCATCAAACAACCTACATCCTCGCGTATTTTTAAAGAAAAAACAAACATTTCTGTAAAACGGTGCATCTGTTACTTTTCTGTCCTTGGCCTTGATGAAAGATTTAAGCAACGTTTTTTCATTTTACTTTAATGATTTTTTATGCTACTACCATTTGTGAAGAATAAATAGCTGTAGAAATTAACACATATTTTTCTTACAATTTTTTCTTTATTTTTTTTTACAATTGTTTTAGTTGTGATATGTTGTGTTAAAATTTAAAACCAGAGGCAGGTCGAGGATTTAAAAACTGAACTTAAGTATAAATGGTGACACATTAAAATGTCACTCAAGTAGAAGTAAAAAATCATACATTTTTTAAATTTAGATGAACAAACCGGTGAAGAAAACTAGTCAAGTACTGATAATTAGCTTGAGGAGGTCAGATTTCTAGACTTCTAGTCTAAACCCTAAAGTATTAGGTACATTTTTAAGGTATTGAAATAAAGTTTTTAGTTACCTATAAAAAGGAGGTCATTGTTTAATGGGTTATTAGCAACAACGATTCTTTCACACTCAATATTTAAAAAGAAAGGATGCATAGTTATAGATTTTACCAAAACATTATATTTTTAATCTTGTTTTAAGTTTCCTCTTTTTAAAACAAAAATTCTTCACCTTTGAATTATATTTAAACTCTTTTCTTTCCAAACCAACCCGGAAGTTTCTCGTGTTGCAGTTCATCAAATAACCACTGGAGCCTGGCAACAAAAAGAGCAGTTTTTAACTTTTATGTTAAAAAGTCAGATTCCAAAGCACGTCTGTGGTGAACTGAATGTTTTACTCCACCACGTATCGAACATTGTTTTTTATTTTAAAAAAGTCATCCACCTCTCTGATGCATTTATTGTGTTTGTTTAGTCAAAGCTGAAATTTGGAGGCATCTTTCCATGTTTTTCAATATGTTTCAAGTTCAAGTCTTTCTCGTCTCGCAGATGTTCAAATGGATTTTACGGACAGCCCAACATTCCTGGAGGATCCTGCCAGCCCTGCAATTGCAACTACAACTTGGATCTCTCTGTGCCTGGCAGCTGCGATCCCATCACAGGCCAGTGTCTGAAGTGTCGCCAAGGTTATGGTGGTGCAGCTTGTGAGAGCTGTGCAGATGGTTACTATGGAGATGCTATACGAGCAAGGAACTGCCAACGTAAGTTATTTTTTATAATTTTGTAAATGTTTGTTTTTGCATGTTTTAGTGGAAATTCAAAAAATAAAAAAAGGAGATAATTATTTTCCTGGGTATAGTTTTATTTTGGACGATATAGTCGGGTTTAGTTGTTTTCAACTATAGAGACTCCTAAAGGTTTTTAATAAACATACAAAAGTCTCACACTAGGATTAGATCCAATCAAGTAAGAACTACAAGTTTGCCATCAGTAGCAAAAGCAAGACAACGCTGAGTATTGTCTTTTTGTCCAACAAATCAAAATAAATAAATAAACTTTAGGATTGCAGGATTTTGCATTTTTGCTGACTTGTCAATATCTTTAACACATGATGGTCATTATCTGTGAAATGCTTCTGAGTTTATTAGCATAACAAACTTTACTTGTCACACTTTGTCAGAATGCTTTTAAGGTGGGCGGATCAAATCTAGTCAATGTGCCTCATCCTCTTTTCTCTATTCAAACTTATAATTACCAAAGGTTATCGATCCAGTAAATTAATGTTTATGGTTCACAGTTATCCGGTCAGGACACAACTATATTAGCACAACCTAACAGCAGAAGCAAGTGACACAGAAAATTTCATTAATATTTCTAATACTGATGTGTGCAGGTATTGAATTTAAATTGTTTCACTAAAGCAAAAGAAAAAAAAAATCGGAGATGAAGCTTGTTTAGGTGAAGTAAAGGTGATAGAAATATATTTTATGTTATTTTAAACATATTATTTAAAGTTTTTGCCAAACCACTAACATTTCTACCATCTGTTATTGTTTTTGGCATCATTTTATAGTAAGATTCCCTAAAAACATATTTATAAAACATGTTATAAAACAAAGTTTTTCTGTATGTCTGACAGATATTTCTCTATTTTTAAACTTTGTAACAAATAATTACCATCTAAATGTTATTTTCTGATGGTAATAATAAAAGGTACACTGAGCACAACATTTTCTTGTGATACTTGGATAAATACACTCAAAAGATAGGTTTAATTCATCCACCTACACTTTAAACAGAGAGCATAGCATCTGGAGTGTGGATGTGTGTTTGCATTGATGTGTGTGGAGATGAGCAGCTGTGCCAGAATGAGGTGTGATGTTGAATAAGCCCAATTATTTCCAGTTGTGCCTGAAAGTGAGAAGAAAAAATACTCCACTTGTGAAAAGGGAACATTGAATAGCGGAGACTACAGATGGACCTGAGTTGCAAAAAAAGATGCATTAAAACCTGCTCAAAACTGTAGCACCATCAGATTATCAGAAAAAAAGAGATGATTTACACTGGACTGATAAACAGGCAGATTAAACTGTCAAAGTGGCACAAAAAGCAGGTAGACAGGCTGCAGAGGGTATTCATTTGTGTTTAATAGTTCATTGTTCTGTAGCTGTTTCCCATCTCCACCAAGCTAAATGGCTATTGATTAATCAGACTGATCTATTGCTGTCCTGCAGTACTGATCAGCTGCTCTCCAGGAGATGGAAGACTGTTATTGATCCTGTTGGAATGACAAAAGACCACCAAGAATTATTAAAAGACTACAACTCTCTCCCTGTCTCTCAGTGTGTTTTGCCTCGCTCTCCCAATCACTCCCAGTCCTAATGAATTTTATTGAGTGGGGCATGGGAGTTCGGCCCGAGTCCATTTGTGCGCCATTAGACTATAAAGATCCCATCTGAAGCTATTTTTGTTGTGGCCATTTTGCATCTCCCCCCTCCGATAATGGTTCCATTTAATTCCTCCTCCAAAGGAAAAATGGTTTTATTTTTGCAAGCAAACTTGACCACAAAGACATCTGTCTGCAGGAAGAAACCCAATAACATGAAGTACTCTGACAGTTTCTCACACAGGGCATCATTACTTTAAAGTTGCTGCAAATTTGTGCGTGTTGCTCGTAAGATTTGTCAATGTTTGTGACCCAGAGCAGTCATCAGCTAACTTTTCCAAACAGTTGACATTAGGCTATTTGTTGGGAGAGAGAAAGAAACCGATGCACTGAACTGCATCAGAACAAGAAGAAAGAAGATTCTGAATGTCATTTAGGGTGCATTCAAACTGGAAACATTTGGTTTGCTTTAAATTAACCAGTTTTTTTTCCCCTTATAATCTGGAACAAATTTGCAGTCTTAGTACACCCAAGTGGACCCTGGTTGGATAAATGCAAGCTCATCAAAACAACTTTTAACGTGATCACATTGCTTCTCACACTGATTTCCCGATAATCTAGTCACCTTGGTAACCGCCTTGCAGCATACCTCCTCTGTACCAGAGTAGCAGTTAAAAGTGTTGTACGTGACATTGTTAGAGGCGTTCAAAACTGGTCAGCAGAAAATAAAGTTTGAGCGAGTGAACTATCCCAACAAGGATTACAAAATGCAGGACTTCCATTTCTCCTGTTGCTTTGCCCTGTCCTTGGAATTACTGGCCAATGATGCAGTATTGTTTACAGGCTTTAGTTCGAAACACAAGTGTCCGGTTGACGCCAGTCTGATACAGACCAACCGGAAAGTTCAGAACTTGATCCAGACCAAATTTAGTGGACTTGGTCCCAACCAATGGCCTTTTCCAGTCTTAATACACATGACAAGATAAATGCTAAACAATCATTCTGTTACATATGAACTACAGGAAGCTGACTTGGAGTAGCAGAACGACTGTTACTAGAGCTGTATTGGGAAGCTAAAGTCATCCATAATGAAATAAAAGAAAGACAGATTAGGAGGAAGAACAAAAGCCTTAACAGATCTCCAGGAGTCATTCAACTCCATATCAAAACAAGACAGCTCTTAAGAACACATGTAGGGTATTCATTTCACATTCAGCAACCTAAGAAGAGAAAGGAGAGACAATGTAAACCAGGAATTATCAATGCCACTAAACGTCTAATCCCTTTTAAACAGGTCAGGTCCATAACATTAAAACCACTTTCTTTCAGGGATCCTATATCAGGTCCAGAAGTGGACTGATGTAATTGAAAATGTTACTGTTGGCCACACCCAGCCACTGTTAAAAATACGCCTTAATCAATGACAGCCGACTGTTTGACTGATGCTAAAACACATTAAAGACTTCTGAGCTCCTTTGCTGCATGGAAACCTTTTACCCTAATAACTTTCTCCCATGATACAGAGAATCATGTTTACATGAGGCTGCTTGGGAAAAAAATAATGGATTTGTTCCCTCAGCCACCTTATTTGGCCTCAGAATGAGTTGTTCTTGTTGATCAACTAAGTGACCATTTCAAAGTTAAAGTTAAAGAACGTGTAGCAAACAGATGGAGACAAAATTTAATGTACTACTTTAACCCTAAATGCACACATTGTTGAGACGCCTATCTAATTAGCAACTATAACTTGATTGCTAATAATAATAATAATAATGATAGTAAAATAACTTGGTAGATGTTTTCTGCCCTGTAGTTCATCATCACTCCACTAGGGGCAGTTACTCATTTCAAATTGCAACCTCCATGAAATCTCAGTAACACTTTTGGCAGGACTTTTGGCTGATTTTCAAAACTTTATGGTGAGAATAAGTCATCTATTGTTCTTTTTTTAATGACTACTTGCTGTATCGACAGAATGCAACATTTGTTTAATATTAATTCATTATAATACAGTCACACATTGTAAAAAATCGCTATCAAAGGTGCAAATTTCCTGAACACTAATGTCTATTTTTTTTGCATCTTTAAGCCAGCATTTTTGTAATCAAAAACTGACCAAACCACCCAAAGGATCATTGTAAATACTATGTATATATCTCATAAAAAATTGACTGCACAAACATTTTATGTTGGTTAAATCAAATAGTTTTGAAAACATCTTAATTCCTCCCAAAATGGAGTTTCCTGCCCATTCTTTGTAGGCTTTACAGGGTTACCAGGCAACATTTATGCAGAAAGCCTTATTTTTTAAATCACTCATTAAAGACTTAGAACAATCTGACTGTTTGAGTCATTCGACATTTCTTAACCTAAATGCTTCAATTTTTCTAGAATTCTCTATACAGTCTTATGCATACTTACTGTTTGGCTGATGCTTAGGATTAGTTTAAAAAGAAATTAAAAGTATATACTGTCTTTTTCTGTTACATACATTTGAACAAATTTGTTTTGACTGATTAGTATTGTCAACTACACAACATGATGTTAAATACGGATTTCAGGAGAGCTAGTATTGTAAATAAAACAAACAAAAAATACTATAATACAAAACCTAAAGTAGCGTTTGTCCCAAAACAACTCTTACATTGGCATAACTGACTGAACAGTGTACAGATGGTGCCTAAAGGTGTTGCTAGGAGGCGAGAAACAACGTGAGAAAAGAAGAGAAGCATAAATGTATAGGATGCGTTTAAGTGGAAGTGTTTGATAGCGTTTATGCGTTGGTGGGCATGTGTGTCATACTGCATTGTCGTGTGCATGTGTGGACATCTGTTGTGGACTATCTCTGGTCTTCCTTCCGATTCCATTACATCTAATGGTATAAACAGCAGGAGGGAGAGCAGACTCGGATCCATGTGTGTTCTTTCAACAGGATATGATGTGTGCCACTAATATCAAATGAAAGCGTATGTTGGCATCTGTGCGTTTCCGCATATGTTCTGCTATCTGCTTGTTCATCAGATGGAACCTGTGATGTTCAGTCTTTTGTTTGTTTATCATAGGGGTTGATTGACAGATGTAAATGTCTTTATTACTTTCAGGGATGTTACATCACTAAGTTTGGAAATACTAAAGTGTCAGAATTTGCTTGTACTGTAATATTTGTTTTCTATTAAATTATTTTCAAATAAAAACAAATCATCATACATAAGGTGATTTCTTTTCCCTTCAAACAGCAACTATTGGCTTTTATAAGATAGGTTACAAACACAAAGTAAAAAAAAAAATCAAATATAACAAACTAAAGGGGAAGCTTTAAAAACAACACAAAACCTATGAAAACAGCAGAAATTTCCCATTTCTGTATCTTTCATTCTGTTTCTATTCTCCACACTTGGTGCAGGCTGATTCAGAAGTTGCTGAGGTCTTATACGTTGGACACAACTGTCCTTACCGGTGGATATTGGCTGTTTGCGGAAAAAAAAAAAAAAGGGCAAACCTATATGGGATAAATAAATGTAAGATTATAGATTGCTCATCAATCTCGTAGTGGAAAAAATCTTCATGCATCTTTCTCTCTGGGCATTCTGCGGGTATCAAGTTGTGCCAAACACTTTTACAACATGGAAGAGGGAGACGCAAGCTTTTTATACGAATGTTTTATTCTTACAAACCCCTCCCCAATTCTGTGCATTGCACAAGGAGCCCGGTAGTGCCGGTCTAGTGATAAATGGCTTGTGCACTCTTTGCGTGCAGTCTGGCTGCTAGAAATTAGGACAAACAGAGCGTACTTTGTGTCGGCCTCCTCCCGGGGTCATTTGGGCTTCTTCATATCACCTGCATACCTGCATGCAGAATTTGCCTTTGGTCTGTTATCAGCCAGTATGCGCACCTTACTAACAACTAGACTGTGCGTAAGGACACCGTCCTACAGCATCACCCGAATGTCAAAAGTGCGTAGAGTTTATATGATCCTATACTTCACAGTAGTTTACCACATGCACGACAATGGTGTGTTCCGTTTTGATGACGTTCCTTGAGGTCCTTGAGGCGGCCACTCCTCCCTACGACCCTCCATGGGCCTGTTCAATCCAAAAACCAACAGTACCTGTACGGCTCAACCCTCTGTCTGGGAGCATGTGACCAAAGCCTTACCATGGCACTTCACTTTGCTTTCATTGAGCAGCATTGATAGCTTCTTTTAGGTTGTTCTTATGTTTCTTGATTGCAGGGAAAGCTGGTTCTGTCATTTGTGTGATTTATCTTGTTTATTTACAAATTTCATTAAATCTTTTTAAAGTCTTAATTGGCAGCAATTTTTCTTTTTTTTTTAAATAGTTTGTCTTACTTAATTACTATGATGGTAAATATTTTCATTTTATATATTTGAATGTGTCTACACAGCCTGCCAATGCCACATCAATGGCTCTCTGTCTGAAGTGTGTGACAAGGATAGCGGTCAGTGCCAATGCAAAGAAGACGTGTTGGGACGACAGTGCGATAAATGCAAGGTAAGTTAAAAAATAAAAGGAAGGAAGGACTTTACAAATTCTGCTACAGAGTAGTAAGGAAAAGTCAGCGTACAGATTCAGTTCTATTCTCACTTTCTCGTTAACTCTTTTTTTTATTTCAAACTGTTAATATTCTTGTCAAAACTTTTTTTTGTGCAGATTTAAAGGGTCTATATCACGCTATTCTTAAGACTTTCAGAGTAAACTATATCCTTATATGTGATAATATATTACCTTTGGCACACTAAAGAATAGACATTTTTAATGAGTTTTAATGAGTTATTGTGGCGAGCTCTCTTCCTCTTCAGAAGTAACACGACTCAATCTCTGAGGAACCGTCCTTCGGTCCTTGCCGCCCATGTCGTGAAGTCAACCTAGAGTCGGTTTTGGCACCCACAAAAACATCCAAACTTTTGCAAACATGGATGTGTCTACAGAATAACTTCCAGTTGTGTCCCGTCTGTTATTGACACTGGTCTCCAATAGCCGCCGGGTCTAACAGATGTTCTTCATTGTTTGACGCCGGTCTCCAGTAGTGGCGAGGCTCCTTTAAGATCCGCCCCTCTTTCTAGAGTCGTGCAGACGCTGGGTGTCTGAGGTATTTGTGTTGTGAGCCAGTGTAGTGTTGGCCAAGAGACGCTCATTCAATTTAGTGTTTAAATTTTTGTGCGGTGGCCTATGCCAAAGAACATTCGTGAGAAATTTGCACCAAATTTTGGGGTGGATCCTGAACGAGAACGGTGTAAGCAGATGGGAGATATAGAGAAGATGATTTTGCATGATATATTGGCCCTTTAAGTAAAAACATGGCAAATGTAGTTCTATTTTCTTGTTCTGATTTTTCATTCCTCCTGGTCCCTTCATCTATATTCTTCTAAATCCTGATTGGTCCAGCCCAGCTACTGGTGGGATGCAGAGCATCATGGGTGTATGCCCTGCCGCTGCAGCCCTCGTGGTTCCATCGCTCAGAGGTGTGACCCTGAGGGCCGCTGCACCTGTCGCCCCGGCTTTGCGGGCACACGCTGCGATCAGCGCCGCCCAAGTTATGAGAGGCGGGAAACCCAGCGGCCTGTGGAGCGTGTTCCAATAGAAGCTGTGCTCCAGAGACGGGGGGGCACTTCCCGCTCAGGGGGTTGTCCCAGGGGAGCGTACAGGCCTCAGGCAGGGGTAACACTCACTGCATGGGGCAGTGGTGTGTGGGGGTGTACTTTTGTCTCACTGATGGCACTTAACTGTTATGAGGCAAACAAAAAAGAAAAAAAAACATCTGATGAGTTGAATTAACCATTTTGTGTTGCATGGGTGTGTCATTTTATTTTTCCGTTGCTCAGAAGAGTTTTATTAGCCAGGTTGGATTTTGTTGGATAAGTACATCGCTGTATGTTATGGAGCCATCTGTAGACATGGTTGCAGTGAGGAGTTTTGCAAAGCATGGTGTTTTTTCACTGAAACATGCACATTCGGATTGAAACTTGCAATTGCAATAAAACTTGTTTAATGGATCCTAATAATTGACCTTCCTATCTTCATTATCTCTTTTGTTCCTGTTTTTGATGCTCCACCAGCCTGAGACTCACGGCATCACCACGGGGGGCGTGTGCGTCCCATGCCACTGCAACTCCTTCGGTTCCAAATCATTTGACTGTGATGACTCGGGTCAGTGTCGCTGTCAGCCAGGTGTCGGTGGACCCAAATGTGACAGGTGCTCACGAGGGTTCTTTAACTTCCAGGAGGGCGGCTGCACAGGTATGGAGAAAATGTAATCAAAACTAAGGGAAAAGGACACATTTATTTTTTTATTTTATGACCACTGAATGTGTACTTCTTTTCTTATTTGACACAAAACACCAAAAACTAAAAAAATAACAAGTTTTTCTAAATTTTTGGATCATTTTATCATCCGGTTGAATTGTTGATTGACAGGTGCAGTTCTCTTGCAATAAAGGAAGTTGGTGAAATGTTGTTGTTTTCAGTAAAGACTGTCTTTCATTTATGAAAAATCTCCTTTCTCCTCCCAGCCTGCCAGTGCAGTCATGTGGGAAACAACTGTGATGCAAATACCGGACAATGCATTTGTCCACCCAACACAATCAGTGAAAGGTGTGACCGCTGTGCTCCAAACCACTGGGGACACGATATTACAACTGGCTGTAAGGTAGGATCAGACCAATTGTAAGAACTATTAGTTTCAGTGTCTGACTGCTATTGGAGACGGGACACAGTTGGAAGATATATGTATTTTGCATTTTTTTAAAAAGCGTTTTGCTAATCATCACTAGCTTTACGGAGAAAGTGGGTGTGTGCGTTAGCCTGGGGGCGGTGCCCGCAGTGCAGACTCTTCCTGGAAGGGGCTGTTCTCAATTTGTGATGTCAGTTCGTGAGAACCTGCACGTTTTTGCTGGTTGGGAGGGGCTTGTATGCAGACCTTAGGTTTTTAGAGGAATACTCAGAAATGTGTGAATGTGCTTTGGGGTTGTTTATAGTAAGAAATGAACATTACAATATTTTGAAAGCTCAAATAGTAGATTTTGCATGGCATAGGTACTTTACATTTTTTAAACTCTTTTCCTACTCACAAGTACATTGACTTTCTGACTTTATTTCATTCCTTTTGGGATTTTGTATTTCTCCAAGGCATTGTTTAGAGTATTTATGGAAATCACCTTTCAGCACTTTAAAGACTGATGACCAGAAATGTCTGTTTTCCTTTAAATACTTGATGTTTTTCCTGGCTCGTGTTGCATTAACACAGCTGGGTTTGCTAAGCAAGCAAACTGCCAACATTTTTTTCTTTACGACCTAACAAAAAGCCTGAGCAGGAACTATGAGCTAATATGTTGTTTACCTTAAAAGCTCTTATAAATCAGGTGTTTTTTGCATATTATCTGATTTATTTTTCATTTTAATTGGGTAAAAAATTGTCTCTGAATGAGCGGATGCTTTTTCTAGGAGTGTGGCTGCAATGTGGTTGGTTCATTGAGCCAGCAGTGCAACACGAACACCGGCTGCTGCTCGTGCCGCGACTCCTTCAGAGGAGAGAAATGCGATGAGTGTCAAATTGGATACCGAGACTTTCCTCAGGTAAATTGCACAGATTAACACTGTCTGTTCTAATGCTTCATTAGTGGAAAGTGTCATCCTATCCCATTTATTCATCACTTTCTCATCTTTTTTCGCCCTGAGAAATTGGTGGTGGTGGTGGGTGTGAGGGGGAGTGAGGAACACATTATCAAATTAACCAAAAACACCTCTTTCTGGTGTCACAACGTGTCAGAGCAGAAGAAAATGCAAAAACAATATATTATTTTGCTGAATGTCTAAATGTTACATACATTAAAAAATGTTGAAAAATATATTTTTATTACAATCCACCAGATAAGTAACACAGTTTGAGCAAAAAAAAAAAAAGAAAAATACAAATTCAACTTTCATTTGTGAGCTTTGTGTGAGCTTATTTTAGAAAAAAGTTAATTCATTCATTCATTCATTCATTTTCCAATCCGCTTTATCCCTTTCGGGGTCACGGGGTTGCCGGAGCCTAACCCGGCTACTCATGGGCGAAGGCAGGGTACATCCCTGGACTGGTCGCCAGTCTGTCGCAGGGGCCACAAACACACACCCATGCACACTCACATTCACACCTACGGACAATTTAGAGTAACCAATCAACCTATGAAGCACGGTGGCGCAGTGGTTAGCGCTCCTGCCTCACAGCAAGAAGGTTCCCGGTTCAAGTCCTGGCTGGGGGACCTTTCTGTGTGGAGTTTGCATGTTCTCCCCGCGCATGCGTGGGTTTTCTCCGGGTACTCCGGCTTCCTCCCACCTTTCAAAAACATGCTTCATAGGTTAATTGGTCACTCTAAATTGTCCCTAGGTGTGAATGTGAGTGTGCATAGGTGTGTGATTGTGGCCCCTGCGACAGACTGGCGACCAGTCCAGGGGTGTACCCTGCCTTCGCCCATGAGTAGCCGGGTTAGGCTCCGGCAAGCCCGTGACCCCGAAAGGGATAAAGCGGATTGGAAACTGAATGAATGAATGAATAAATATATATAGTTGGAGCAGAGCATGGTGCAGGCTTGGTTACCAAAGTCGGCGCCAGGCGGTAGTTTAGTGTTGCTTTAGCACCTTTAAGATTTTCCAAAGAAACCCCAAATATATACAAGCCTAAAGCTGCATTCACATCGAACATGAATGGTGTGTCAGGGGCGGCCAGTTTCAACGTTAAGTCAATGGTACACATGCTACACGATTTGAGCGTCGGGCACAGCGTGTCAGTTCAGCAGCAGTTCAATGTGGGCAGTGCGGCACAGAGCATCCAGAGTTCAGATATCTGAACTTTGGCAAAGTCGCGTCGCATCTACCAACATGTGACGTATTCAGTAACTTGATTATCTCAAAGGATCATACGCCAACCCCGGGAGGCTGGTAGGCAGAGACAAGGGAGCAAAAATCTTTGAATGATTGCATGAACCCAGACATGAGATGTGATTACCAATGCTTTTCTAGAGCTTTAACTAATCCTGATCTCTAAACATCCTTCATGTGTTCCATGCATTGTAAATGAGATATACACATGTAGCAATCAGGCTGAAAACATCTGGTGGCAACTCCTCCCACATGCGACTGGAGCGTCAAGCTTATGAACACATTTTGGACAGGCCTCCATCTAAGGCAAGCAAAAAGTATCATGCATCGCCAGAAAAAGCAACTTAAAGAACAGCGTTTTGGTCATCAAAACGCCAAGCAGCAAATTTTCTGCGCGGTGAAGGAGAGGTGGCAGTATGGGTGCTCCTCAGAACGGCATGGCAGAGGTTAAATAAGCGTTCCTGTTACTTTCCTTCTTAGAAATGTCATTTTACAAAAAAACAAACAACTCATTAGAGTCACTAAGCAACCTCTAAACTACTGCAGAGAAAAAAATCCTAGATTGTAATCCAGGTAATACAGGTAATCATGTTGGTTACGATGACAATGCATCACACAGCGCATCAATTAGTCCAACTTTTGAGAAACATTATTAAAACGTAAAAAAAAAAACAAGATCAAAGAACTAATAATTGATTTAATATTCATTTAATTCGTAAGTGACCATGGTATGAGTAGGAGGTGCCCATCACAGAAATGAATGGACTTTGCAGTAATCCTCCGCTTTGCGTCGGACAGTTGCTTCCGCAAAGTCCATTAATTTCTGATAACGGAGACCTCCAAGGGCGTTATCTCTTACATATTTAACTTATTTAAAGTGCTAAACAATGTGCCATCAACCATAAAGTAAACACACTAGGAGGGTAAGAAGTTCTAAATATTATTTAAACACTTTAAGTGAATTTAGCAGGCAGATGGAGAGAATCAAAAAATGTACAGTTGCAGAATGGCGTTTTGCAAAATCCTAACTTGTGAAAAACCTTCAAGTGTTGATGGGAGGAAACTGGCAAAAGACGTTTTAACTTAAAACACAAGAGTTTGCCATATTTTAAAAAAATTGCCAAATAAAAGCCTGTTGTCCTGAAGTACAGGTTTAGTCAGTAGCTAAGTATAGCTGTTCTGGAATAAAAACGAATCTAAAAATAGCGCAGACAACTGCTTGTGCAGTCTGAGAAGTCACTAGTTTCAATCATTTCTAATAAACTCTCATAACTCCTCTATTTTATTTGTTTTTATCCAAATCTTGATTTTGTGTGTCCTTGTTTTTTTAACAGTGCATACAGTGCGAGTGCAGCTTTGCAGGATCGGACAGCCAGACCTGCGACCTGGAAAGGCGAGTGTGTGCCTGTGCAGATCAAACAGGAAAATGTAGCTGCAAGGTACACTACATCTGGTCATAAAAGGTCTCATTTGTAACAAAACTCTTTTTTTTTTTTTTCTAAAATGCAAGTTTAAAGACCTGTGTGGTGTTGGAGCAACTTCTTTTTGGTGATAAATCCTGCTATCTTAGAGGTCAGGTTTGAAAACTCAGGGCAGGTTTAAAGCCATCTTCAGTTATTCTGTGTTATTTTCATTACATAGTTTGCAGTTGTGTGCATGCTTTACTATGTATTATTTGACAAAAAATCAAAAGTGCTGAAACAGCAGCTTTCTCCGTGCAGCAGCCTCCACATACAGGCATTTTTTTTTTCAAAGCTCCATCCCACACGCATGAGGAAATATCAATGCATACATTTATATAGAACGCTTTGCATATTTACAGAAGAGGCAGCTTTTTTTTTTTTTTTTTATTACAGAACATAGCAGCGCTCAATAAAATGTCACAGAAAAAAAATGCAGCAAAAACATGATTACTGCTTGTGCTTAAACATAGGGTCAGTGAGTTAATCAAACAGCAGCCCCCACCGGCCTTGTAAAAGACACAAAGTGCATTCCATATCATGCAGCCTTCTTTGTTACATCAGAAATTTAAAAAAATAATGTCAACTTATTGATATTGATCTTTTTTTCTAAAAACCTTTCATCATTGACTTTTTTCTGTGTTTGTTTTTCTTGTAATTCTGTAAATATAATATTTGTATAAATGTAATTTTAATTTTAAAAAAGTTGCTTGGTTAACGTTCTTAATATTCATCCAAAGTCCTTTTTGAACGTTGAATATTGTCATTCATTGTTATACTTCTGCTATGGTGTTTATTTTTCTATTTTGCTAGTTGAAAATAAAAACACATTTAATAATAAAAAATAAAATAAAATGTCATGTTAAAACCCCACCAGAAATGGGAAAATGTGTTTAGTGCAGCATTAAATGTTGGTGCGTCTGCATTCCAGGTACATGTGGAAGGCAGCAACTGTGATCGCTGTAAGCCCGACATGTTTGGTTTGTCCGCGAGGAACCCACTTGGGTGCAGCAAATGTTACTGCTATGGATTGACGCATTCCTGCACTGAGGCGCAGGGACTTATACGGATGTGGGTGAGTAAAGCTAAAGCCCTTCTTACTGCCTTTTTCTAATTAAAATATACCCCCCCTAACAATCTGATATGTCCATTTTTCTCTTGATGAGCCATTTTAAATGAGGATTCTAACTTGGTGAATATTAGTTTGGATTTTGTCCCCCTATGGTTCTTTGGTCCCTACAGGGTCTCATTTCTCAGCCAATTTAAACTGGTTAAAAATTGTTCTAAATGTATTGGGATGAAACTATTTAATATTTTAAAAAGTGAAGGTGTTTTTCTAGAATAAATAGAATGTCGGCTGATTTTATAGCTCTTGTATTTATTAAGCAAATAAAGGTAAAATTATTATAAAATACATTTTTCCAACAATAAATTAACACTTAACACGATTTTTTTTGAATACATGAAATTATTTCTTCCTTTTCTGTGGTTGTTGCTGTTTTAAATGCATTTTTCCATAAAAGTGGTACATTTTTCAGCCCCAATAGGTTAAAAAATGCCACCATCATGGATTGGCAAACGTTTCCTTCATTGGAAGCTGCAGAGTTTCATAGCGGGGCAGCTGGAGGAATCTTTATCTGATCAACAGGTTTTCACTTCATTTTTTTGTTGACAGAGGGGGAGTCAGGGAGGGATAACAGGGCAGAGAAAAAGACATTAAAAATGGAAAGTTTATTGGAAAAAGGGAGATTTTCTCCAAACCACTGAATCGTGAGATTACACTGAGTGGAGTGGGACGTACACACACCAACACACTCACACACACAAACTCTATACCCAGGCTTCATACATACAAAATGGAAAGAGTGCACCTTCACACTCAACTCCATGGAATTACACAAAGGACAGCACAGAATGGTGTGTGCATATAGCATTTGTTTCCCCATAAATGCTTTTTGCATGTTTCAATTATATTTATTTAAAACTCATCAAACATATATTTTCTAGAAATTCAATGCAACATTCTGGTTCACTAGTATGCTTCAAACTTACCTGCATTTCTTTAAACAAAATCGACGTTAGAAGTTACAAAGGCGTTTTTTTTCTATTTCATGTGTGACTACCTCTGCTGTTGCCAAAAGGGTTGAAGTTTTAATAATCTATTTAAGATTCTTAACTTTCAACCAAAAAGCATCAGTCCATAACACCTCTGATATCATTTCAGACAGTATTCACAAATCGTACCAACACAAGAGTTGGAGACTTAGGCTCTATTTTAAAACCACTTAACCACATTAACAGGATTTGTCAATAGCAAATGCTTAGGCCTTAGTCATAACTGCCCTCATGGGTGGATATGTGTGAAAAATAGGCAAATCTATATGAGGCACTATATTTTAAGATCATAGACCTCTCAGAAAACGTTTAAAAAAAAAGTGTATGCAAATTTTTCCCACCGTACATGCTGTGGACAAAAGATCTTAGCTAAAACGAAGGAGTAAGTAAGGATGAAGTAGGTGAGTATGAAGGTATTCTTTACAAATTGGGGTATGAAGACAAAACTCTTTTCAGATTGTCTAAATTCACTCAAATATTTAGAAAAAAAACATTGGCACCAATACCTGTGTGCATTGTTATGTATGAATGTGATAAAAAAAATATCCCATAAAAGAAATATGTTATTTGCAATTTAGGCTCATCCAACTGAAAGAAAAATGCTGACTTTTTCTTTGAAAGAGGGGTCTTAAAAACTAAATCTGCTGTCTGCCAAAGTCAAAGAGTTTTGAACATTGACTGAGTCAGCATTTTTAGATGACATAGAAAAGAGCAGACTTTGAGAAAAACTTTTAAAAAGGCAGTGGAGTACAAAACCCCTGGACATGTTTATACCTGATCCTTTCTTTTTACAGGGTTTAATATTTCACATCTGCCACAGAGAACTACAACAGCTGGAAGCAGTGCTGATAGCAAAAAGTCATTTTCTGGACAAAACTAAAAGCTTAGAATCTATATATATATATATTTTTTTTCTTACTCTATCCTAGCTAACACTGAAACCAGAACAGACAGAGCTCCCCCTGGTGGATAAATTCAACACCATAAAGACGAAAAGCGGCGTCAGTTTCCAGCACCCTGAAATCATTGCTCGCGCGGAACAAGTCCCAGCAACTCTCTCCGAACCGTTCTATTGGCTACTCCCAGAGCAGTTCACAGGGTCTATGGTGGGAATTTACTTTTATTTCATTGTTTCTGATGTGGAGCTTCATCTGCATGTTTCTGTACAGATTTGACTGAATGTGCTCATCTTTAGATCACAGCGTACGGTGGGCAGTTGAAATATGCGGTGTACTATGAAGCCAGAGATGAAACCGGGCCCTCTTCCTACGAGCCTCAGGTCATCATTAAAGGTGGTCCAAACCACAACATGTTGATGTTTCGACACATCACAGGAATTCAGATTGGACAGCTCACTCGGCATGAGATCGACATGACAGAGGTTCAATGAGTTTAATTTGATTTAAAAAAGATAAAAACATTGTAATGCTGTATCAAATCTGCAAAGTGGGGGTGTTTGTTTCTGTATTTGTGAACAGCACCAGTGGGAGTTTGCAGATGGACGTCCAATGACTCGGGAAGACTTCATGGACATTTTGTTCCATGTTGACTACGTCCTGATTAAAGCATCTCATGGCAACTTGATGAGACACAGCCGGTAAAAAACACAGTTTGATTTTTTTCTATACAGTGAAGATTATATTCCATTGATTTTTTTTTTTATTTCAAGCAATTTTCAACAACAAAAACAAAGGAAAAAACTATAAAAATAACATACATAGATTTGTAAAATCTCATACATTTATTAGAAAATACCTGACATTAAAAAACATTATAATTGCCCCAATAATACATTTGCACTACAAATGTATATATATATATATATATAATTAATATTGTGTTTGATTAAATACTTGGAACTTTCATAGTACCATCCATATCTACTTAACAGTTTTTTTTTTTACATAGTTGCTGTAATCCAGTTCATAATTAAATGTGAAATCGTTGAATCTACAATTGCCCAACATATCCAAATTATTTTCATTTGTTTTGAATCAGGGCTTTAACATAAAAGAAATGTGTCTTGGTTTATCTGCTGAACTGATGTCCTCCTGCCCACCAGAGTTTCAGAGATCAGTCTGACAGTAGCAGAGGAGGGAACACCATCTGAAGAGAGCGAGAAAGCCCATCAGATTGAGAAGTGTGACTGTCCAGCAGGATACTCTGGACTTTCCTGTGAGGTAAGACCTAAATATGGAGGATGAACTAATGTCAACATGTTTCTAAGTATTTGACAGATTGTCAATTAAATTATTTAATCAGATTATTCCAATAACTGCATATTTTTAGATATTTTTTTCAGGTTTGTTGCTAAAGTCAAGGTTTTAATATCTCAACCCACAACAAGGAAGTATTTTTAGTACTGCCTTCTATCCTCTTGTATATTAGTCAACATGTGATGGAGTCTGCGCATCTGTTATGATAAGATTGAACTACTGTGATTCCTTTGAAAAGCCTCCAGCTGATCTAAAAAAAAAATCTAGTTTTGTTATCAGTTCATTATCTATATCTTAAAATTCTAAAAGAATTTAAAATTATTTTAGTAGATAAAAAGTTTACAGGAGCAGGCTTCATCATATATCAGAGAAAAGGGGGGCGGGGTTGCTCCATACCAACGTTCCCGCCCACAACTCAGAGATGAACTTTGAATGAATTACTGCAGATCTGCAAAAACTGTCTTAGAAAATTACTGTTTTTTATTTTGTTTGTTTGTTTTTTGGGCTAAAAATAGCATAATCATAATTAAAAGATCACTAATGTGTTTACCATCTCTCCTTTTTATTTTATTTTTTTCATTTAGTTTGCAGGTTTGAATCTATTGCATATAAAACATATTAACTCTTTAAGCTGTACATTATGCTGTAAACCAAATGGCTAACTGTAGCTAAACTTGAAACGTTCAGGTCTAGAGGCCTCGACTGACAGATGGCGGCTCTATTTGTAGCCGCTGTCGCTGCTAATAAAGTATTTTTAAACGGGCGTTTAGTGCTAGCAGAGGGAACAGATGGCTCTTTAAATGGACTCCATTAATTATTAGAGAACAGAAGAGAGCATGAGAGCCTGTGTGAATGCAGGGGGATGTGTGTCTGTGCTCAAAACTTACTGAGGGGAATAACTCTTAATTGTGTGTATACGTGTGAAGCGGAAACAGTTGCTCTGCCGAAGTGACCGGCAGGGATAATCATGTGGCTGCAACGCTGTATGCAGAGAAATATTTTAGCGTGAAGAATAGTTTGGGTTCGTTGCAGTAACGCATGCTCCGCCACAGCCGTGTGTTTCATTTCTACCTCTGTATTTGCCGTCTCTCTGCAGGAATGCGCCGCAGGCTTCTACCGTCTCCGCTCAGCTGGATCAGCTGGGTCTTTTTCAGCGGTCAGAGTGCCCACCGCTGCTGGCATGGGCAGCTGTGTTCAGTGCCAGTGCAGTGGGCACTCCTCTACATGTGACCCTGAGACATCCATATGCCAGGTAAACAAATGTGTGCGTACATGCACACACTCAGAGATGTTAGCAGGGGGACTCTACAGCGATTAGGAGGAGCTGTTGGAGCATGAATGTGCAGTTTATATTCTTGGTAAAACTTCTCATTTAGATGAGTACTTTTACTACTACTTTAGTAGTACTTTTTTGAAAGAATAATACATCAAACCAGAGAAACCAGATTAAAGGCAATATTCTGTATTTTATTCTTGCACACACAGACACACTAACACAGTCCCAACCTTTTTCAGAACACGGACCGTTTTTTTTATAGATGTCAGTGAACCTTATTCCAGTACTGAACAAACCATCGTCTTTATATAAAGTGAAACTATTTCAGACATGGAACAAATGAAGGAAAAAAGACCAGACACACAAGAGAGAAAACCTGCATCTTCTGCAAGGACTGCATCACATAACAAGGCAATTCAACTTGTCCTTCAGAAATATATGAATCCCCTATGAGAAAAATGTTAATTTAAAAAAAAAAAAAATTAAGTGCAAAGAAGTAATAAAAATCTCTAATTTAACGTGCAAATGCATTAACGTGCAAACTAGCCAAAGGAATATATATCCAGCACTAACATATAGCAGCAGCTCCTTGAAGTGACTGCGCAACAACACTCTTGATTGTTCGGCTCAGATATACAGAACTGGAAATTGCTTGTTCCTTCAGTTTTTGATGAGTCTCACCCTGCAAGTTGCTTTGTTATCCCTGAATCCAAGTCCTGCACCATTTTTAAGACTGTGAAACTTGACTGATTTGAGTGTTTTTCCATTTTTTTTTTTCTACAGAAATTCTAGGATATTTTCAATTTTAAAAATACCTTATCTTCATAATGTAAGCAGTTGAAACGTAGATCATTTAAAAATACATATAGTTTTACATGAAATCTTAAATGTTCATGAGATTTATTAAAAGAAAAGCTTTAAATTGATTATATAAATGCTGGTAGCCCTTCGAACTCTCCAAGTGTCTCACAGACACTGTGACAGACTTAAATAAAAACTTGTTTCGGATTTTCTTTCCTTCACCACAAACATTTTAAAAACCACTGGCCTGTTAAACATAAAATGCGAATATGATGTTGAAAAATTAGAACTTTTCACCCAAAAAACTATTTCAAGCAGATATTTACTAGATTTGTGTTGTTTTTGCACAAAATACAAGGCTTTTCAGTGGTTGAAACGAAATGCTGTTTGGAGATTAAATTGATTTGATAAAACTTGAACTTCCCTTTTCTCCACCGTCTTACTTGGCTTTTATCGTGTTTGTTTCTTGAAGCTGACAAAATGTCACCACAGTGATCAACTTTAAACCATAACACACAATAAACCACAGACTTCATGTTCAGACTTCAAGCTTTTGGAAACAGAAATCCTTTAAAAGCGTGGGTCGCACAAAACGTTTGCATTTGGAAAATTCTGCATTCATTAAGAGCATTTGTAAGGGATTATTAAGGAAGTTGGGCACAAAATAACTGTGTACACTTATGAGAGTCTTGATCTTTTTTGTAGCCCCTTTGATAAAAAAAAAAAAAAAGTATGTGATTTTTAACAGACACACGTGTTTCATTGGTAAACCTTTTTTTTAAACATGTGGAAATCTCCACCTACACAAATACAAACATTATGAAAGGATTTTCTCCCTATTAAGTTGCATCTTTTTTTTTACTTGTGTTTTAATGTGATGCCAGTATTTTAGTATTTTATTCCACAGTCTCTGCTTTCTAGTTTTTATATTTCTGTCAGTGTGTCTGCATTCTTCTTTGTTATCTCTGTTGCAGTTTTGTTTGTTTGTTCTTTGCACAAGCTGCCTTTACATCTCTTTCATTCTTGCCCGGTTTTGATTATTTTCACTGGTTGCAACAATTTGAGTTTCTCTATCTTTGCTTTTTTTCCCTTCCTTTTGTGTTTCTCTTTGCCTTCCAGACATTTTTTTTCTGAGCCCATTTCTGTTTTGTTCCCCATAACTGCATCATTAGCATTTTCTAACTGAGTGGGCTAAATTGAAAAAGCTAAACGAGTTTGTTTCAGTGGTAATTAGCAGTAACGAGGAACACAGGAAGTTAATGGAAATGACTTGCCTCGTTAAGAGGCAACTTCCTGTTGTACCGGTTGATGTTCCTATCCTTAATAAACATGACAGACGCATAAGGCATAACCTTGGGGATATACAGGGGCAGCTGCTGTGAGTTTTGTAATGTATAGCTCTGTGAAAGTTGTATACTCTTGTGATTGACTTCACTGTCAAGGGAGTTTATCTTTTTTTCCCACAGTAAAGCATTTTGTGTACACTCTGCAAAATCTGACTAAATTTACACTGAGTTTTTACAGAAACATCTTGTGTTTTATGAATTAATGAAGTAATGAATAAGCAGAAGAAGAAAAAAAACAGAAAAAGCAGTATTCACAACACCAGGTGAGAGAAACTGTGTTGAGAAAATTGGTATTTTAGAAGGGCTGCTCTTAAGGAAGCGTATTAAACTTAATGACGTGTGGGATCATAACTGTCATTCAACAGCTCGCTGATGCTGACGCACCTCGTTATGTCAGGCTGGAAGTGAGTTACAAAAACACCATTATGATGTGCTGTTCACAAAAAGAAAGATCTCCGTTTAAATAAAATAATTACATACATACAAATATACTGTAGGGAAATGTTTAGTGTGCCATACTTATTTTAATGCTGCAAAACAAAGACGCTCCATTTTACAGAAGCACAGTGAAGTTATCTCCCACTGTTTGAATTCCAATTTCGATCATTTTTTGATCTATTGTGGAAGTGTTCACAATGCTTTTTTAGATATAATTTTGTCGTTTTTAGCTAAAATAAAAAAAAAAAAAACTGTAGTATTCTACGACAGTTTCAGAAGAAAGGAAGTAGTTTGCTTGAATTTGCCTCTGAGTTATGGGCGAGACCAACGTTACCACCCCTTCCCCTCCCTGTCTGTTTAGGCACTCTCCCGCCAGCTTATGGCCCTCACACCCCCAACCTAAAATTACCAGTTCTATAAAAACGGCGAGGAAAATCGGAGCTTTCCAGCCGCACACTTTTGAGCCAGATATCAGCTCAGACAAAGTTAATAGATCTATTTGCCTGCAAGTGGGTAAATCAGACTGGGGTGGAGCAGGGAGCTTGTGGCTCGTCCAGCATATGTTCTACGGCACAAATACAATCTTATTCAAGCCGCATTTTTTGTGTCTGCGCTTAATTTACAACCAGAAATGCAAGTTTAAGCTTAATTTCCTTGATGTTTGTCCTCCATTGTCAGAAAAATGCCACAAGAACATGTTAAAAACATTATTTTCATTGGAGTCGGTCTTAATTTGGATTTATTTCTATGAAATGATAATGACTCACCTTTTCCTGAAGAAAGTAGGAATGCAAAAAGAGGTCTCTGTAGAATAAAGTGATTTTTTTTCTCATGTGCTGAACATTACAGTGTTACAGTGTAAGTTGTCATCCAAACCCCAAAACAGTAGAATTTATGACATATTTTTGTAAAGTAAAAAAAAACAACAACACAGAAATTTCAAATATACATCAATATATCAAATATAAACATGTAAAAAAGGCCGTGACCAACATTGAATGGCCCGCAGCCGCTACCCGTCCACTCCCCCCTACACTAGCACTAGCTGAGCAGCCACTACACGCCCCTCACCAGTGAAAGTTATTTTGCCAAAAATAATTTTGCAAGTGTCCTAACATTGCCAAAAGTGCTAGCAACAAGTACATCAACTATCTAAGAAAAACACATTGCTGAAAATGCTAATTATGCTAATAATGTTTACTGTGCTAAAATGGTAATGCCGTCATCAATTTCAGGTAAATTACTGATTTTATTTTATTTTGATTTTAAGATGTTCAAACAGTTTTCCCCCCATATTTTGCAGAAATGTCTGATGTTTTTAACTTTGCCACAACATGGCTACTCACCCTGCCATAAGTCCTGTAGCCATGTCATAATATTTTTAAAATAACTTTTCTTTTTAGTTCCCTTAGCCCCATTCATTTTTGGACGTTTTCTTCCCTGTGACGTCGTCCGTTTTGGGGTGTGACAATCATGGTGAATTTTTGAATATGTGGCGGGGGTGATATTGACGCTTAGTTTCTGTAAAAAAGGAAAAGAAGACTTCCATTTTCAATAAATATCTACACCCATAAGTTTTACTCATGAAAGAGTTTAAATGTTATATTTGTGCTCATATTATCATCTCTAGAACTGTCAAGACAACACAGAAGGTGATCGCTGTGAACACTGTATGCCAGGATTCTACGGCGTGGTCCGAGGCTCCCCAGACGACTGCAAACCCTGTGCATGTCCCCTTTCCAACCCAGAGAATAAGTAAGATGAAGCCTCTGGTTTTATTTTTTATTCAATAAATATTCTTTTGACAATTATTCATTCATTCTCCAATCCGCTTTATCCCTTTCGGGGTCACGGGGTTGCCGGAGCCTAACCCGGCTACTCATTGGCAAAGGCAGGGTACACCCCTGGACTGGTCGCCAGTCTGTCGCAGGGGCCACAATCACACACCCATACACACTCACATTCACACCTAGGGACAATTTGAAGTAACCAATTAACCTGTGAAGCATGTTTTTGGACGGTGGGAGGAAGCCGGAGTCCCCGGAGAAAACCCACGCATGCACGGGGAGAACATGCAAACTCCACACAGAAAGGTCCCCCAGCCAGGACTTGAACCGGGAACCTTCTTGCTGTGAGGCAGGAGCGCTAACCACTGCGCCACCATGCAGCCCCTCTTTGACAATTATATTTGTTTGAATGAACAATTTTGACCAAAAATGTATCTGTTTTAAGTTTCAGCCCTACGTGTGTAGCTGCAGGACTGGATGACTACCGCTGTACCACTTGTCCGGAGGGATATGAAGGAAAATACTGTGAGAGGTCAGACACTTACACAGGTTGTTGTTTTTAAACTTGTTTTTAAACTTTAAACTTGTGTTTAATGAAAACCTTTTGGTCACCAATTAAGCTCTCCAAGTCTTCACTTAAAACAAAATAACAAATGTAGTTTTTGCACCCTGATATTTCTTAGTCTACATAAGAATGGCTGCATATATCCTAACTTCCATCATTCATAAAAACATATTTTTTAAAATATTTTTTGAAAATACTTAATGAAGGAGAGTTATTGTTTCATCAAATTAAAACATGTTTCATTTTATTCTTTTTCTGTGTTGCAAGTGAATTAAATTAAATGATAAAAGAAATCTCATTCTGTCATTTTGATGAGATTCAAACTCTGTCTTTTTAACATTACCCATTGTAGATGTGCCACTGGTTACCACGGTAACCCGAGGATGCCAGGTGGCCGTTGTGAAGAGTGTAAGTGTTCCTCTTGGGGAGCGTTTGCTGGACCATGTGACTCTGTAACGGGCCAGTGCCGCTGCAGGGTTGGGGCGTCAGGAACGTCGTGTGACCAGTGCATGGATAGGCATGTGTGTGGACCTGCTGGGATCCTCTGTAAGACTAACAACTTTATTCAAAATATGTGTTTTTTATTTACACATTACTTTTGGAATTTTGTTTTTTCCAATCAGATGGTAGTTTGTTGAATCAAAAACTCACTTCTCTCTTATTTAAATTATTTTTTTCTGTTTAAAAAAATGCCTGAAAATATGAAAACCATTAGGAATTTATTTATACATTGTTCTAAGTGCTGAAAATGCTGGGTTAGACATGCCCAGAAGTTTATAATTAAATGACAAAAGAAAATAAAAATAAAAACTGAGTTGATCAGTGTATTTTAGTAGATCCTGTGCCACAGTTGAGGAAGTCCACTTTTGTTTTTATATACTCAAGATAGTCACATATCTGAAGCATCACCAAATATTGTGATTTTTACTTTTTATTTTCCCAATGAAATGCAAATCAGATGTCTTTTAACTTGTTGCCAGGGGAGACAAGAGATTCTGGCAGAAGTCAGTTTGAAGTCATTCAGAAAATAATTTCAATGTCATTTGGAGCTAATTTACACTTAATACGACCATAATGGCAGAGCAAATTTGGTTCCATTAGCACGTCTAGAGGTAAGTGCATGCAATCAAGTTAGAACATGCAAGAAAGGGTCGAAAGACAGAGGCTGATGTGAAATTGCTTGCTGTCAGGTCAGTGAGAAAATTGCTTGCTCACGTCTTTATGCGTTCAGACATACGACGTGTGTTCATAAATTGGCAGGACGAGTGCTTTGGTGCACCCTGACACCAAACCATTCGCTTCTCCATACCCGCCATAATCATAGCTTCTGGTTTGGATGTTTTTCACAGTGGAGCAATTTAAATGTTGTTGAAAAACAAGTTTACATGCTTAGACTCTCTGTTCTGCTTTCACAAATGGTACTCTGGGATTTGAGTACTTTCCATGAAACAAACTTTCAGGCTTGCAAAACTTTTTTTCAAATCGTACAGAGAAATGTGTGTATTGTGTATCACCGTGTGTGTATTTTGCCGTGGTGTGCGCTTATAATGCCTGGTTTTGCCTGTCTGTGATGGATTTCATGCATCAGCAAGCTTGTCATTTCAAAGCCAGAATCACTGGGATAGTGAAATACAAGCAGGCTCCTCAATCACAGACGTGTGCATCTATGAGCTCACATGTTGGACAAAAAGAAATTCAGTTAAAAATCTGCACAATTCCCGTCTTTTTTTATGCTCAGCTAAAATGAAAGCGCTAAAACAGAAAACACAGCAACACATTGTCTTTTATTTCCTCTAACACTATAAATACCTGTGTGTTTTTGTTTCTTTCTCCAGCCTGTGATGATGAGTGCTCTGGTTTGCTGATAAGTGATATGGATCGCTTGTATCGCATCATTACCGATGTCACTCTGACCACACCCCTCCCACCACCCTATAAGGTGTTGTACCGCTTTGAGAACATGACAGATGAGCTCAAGGTAAGCATATCTGACAGAGAATTGTCACTTAATTGATAACCTATATTTGCTGTAGTTACAGCCCAGATAACTACATTGACACACCATGCAATAGCTATAAAAAGAAAATGTAAGTTCCAAAAGTAAATGTATCAGTAAAAAAAAAATAAAGAGGAAAGCCCAACAAAAAAAGATAAAAGCAGATTTAGAACAAGCCATGCAATAGGAGGTCTGATTCTGACTGTTCCTCATACATGACACAGCTCAGAACTAAACCAGAAAAAAATGCTGGTTGAATTAAAAGATCCGAGCTTTTAGTAAATGTCCAGAAGAACCTTTTGTTGATAATCTAATTCAGGGATAGGCAACTCCAGGCCTCAAGGGCCACATTCCTTCATGTTTTCCAACACACAATGATCTAGCATGTTCTGATTGGCTGGACACACCTGAACCAGGTAATCAGTCATGAGTAGGGCTTGGATATCTGGAAATCATGCAGACACTGAGGCCCTCGGGGCCTGGAGTTGCCTATCCCTGATCTTCTTTTAAAGATTTTGTTTCACTTTTCCTTTTATTTTGAAACCTTTGCTGTATGTTATAGATATTACTACTAAAAATAACATAAATAAAAACAGGTTAATCCGTCTTGTCATTAAACTATTATTACTACATGGAGGTGGTAGCATAATGATGTGGGCTCTCTTTGTTGCAACGCATTTCAGAACATAAGTTTATTTTTTTTTATTATGAGAAAAAGTCTTTTTTATTGTTTATTTTGAACGTTGTTTATTTTACCTTTTCAGACAGATAATGCATCACTCACGTCACTTTTTTGTTGTTCTAATGTATTTTTATAATTCAACTGAACTAGCTCTTGATCGTGTTTGTTCATGTCAATTTAAATTTTAAGTCAAATACGTCTCAACTAGACAAAACTTCTTAATGTAAGATTTCAAGTTCAGGTGTGAAACAAACCTGAAACCTGTCTAGCTGTACCCTGCCTTCACCCAACAGTAGCCAGGTTAGGTACAGGCAGCTGTGAAAGAGATGCAGTGGGTTAGAGGAATCTTGGTGTTAAACTATTGTAGTTCTAGATTAGGGTATTTTTAAATTATTTTACTGTCTTCTTTAGGTCTAGTCAAATAAATATGTCTGTTGTTTTAACTAAGGTTTGCTTGACACAAAACAGCAACTTGATGGCTTAGTATGATGAGTGTAGGACTGCCACGCAGGAAACCTGAGCTCAATTGGGTAGTGTTAGCAAGGGCATCTGGCATGAAAAATTTTCTGCCATACCACTGGTATGAAGCAGTTAAGGTTTTTTGCTGTGGCGATAAGCTGAAAGGTGATCAACAACCCTTGATTAACCCAACTTAAGTCTTTACATTAGTTGAGAAAAAAAAAGTTATAACAACCAAAAGAAATTTACCTGACTTTCAAATCTACATCAGAACAAAACACCAGTTCTTTGGTTACTGTTACGTCTATGACATAACAGTATTTTCAATATCTGTCTTTGAGCAGTAGCATATGTTGTAACAGTAACTTATTTTTGTATTATTTTTCACACTGTTGTCTGAATTCAAATGAAGCCAGGTTATGTCTTGAACCATGTTCATACCTTACACAAGATTATTGCTTTAAAAATATATGTTTTGTTTTATTTTAATGTTGTGTATTTACCTTTATTTAACCAGATAAGTCGTATTAATATTTAAAATCTCATTTTCAAAGGAGCCCTGTTAAATGAAAGACAGTATGATACACTTAAAAGCTCATAAGTTGATTTTTCATGGTATAGGTCTTTTCACTTTGTTATGCATTTTTCCACTTACTTCAACTAATCTGTTTTTTTTCCCTAAAGCACATGTTGTCACCTCAGAAAGCTCCAGAAAGATTACTGCAACTCGCCGACTCCAACTTGGGATCACTGGTTGTTGAGATGGACCAGCTGCACAGCAGGGTACAAACCCATCCCCTTTTTTTTCCAACTGCATCCTAGTTTGGTTCTGTGATGGCTTTTGCCTCTTATTTTCTGTCAGTTTGCCGTTTCAGAGCTAAGCAGCAAAGAACATCAAGAGTTTAAAGAAACTGTTGTTTGTTCACAACAAACACTTTTTCCAGACCTGTATTTAGTTTCCTCAAGAAAGAATATCCAATTAATCTCAAAAGTTGTTTCTAAATTCAAACCAGCAATACATTTTCCTGTTTTGTTTTTTTTTTTACATTTCAGAAATTTTTTTAGTACATTTTACATTTGTTTCCTAAAGGCTTTAGTCACTGTTGCTAACCACTGCTGCAGTAAATATATTTTTGAACATGAATTAATCCAGTTTTCATAAACTTATGTATTAACAAAGGCGCTATCTAAAGCATCTATTTACTCATTTGTCAACAAAAAAAAAGACGCAGCTGTCAAACACAGTTTTTAGACTTAAAAAAAGATACATTTATTCTTTTTTTTAAGACTGCTTCATCCATTTTAGGGTATTATGGTTGCTGGAGCCTATCCCTGCCACAGTGGGGTACACTCTGGACATTTCACGTGACTCAGGGCCACACAGCCACACACTCACACTCACAGTCACACCGAGGGAAAATTTAGAATCCTCTATTAAACCATGATGCACATTTTGGTGGAGGCTTAGTGGTTTGCAGTCTTGCTTCACAATAAGAAGGCCCTTTTGAATCCTGGCTGGAACCTTTCTGTCTTGAGTTTTTGCTAAAAAAAAAAAAAAAAGAAATCTTTAAAAAAAGTTTTTACCTCTCTGCACACTCACCTGCTCTTATTTTACATGTCATTAATTACAATTTTTAAATAAAAATATTACATTCTCAGGTTCTTGACTGAAAATCAACCAAAACCAAAGGTTTTTCGATCTGAAGCATCCAGACAAAAGAATAAACTTCAACCTTGAGATTTGCTGACAGCGATACTATCCTCCATATCGTGTGAATGCTGTTTAATAAAGGGTGTTAGGTCAGGTTGTCAAGATTTCTTCCCTTGTGTCCTTGATACTGTGAGTGTATTAATGTGTAAAGTTTTCCTTTTCTGTCAGAAAGTCATCAAACTTTGTGCTTGCACAAAAAATATTGATATCTGTTACCTGTCATTCTTTTGAATATTTTGCCCTCTTTCCTTATTTTTTTTCCTCAATTTCTTTTTCACCCAGAAGTCAACATGTTCATTTATTTAACACTTGTTTATTATTTTATGGCGTGTCTGTTTGTTTATAGACCACTAAGGTGTCGGCTGACGGAGAGCAGGTAGTAGATGATTCTGACAGAATTCATAGACGAGCTGAGGATTTGGAAAAGTTCATCAAGGACACACTGCTTGGAGCCAAAGGTGAAGTAGATTAAAACCAACTGTTCCTGTCTGGTTTTTGTGTGCTACCTGCTGCGGGTTCAAATCTACATTTAGTTATTTTGGAATGGCGGGGTGGGTGATTGAATTGCAGGAAAATGAGATAAAAAATGTGAGATTTAAAAATAGTTAAAATGAAAGCAAGCGGCGTTGTACTGACCAGCAGGTAGTACCAGCCCTTGTCATCCCATTTTGACCCTTCCTTACTGGCTTAGCAGCTGCCTCATGCCCCTCACTCTCCCCCTTTTCCAATGTACATTACAAAATTGCCATTTTAAAAAAAAAAAGGTGGCTTTTCTGTTGGTTGTATCTTTACAGCAACTATTTATATTTTGGTATCCTGGGGGTGTGTTATTTTTTTAGAGGAATTAGCAAATGTAAATGTTGGGATTTCCTTGGCAACAAAGGTTTTTCATTAACCACGCACATATTCCTGATATGTTCCTATCGTATGTCATATCATTTTGTTCAATTTGACCCAAAGATTTGTGTATTACATTTTCACAATATTATGTTAAAAAATGTGTGAGCAACACGAAATGCCACTTTTGCACCCTTTAAAAACAACTAAATTTTTTGCAAGTAGCTTGATGAGGTGATAGATTGAAATCTCTAGAAAGAGTTTAAATTGGTAGCTTATTCTTAAGGTGATTTTTTTTTTTTTTTAATTCAGGATGGCGGCCTCTTCCTGAGGTCAAAGGTCAACAAAACTTTGGGTATTATTGTATGCTTAATCTGATGGTGTGTGTGTGAAATTTTGTGAAGACTGCTTGAAGATGTTTTGCAAAAATGTGAAAAACGCCAAATATCCAGCACACATCCAAAACATTCCAATAAAATATATATTTTTTTGTTACCTTATTTTGAAATACTTTTTCTGTACCCCATAAGACATTTTGGCTCCATTTATTTTTTTAAATTGTTAGTCATCTTTTTTGGGGTGTGGGGGGTGATCACCATGTCAAAACCATGTCTTTTTATCAAGTACCAGCTGTGTGCAAATTTTGTTAATTTTTCACTCAAAGGCGCAGTAAAAAAGTAGAATTGTAAACGTAGTCTAATAGAAAATTACAATTATTTTTTGCTAAACCTTGGTATTTTTTTCTTGAAAAGCTTTGCTTTCCACAGATGTAAATTTTAAGCTAAAGTTTTTCTTTTCTTCCTCTTTTGCAAAAAACATTTGTCTTTGTAAACCGAAGCAAAGTTTCAGCTTTTGATGATCTCTTCAACGCGCAGGGTTTAGGGGCATGATTGCACTTTCAAATGGCTATTTTTGAAAAACACAAACATCCTCTTTGCAAAAATTAAAATAACTTTTTACTTTGATTCATTTAAGAAGCCTTTTTTCTACCTTCCAAGGAAAAAAAAAGATACTAAACCCACACTTTGTGAATAGCTGTGATGAAAGCATCGTCTTCTTGTTGTTGCTTGCAGCTCTCTGGCCATCTGCCTAATCACAATGTGATTATGTTGTGTGTGTGCTAGCGTCCGAGCAAACGTGTTTGTGTGTTTCTGAAAGAGGAAAAGGGAGAGACTGTCGTGGCTTGCTGGATGATTGAGAGTAGCAATTAGAGACTTAATTAGTGGCTATCACAAACACACACCTCTACACACCAGATGCACAAACACTGATGCCGCCGTGTTCCTACAAACGCACACACACATAATGAGGTAAAAAAAATAATGTCCGCACTTCCTCTGCAATGTGTGTCCCGTGTTTACGAGATATCATAATATGATTCCATCCACGTTTTAAGTGTTTAATTGGTTTTTAAATCCCACTGTGTAATTATATGACTCCGACACACATTCAAAGACTCGTGCACACGCTCACTCAGGAGAGGCATGCACACACACGTGCACAGCAGCTGTTCATTAGCATGATGGCCTTGCTGGCTCTAATCACTAAATGTTTATATTTCAAATGAGAGAATATGCTGCATTGTTGCAGTTACACACCGAGCACAAACACTCGCACAAACACTTGCACACATTAGGAATTCAGATTTAAGCAAATATGATTAAAAAATTGTTCCTTCTAGACGTTTATCAGTGTTCGTTGGCGATAAACACTGAAACCTGATGCGTCTGATTCTGAATCGACTTTTAGGAGGGAAGTTAAGGAAAAGCCTGTTTATCACAATGAAACTGTGAAACCACGTACTAATATTAAGGCATCTGATTGGCCAGTTTATAATTTGAGTAACTTGCTCTGTTCAACTACTGCTTATTTCTCTATAGTAGTCTTTGCGGCATAGACAGCAGGCACTTCTTTTTTGGAATGGCAGGGGGAGGGATCACTCAGTCCAGTTCTTATAATCAATGGGGTTAAACCCCCAAAACATTCCCATCTCCTGAGTTTTAGCCACTTAGGCATGGCATAGTCGCTACAGTCAGTGGTTATAAAAAAATTCAGTATTTTCAAAAAACAAGAAATCTGAAAAGTAAATAAACAGAAGTGTAAAGCCAAATGAAAAAGACATTTAAGGAAATGTATCTTTGTCACATTTTTCACTCATAGTATGACTTTGCCTATGAACTTTATTTGCACTGGCTTCTGTGTAATGTGTGTCTCTCTGCACATCTAGACCTTCAGTTCAAGGCTGCTGAACTCAACAAAACCCTATCGAGGAAAGATGGAACTCCAGCCAAAAGCCTGAGTGAGATGAAGGAGGAGATCCAGGCCATGCTGGAGGAGATGAGAAAGAGACAGTTTGGACGAATGAAAATAACTGCAGATGAGGAAAAGGAGTATGGAAATACGCCAATATACACTACACTTTGTGAACCTGAGTAGTTTACTACTATTGCTTAAGAGCAGCACATCATTTCTTGAAAAATCAGAAATGCCAGTGCCACATTTGTAGGGGGGCTAAAATATGTTTGCCTGAAAGGTTTGAATCCTGGAGAATCTTTAAATACTTTTATCTCTTGTTTTCTCTCCTGTTTTGTCACCAGAGACTCCAGTGCATAAATCTGATGCATATCCTGGAGCTATGTTTTTGTTGAGGTGTAACAAAGCATGTGATTTTTTATTTTCATTTTGGTTTTGTTTTTACTTTGTCACTCTCATTTATTGGCATTTGTTGGAATAAGCAATCTATTCTTTTGCATCTTACTCCCCCGTCTGTCTCATTCAGCAGTAAACGCTGATGGGGTCGATGAGTTAATTAAAGGCATCACCGCAGGGCCAGAATAGCGACAAAAATGCAAGAACGTGTAAGGAGAAGAAAAAACACAAATGAGGAAAAAAAAATAGCTGACAGATGTAGAAAGAGAAATGAACACACAAACGGAACAACTTGTCTTCTGCCTTGTTGTTTATTTGACAAAACCAATGTGGTACATTTCCACTAGTGTTTCAAGGAAAAAAAGTTCATAAATTGAGATTTCAATTAAAAAAGAAAGCAAGAAGAATTTCAGAACGGTACAGGTTCAGTCAAGTTGTGTATTATTTTTTTTATTAATTATTTATTTTTATTATTTTTGAAAGACATAAGCCGTTTTGATTCAGTTTAAAGTTGTTCTTTTTGCTGAATAAAAACACAACAAATGTACTAAAGAAGCGTTCTGTTCTTTTAGTCTTGCAGAGGAGCTGCTTCAAAAAGTCAAAAGGTTATTTGGTGACCCCCATCAGTCCACAGAAGACCTTAAAGCTGAGGTGATCATAACTTTTCTTGACAGTTTTTTGCTTCATTTGTTATAAATGATTGAGGTAATTGGGTATCTGCTTGTTGGCTTTCAAAGATAACAAAGAAGCTGTCTGACCATGACGAAAAACTCCAGGAGGCCCAAGAGCTTCTAAATGAGGCTCAGTTAAAGACGAGACAGGCCGGCTCGTTGGCTAACCAAAACCTGGCCAACCTCACATCTTTGGAGGTGCGATAACTCATCAATTCTGCATTCACAAAGAAGCAAACAAATACAAACTACAATGTCTGACCATTACAGTAACAGATCAAATATCCTGTGATCAGCATTTAACACTACATAGAAAGCAAAGTGTTTTTCTGTCAAAAGTTAAGCATTTTCCTAAAAGTCTTTTTAAAATATTGGGTTAAAATGAGTCCAGAATACACACAAAAATCCTGGAAAAAACATTTTTTGATTGTGGCAGACTGAGGTAATGAAAAACAGAAGCTCTTAATCTAAATCCACTACACCACATGCTTAACATTCTGAATTTCAAACAACTGAACAGTACACAGTGCCGATATTTAATGGCTTGTTTATCTGTAGAGGAAGCGAGCTGCAGTGAGTGAGATAAAGGATGACGTACAGAGGGTCTTTGGAGAAAGTGAACATCTACTTGAGGAGGCAAATGAACTCTCTAATGACATCAATGAAGAGTTACAGGTACATAAACTATTCTTATAACTTTTGTCTTTTTTCAATGTCAAATGTAATACTACAAAACACTTAAGTAAAATGTCATTTTAAGCCTCTGGACTCTGTCTGCAGGATTTGGAGAATATGGGTCGAGAACTCAGTCCAATTCATGACCAACTGGATGATAAAGTCAGATCCCTCACAGATGGGTTGAGCGATGGCAGCCTGGCTAACAGCGTGCAGGAGGCGGAGGAACATTCTAAACAGTTAAATGAATCTGCTGCCATTTTAGACAGGTGAGACTCTTAAGAAAGTATCAAACTGGTTGTTTACACCTACACATCACAGTTTACTAGAGTCTTAAGGCTAAAAAAATTGCAAAAGTGTTATCTTTAACAAAAATCTAAATGATCATTAACACTTGATTTGTTTGCTTTAATGTTTCAATTAAATCTATATACATGCAGACCTTTTGAAAATGCTTATAGTCGTCTACAGGTGAGTGCTTCAGATAGAGCAGAACAGGAAGCTTGTGGCCTGCTGGTTTACAATTGTTTGTGTGATTCTTGTTTCTACGTCCCAAGCTTTTCCAACACTTAGAAATGCAATTTTAAGTTTAATTAATTTATATACTGGTATGTGTGTATATATATATTTATATATATATAAATGTTTGTTGACGTTTTGTATGCCAAAAAACATGATTTTCATTAATGGGTCTTTAAAGAGTACAGACTGTACAAAAATTCTTATAAGGGTGAGAAAATGTCAAATGTTACCGTTTCTTTTGGTCATCAGACTTCTCAAACGTTAAAAACGATGGTTTGACCTGAACCAGTCTCTAAAATAATCTAATGGTAAACCAAAAATGTGTATGTCAAGATTCTGCTAAATGTTAGTCTAAAGTCCAATTGCTAAAACAAACAATAAAAAACTATTGATGAAAAAAAAAAAGACTCTCACTAGGTAGGCAACATTGCCACAGACCTATTGCGGCCATTGTATAGGATATTATGGGCCGGTCTCCGCCCGGAGAGGTGTGATGCCGACGGAACGGACTGAGAGCAGTGTAGCCCGGTCGACTGCTGCGCCCGTCTGGGTCTGCTTAAATTCAGCGATCTGAGGTTGAACACTCCAACAAATACCATGGTCATCCTCCATAAAACAAAAAAACATAGGTGGTCATGCCAGAAAACATGGAAATTGTGCAAAGTCTTGAGCTACCATTGACTTTGAATAGCCTACAAGATCAGCCTAAATGTTCACTGTTCTGAGTAAACTCACTCAGATCTTCCAAAGATTAGATCTTCAGATCTTTTGTCTGAACTCACATATTTTTCCTTTTTTTCCCAGTATTTTAGCAGAGGCTAAAAACCTCTCATTTAACGCAACGGCTGCTTTCCATGCTTACACTAACATAAAAGACAAAGTTGATGCTGCAGAAAAAGAGGCAAAAGAGGCCAAGCAGAGGGCAGCCGAGGCACTGGAGCTGGTAAGAGCACCAATTGACTTTTTATCATTGTAGAAGTTTTTTCATTCTTTTTTTTTTTTTTTTTGTATCCTAAAAAATACTTTTTAGGATTTAATCCTAAAATCCACTTTAATCTAAAAAATATTTTTTAGGATTTGGTGAGCATCAAAAACTCACAATCCAAATGCAACCTGTGTTGTATATTGAAGAAATATCTCAGATACGAGGCAGAAGCACTTCAGCTATCCATATTATGAGCGTGTACACTCAGCGCTGAGTGTGAACACTTCAGTGGGTCTCTGTGTGCTCTGTATGCAGCAGCTGTAAAGTAAGCTTGTCATCTTCTTTAGCTATGGCAGAGAGATCAAAGCTTGTCTTCTGTCCATTTCCCCTTTTTTTTTATTACAAAATCATCACTACACGCCACAAAATTCATTTTGCTGTTACATTTTTTTCTGTTTTTATTCTCTGTCCACTTTTTTTGTATTATTGTTATTGCTATTTTTTACTTACATTTTATTCACTGTTGCATTTTGAAATAAAAAACTCACTTTAATCTTAAGGATTTCTGATATTATTGCATTATTACTTCAATGTTTTATTGTAATTGTTATAAACAAACATGAAAGAAAGCATTTTGGAGAGATAATGGTTGTTGGGTAATTTTTTTTGTTGTTTTTTTAGGCTGTGGGGGCAGACGTCCCAATAAAGGAGGCAGCTAAGAGTGCACTGCAGAAGAGCCAAGTTTTACTAAACAAGGCAAAACAACTGGAAAATGATGTCAGAGGTATTTTTAAGTGTGCTCACTATGTTGCGGCTTTTTAAGCATGTACAGATGTTTTGAAGATCCACGCTGATGAAAATTGTGTTTTAAGATCTTCTTGTGGCATTTTTCTGATGATGGAGGACATACGAGAAAATTAAGCTTAAAAAATTGCATTTCTCCGCATTTCTTTGTTCAAATTGTTGCGAATCAGGAGCGGGAAAATAAACGCATTTTTAAAAAAGATCATAATTCTGATGTAGAAAATACGCTGGGCAGACTACCAACTCCCCATTCTGAGCTCTCAGCAACAGGAAGGTAAAGGGGGCGGGGTTGCTCTGCGCCAACAGTCTCGTCCACAACTAAAGGTGCTGACACACCGAACGCGATTTGCGTGATGGAGGCAGCCAATTTCAATGTAAAGTCAGTGGTTTTGATGCGAATTGAGGTTCTGCAGTGCGAAAGTCTAGAAACAGCGCGAAATGAGCGGACGCCACGCCTGGCCAGAGTTAAAAAAATCTGGAACTCTGAGAAGGTGGCTGCGTCTCCTCCACCAATCAGGGGTTCAACTTTGGGCACTTGAAAGATCCAATATGGTGGATTGATCCATAGTGCTCCTGAACTTTCATTCATTTTATCAACCCACTCTATCCCTTTCTGGGCAGAGGTGTTTCCAGAGCCCATCCAGGTAACTGTTGGGCAAAGGCAGGTACACTATAGAGCAGGGATGGGAAACTCCAGGCCGCGAGGGCCACATTCCTGCATGTTTTCCAACATAGCATGCTCTGGTATGTTCAAATTGGCTGGAAACACCTGAACCAGGTAATCAGTCATGAGTAGGGCTTGGACATCTGAAAATCATGCAGACACTGCAGCCCTCAAGGCCTGGAATTGCCCATCCCTGCTCTAGAGAGTCTGTTGCAGGGCCCATGGAGCTTTAGTGGACACACTCACTATGCCGGATCCTGGGCTGCTGCTGGATAGGAATGCAGTCAGCTCAGGTCTCCTGGACTTTATGATGTCTTTCTTATTTTCACTGAGTCAATAATTAAAAAAAAAAGGTCCCTCATTTCATTCTTGTTTTTATTCTCGAGCAGTGAGTTCTCTGCGCTGTGAAGGAGGGGCGGGACACACGAATTGGCCTCGCGAATCACGTTCTGTGTGAATGCACCTTAAGAGACAAATATCTGATGAGCTGCTACTGCTCTGCAGAAACTATGTTGTTTCAGAAACTATGTCAGTTCAGAAACTGTGTCCTAGAAAACTATATGTTGTTTTTATTTTTTATTTTGGATAAAAAACAGGCATAATCATAATTAGAAGACCACTGGGAACGCTTTAACAATAAATCAAAAGATGATTGGAGTGGATATTTAAAAGTACAGCTTTAGCATAAACTGTGTCCTCTTAGAATTAAAGCCAGCTTTGGGGTTCCACCTAGATCTATTCTAGAACCAATCCTATTTACCTAAATGTATATTTGCTTTAATTAAATTATTTTAATGTTATTTTGAACGATCCGATTCAATCTGATTCACTGACCTAGAAATCGATCCAGGACATTTTTAGAAAAAAATCACCCACTGTGACTCAGAGAGAAATAAATACCTGGGTACTGAACAGTCCAGAGAAAGTTTTCCAGATTTTTTGTATTTATTGCAAGATGATCAAGTGTAAATTAAATATGTACGAACAAACAAGAATTAATGGCTAATCCATTTATATTTTGGTTGGATAAAGTTCAGCCCACTGTTGTTTTTCCACATCACATTGACACAAAGGGAACATTATTAGAACAGTATATCTTTTTTCAAAAGTATTCCAAAGAAGTAGTTTGTAAGAATAGTAAGCCCATCTTTTTGCAATATTCAAACATGCAGTCCATTCGAGTGTCGCCATAATTTGCTGCGTGTGACACTTGTGTATTTACAGAAAATGTCGACAGCGTGGCAGGACTGAAGAGGAGAGTTAAAGCAGCAAAAGACAAGAGCAAAGATCTTCTCAAAGCCATTTATGGAACTAAAGCAACGCTCAGCGCCATTCCCAATGGTACGTCTACACAAATCCACCGTGTGTGTTTGTTTGTGAGCAGGTAGGTAGACAGACGTGCCTACTTTGTACAGAGATAAGAAGAGAAAGGATCAATATCTGTGTGCTGATAAAAGTTAGCTGTTCTTCAGTGAAGGTGATAGAACACAGAGATTAATCCTCTGAATTAAATAAACCCTTTAATTCCAAATTAAATTGGAAAGAGTGACTTTGAAGCAAAATATCTAAAAGAATACCTTTCTAGGAAATTGTTAGGGTTTTAACAGTTTATAATGATAGATGATCAAACACTTTATTAGATAAAACTGAAAGTTGATTCTAAGCAAAAGTACATGTTTATTATAATAACATGTAAGCAACTATTTAAATATTTTGAAACCTAAATATTTAAATAATGCATCAAATTCAGACGGAATAAATACAACTCTATCCATGAAATAAAATAAAGAAAATCAGTGAAAAATGTAGAGGAAGATTAAAGAAAGCGCTAAATATCTTCAATAAAGCTTTTTTAATGACCTTAAAATGCTACATTTTGAGCAACATATTTAAGAGAATAAAATAATGTATAGATATTTGAAATATATATATTTTTTCTCATTTATTCCAACAGGTTGTGAAACTTTTGGTCACTGCTTTTATTTTATTTTATTTTATTTTTCAAGTAATTGCAGGGGTTCTTTATTTTTGTACATAAGTTACAAAAAACAAAGTTCTCTGTTTCTAAAATTTTATTTATAACTCTGAATCTCTTTTAGTCTTACTGTACCTGAGTGCAACCTTTGACACAGTTGACCACTCCATCCTTTTAAGATGACTTCGCAACAAAGTTAGAATTACCAGTACGGCTTTTAATTGATTTAAGTCCTACATCACAGATAGAGAATTTATTGTTAATTTAAATGATTTTTCATCTGGAAGGCACAAACTGACATGTGGGGTGCCTTAAGGCTCCATCCTGGGTCCACATTTTTTAATCTGTACATGCTTCAGCTTGGTGATGTCATCAGGAGACACGGCATTAAGCTTTGCTGATGACACTCAACTGGATGTAGCTGTAAATCCTGATGACACGCGGCCCATGAACAGCCTTTTAAACTGTATTTCTGATATTAAAATGTGGATGGGAGAGAACTTTCTTTAGCTTAATCAAGACAAAACGGAGGTCTTGATTATCGGTTCTGAAGCTGAGAGAGAAAGGGTCCAATTTTATCTGTTAACCAATGAAATGAATGTTTGTGACACAGTAAAGAACTTCGGTGTGATGCAGATCTTAGCTTTGACCAACACATGAATCAGGTTACTAAAACAGCATTTTCTCATCTGAGTAATATCACCCAAGTTAGACCCTTTCTCTCTAGAGCCAGTTCTGAAATCTTAATTCATGCTTTTATGACATCAAGAATAGATTACTGTAAAGACCTCTTCTTAACATATTTCTGGTGTAAAGAAAACCACCGGTAGTTAGCAGCTAGTCCAAAACTCGGCTGCGTGCCTTTTAACGAGAACCAAGAAGAGGGAGCGCATTACACTGATCCTGAAATCTCTGCACTGGATCCCTGTCAGCTTTAGGATTGATTTTAAGATTCTTCTAATAGTTTATAAATGTGTTCATGGTCTTGGTCCTTATCAGACCTGCTTTTAGCTTATGAACCTCCCAGAGCCCTTAGGTCCTCAGGCGCGGGCCTGCTGAAGGTCCCGAAAGTCAGAACAAAAACCCATGGCAAAGTTTCATTTTGATACTACGGGCCTCATCTGTGGAACAACTTGCCTGAGAATGTGACGGCCTTCTCCACTGTCAAGGTTTTTGAAAAGAAACTGAAGACACATGAATTTAATTCTGCTTTTAAGTAGATCCTGCATCTGGGGTTCTAGGATTTTACCCTCACATTTTATATGATATTTTTTCATGTATTTATTTGTTTTACCCTTGTTACTCAAGTTGTACTTTCTCATTTTATTTTATAATTTGACTTTGTAGCTGCTTTTATACTTTTCTTTTTTATACTTAATTTGTACTTTTAGCTGTTTTTTTTAAATCTACTTCTACATTTTACACTTGTATACAAGTGTCTTCTCACTCTTGGCTGGGATGTTTGTATTCGGTCTCATGGAGTAATGGCCCTGCTTGTCCTCTGGCCTTTCTTGTTCTGGGTCCTCTTGAGCTGCCTGGCCTTGTGTGCCCAGTTGGGCGCATGGGGCCCAGGAGTTGGGGACTATGGGGCAGGAGATACTGGGGATGAAGGGGGTGTGCTCATGTTGCCTGGATGCTGACATCCCAGGCAAAACAGGACAGTTTTGGACAGCGCCATACTCTTCAGGGTACTCTTTGTTTTAGCTTATCTTATAATCATATCTATTTTATTTGTTCTGTGTGCCAACATGTTCATTCTTTAGTGACCTTTCAAACAAAAATAACTTCAACATCTAAGTTTGCGAAAATGTTGTTTTCGTTTTTGTTCCAGTTGCAATGAAACCTCAGTTTGAGCCCAAACTCTGTAGGGAGACTCTCATACACATTAATACACTGAAACTACAATCTTTCATGATACCTATCAGATTCTAAAAAAAACAAAACAAAAAGTTGGTTTAGGACTTTAACTTAAATTCATGCTGCCCACCTAAAAAAAAAAAAAAAAAAGTTATGTTTGACTTTAAGGCCAACAGCCAATGAAGTAAGCATGCCACTGCTCATGAAAAGGTTTGAGCTCTTATTGTTAATATGAAAAAATAAGAATCTAAAAATGGACACATTGCTGTTGATGTGTTAATTTTTTTGTGTTAAATTAAAACTTTTTAGCACAGCAGTCGATTGGAAATTGCTCTCTTTTGATGTACTTGCCTCCAGTGGTCATTCGATGACCTGCAACATGTCATTTTAATTTTTTTTCTTTGGGTAATGTATTTATTTAATTATTATTTTTTACTCTACTCTAATTGTCTAAATGCATACAAAATTGTTCACATAATTTTAAGGATGTTTAAAATGGTCGCAGCTAAATAAGCATGAGGTCAAACCATGACAATCATTGTTTATTTATATCCCGTTGTTTTACAGACACATCAGCTAAGCTGGCAGCCACAAAGGCTGTAGCAGCTGATGCCAATTCCACCGCCATAGATGTCCTGGAGCGCCTCGGAGAATTGAACCTGCGCCTCGGTGGTCTGCAGCTTAACTACAGCGAGCTGGAAGATACAGTCAGCGCAGCCAATCAGATGATCCAGGACCCAGAGAAAAACAGTAGTTTATTGCTTGTGTTTTTATTAAGAAAAACTTTAAAAGGGAATGATTTATGGCAGTTTACTGTAATTATGATTTACTTTAAATCAAAAACTAACACTTTTATTATTTATTAACTTTATTACTGCTTGTTTTATCACAAAGGGGTTTTTTTCAGTTCATGAAATTTTCATAATAGAAACTTAGTGATTTATTGGACTTTTATTTATTCACAATTTTTTTAATTTCAACTGAATTGTATTTCTGTTTCTCTTTCTCTTTGCCACTCTCCACAGCAATCAGTATGTATATTTTACTTATCTTTTTGCAAACGTATAATTTTCAGTGGTGCACCAATACTGGAGCGTCACCTAAAGCTAACAATCAGGCATCACAGATTTTTCTTTTTTTTTTTTTCATTATGGACTTTTTAAACAGATACTTAGCCTTATTTGAAGTAATTCATATAAATAAACTGATTTCAATAACGGTATTGGTGCGCCACCCTCATTTTATTACCACTTTGTACAAAAGCAGTAGTTGCTTCACATAATGACTCTGCTTGAGCATGAGAGCTCTGCAAGGCGTAGATCTTCCTTTGTAAATTTATCTTCTAATTTTTCCATCTTCTTTTATGTCCCCCTTTTACAGTAATAAGTGTTTGACATTTGAACAGTTCTTTTAGAAGCTCAGCTACACTAATTGTTTGGCTCTTGCCACCTTTTACATCGCTCTTACTCTTCTTCCATATTCATTTGTCTTCTGTGTTTCTTCTCGCCTTTTTGTTAAGCTGATCTCTTTCTTATAAAGATAAGAGGAACTTTTACAGTTCTTTATGCTTGTTTGATTTGTATGTTTTTCCTCCCTCAGTCCACGCTGCAGGAGCTAAAGTGAAGGAATTGGAGGATGAGGCTGACAGACTGTTGGAGAAGCTGCAGCCAATCAAAATGATGCAGGACAATTTAAGACGCAACATCTCCCAAATCAAGGAGCTGATCAGCCAGGCCAGAAAACAAGCCAATTCAGTGAGTTCTAAAGATGATCAAATTAGACTTTATCTGATTAAACATAAAAATCTCTAGGAGCTGCCCCTCTTTATAATGTCACCAAAACAGCATAATTTTCTTTTGTTTTCTGATCAATATATGAATTGATATCCATGTATATTTTTATCATCTTTTTCCTTTGTTTTTATTGCTGAAATTGCTTGAACTAAACCAAATCAATAAATCCAATTCAAAATGTTTGTGTTTGTAAGTAATGCAGGGATGCATCAGTGTCTATTTGATCAGTGCTGGTAATTTTTTTAAGAAGATACTTACTGTTCACAGATGCAACATTTTAAATATTACTAAATCTGTTCGATCAGCCTTTAAATTAGACTTTTTAAATCTTTTTTTTTTCAATTATAATGCAAAAAAAAAAGCCAAAAACCCGGTTTTATTCTAGCAATACATTAAATATTCAGACTTCATTGCATATGTTCAGCACAAAGCCTAACAAATAATAAACAACATTCGGTTGCTTTTTCTCCTTCTAGATAAAAGTCTCGGTTTCATCAGGCGGTGACTGTCTTCGTAGTTACCGGCCTGACATCAGAAAAGGAAGGTACAACACCATCATCCTTCATGTCAAAACCACCTCACCTGATAACCTGCTCTTCTATCTGGGATCAGCTAAATATGTAAGTACCTCCTGCCCATATAATAAAGCAAAACAAGTCCATATCATCATGTCTCTACTGCCATGCATGTCAGTTGGTATCAAAAGGTGAAATCCGCAAAGTAGAATTAAAGATGTTTTAATGCTGTAAAACCTCTCAGTTTTAGAATATACCCTTTTCTCAGACATTTATTAACATAATCACACTTTTTTCTCTTGTTTAAACTCTCAAATTTCAAACATTTAGCCAAAAGAAGTCCTTTTTTATAGAATGAGAAGATCTGCAGATGTATTTAGATTAGGCAAGCAAAACGAATTTTGTACTGGAGATTGATTGACAAGGTCTACGGCCAATCAAGATGCAGAACAATGTACGCTGTTAAAAAAAAAAAAAAAAAACATGCAAAATTACACTGAAAAACATGCACAAAACAGCAAGACCACAAAGGTGGCCAGCGATATACTTTATTTTTAATCTAAGGTTGATTTTTTTTGATCACCTTCTCCTTGTAAAAATGGATTTCTTTGCCGATTCTGTTTTAAGTGCAAACAATGGAATGTAAAATGCATGGTAATGATTTTGGAGCATGTTTGTGCAGAAAGAACAGCCTCTCTGAGATTGTTAGTCATTTCCCCTTGACCTTGGGTTAACACTGGGATAAACATTTACACCTGCCTGTTATTTACTGTACACTCAAGTCTAAAAGAACAAGAGATACCAAGTATCCTTTATATTATTCTGAGCTTGAATTCACACATGCAAAACCTCATGATCACATGACCTTTAAGATGTTTTGCACAAACAAGAAAGCTGTTAAAATAGGTATTAATCCTTCATTATAACTATAGTTTTTAAATGGGAGATAAAAGCTTTGTTCAGACATAAGAGATAAACTCAGAGTTTGCTCAACTAAACACACAAGTTGGCACAAACACATGCTTGCACAAACTACCAGAGAGATTAGTCTAATATCGGAATAATTAATACATCTTGACACATAGCCACATGCACCCTTAAAAAATAGTGCTTCACTGTTTTGAAGAGCTCCTTTCATGTGTATTGGTTTGTGCGTGTTAAAGAGGAGCAGCAATTAACAACAAGTTTATGTTGCTCTAAGCTTTACTGTGATTTCCCCTGAGAGATCTTTGCTTTGCTTCATCAGGTTTGGAATTCTGGAACATGAGTGCACATTTGTGTGGATGTTTGTGCATCTCTAACTCTTTTTCTGTTTGAGTATTAAAAAAAATGCGTGTGCGTGAATCTGTCGTGTTTCCTTGTAGTTTGTGGTGCTGGTTGAATAATAACGAACGCCGTCCTGTGATCTGTGCTGATGAATAATTGCTTTTACCCTGGAGAGACAAGAAAGTTATGTGTGCACACTCGAATGCCCCTCAGTCTGTGTCTGTAACTGGTGACTTCAAGTGTAACTCTGTTCAAATCTAATTGTGTGCAGTACCAAGTAAATAATAATACTTGTAGATACTTCAGAGACAGCATGCAGAGGACAAAATGTTCAAAATTTATCAAATAAGATCCTATAACAGATTCACTTCTTGGGACAGGCGGAGAAAGGCTCGTGTCCCCTGAAAATAGACTAGAACTCGTGTTCAGCTTGTATAATCTTATGATTCTATAATCAAAACCTCTTTTTTCTGTTCTTACATAACCATATTTATGTCAGATTTAAGTGTCTGGTCATTTTTGCATCACACGGTGTTAGATTAGTTTGGATTTTTCATTTTTGTGGCTTCTAAAGACCCACTTCAATGAAGATTGTGTTTTTGGTGTTTTAACATGTTCTTACAGCATTTTCTGATGATGTATTGATGTATCAACATGTATTGGTAAAATTAAGCTCAAAATTCAATTTTTCAATTTGTTAAGAATCTGGAGCAGACAAAAAAAAAGCTGTTTGACAAAGATCGTATTTGTTAAAAGAATATGTGCTAGACGGACCACAAGCTCCCTTCTAAAAATGTATTCAGATGCCTCAACTTACAGACAAATAAATCAGTGTACGTCTTTGTTTTCCTCATTCGAACTGGCATCTGGCTCAAAACTGTGAATCTGGATAGCATTGCCGTTTTTGTTGCACCAGTACTTTTAGGTTGAACATGTCAGGGGCTGTAAGCTAGCTGTAAGCTAGCTCACTTATGGGTGATGGGAAGGGAGGGTTGCTCCTGGGCATTTTCGTTGCATCGCTAATGTTAGCTTGAGGTTGTAAGGGCTGTAAGATAGCGTGTTATAGTGTTAATAAAGGAATGATGGGATATTAGTAGAGGCTAACTTCCATGCTGACAGTCTCATCCACAACTCAGAGGCAAATTTCAAATGAACTACCACCACTCTGCAGAAACTTTGTCCTAGAAAAGGTTTTTCAAGTTTAGCTAAAATCAATATAATCATAATTAAAAGACCACTGGGAATGCTTTCACAATAGATCAAAAGATTATTGGATTGGGTCTTTAAGGCTAAATTCTGGAGTTTGTTTTATCCAAATTTCCCAAGGCTTTATATTCAAGTGTCATTTATCAAGGCCTTTCTTCTGCTTATCAATGTGTAGCACATTTCTTAAATAAACACTTTAAAAGTACTTTTAAACTCTAATCAAAGCTGTATTTAGTCGCTACATCTTGTTAATTTTAAGCCTAGAGAAAGTGTGTGTGTCATGCATCATCTGTGTGTCCCAGGTTGATTTCCTGGCCTTGGAGATGCGTAGCGGGAAGGTGAATTTCCTTTGGGATGTGGGTTCAGGTGTTGGAAGGCTTGAATATCCCTTTCACACCATCCATGATGGGAACTGGCATCGGATAGAAGCTTCTCGGTAAGAAATAACATAAGCCCAAAGGGTTGATTTCCTATTCATTGACACCATTCAGTACTCCAACCTTTAATAAAAGTTCTTTACATCAACCCATTGCTGTAACCTTGAAAAACAAGCCTCTACTAAGAAATGCATCTTTAAAGCTGTTACAGAAAGACTTAGTCATCTTAATGTTGGTTTCTTCTCCACAGAAACCCAAAATACTAACAGAAATGGGCAGCTATTTAACACAATATCTTTACAGATGACATTTATAAAACATTTTACGTTGTCCATTATGGCAACGAGATTAAACATTAGCAATCACTCGTAACAGCCAAGAAATCCCAGAATCAACCACAGGTTATTCTCTTCTTGCTCTTGCTAGCAGACAACAACTTGTTTCCATTGGGAAATCTAGATTTTGCAGCCTTGTCAGCCTATGGCAGATCATTGCAGAGATGTTCTGTAATCCATTTTCTTTCCCACTCTCTAGCTGTAAGCCGCAACACTGTTGCATAAATAGCATCCAGCACTTTCATTCACACAGTGTCCCATCCACTCTGTGCATTCTTCATCTGAGACTCCCCGAAGGTGTCCACCAATGGGGTCTCATCCATTCTTTGTCTTAAAAATGTTCCCTTACTCCACACAGAAATTCCGCTCTTTGCCTTGAGAAAAATCACGAAGGCATGTCGTTAATTTGTCCTGAAACTCACAAAGCAACAAACGGCATAAAAGGCTGTGACACCCCATGCATCTGACGACAGTAAATGCACGAACCAATCCACTTTTTATTTCACCTTCCCTTCGACTACAGAAACGGCCTGAATGGTACGATCTCAGTGTATCCCCTGGAAGGTCCAATGGCAGGCATGATGCCAACTCCAGCCAGCGCCAACTCACCTGCGGCTTTCACCATCCTGGACGTTGACCAGAACGCCTACCTGTTTGTAGGAGGAATATTCAACACTGCCAAAGTAAGGGCTTGGGTAAAACACCATGGACATAACAAGTTATTGGCTTAGTGGAGGAGTGTCCACTCTGAGACCGGGATTATTAAGGGTTTAAATCCACTGTTGGGTCAAACCAAATGCTCTAAACATGGGACCCAATATCTACCTGGTTGGCTCAGCATTAGGGTTGGATTTGAGGTTAACCATTGACTGTCTATGACAGGTTGTTTCAATCCAGGCCTCGAGGGCCGGCGCTCTGCTGGTTTTCCAGAAACCCTGCCACTGATTACCTGGATCAGGTGTGTTTAGCCAATATGGAGCTTCAATGGCACGATGGTTGGAAAACATGTAGGACACTGGCCCTCGAGATCTGGATTTACGTAGACACCTCTGAGAAGTGGAGAGAGTGAGTGTGATGTCAACCACAGAAAATAGTTTACTTCCGGTTCCAACCAAATGAAGTCAATTGAGTCGCCTTTTTTTTCGGGATATGGATGTTGCCATGTTGGAGCCAGACCTCATTAGTAAGCAGTGATTGGTCCGAGCCAGCAACTGCTTTTCCCAATCAGGAGTGAGCTCGTTGGAAGGTGACGCCCTTACCACTTGAATACGGACTCTACAAAACCTGTCAATTAAACGTTTTGAACATTGGGCATGGGACCACCTACTTTTATCAAGGCATCTGATTGGTCCGTTTATAACTTCAATAAGTAAAGAAAAAAAATGCCATGAAAAAAGTAGCGTTAGTAAAAGCATGTTTCAAAAAAGGCAGTAGAGCAAAAATGGTTATTCTGAAAAATAGAATAACTGAGAAATAGCTTTTTATTTCTCTATAGACGTCTATAGGATTTTGGTTTTTTGGCGCCCGTAGTAACTTCCTGTTTGGAATTTGATCCGGGAGGGGTCGCTCAGTCCAGTCAACTTGGTCAAATCACGAAAACATTCCTGATTTCTGAGTTTGACCCACTTTTTTATGTGTTACAGGAAATGGAACCTCAACATTATGCTTTGTTGTTGAATTTTTTTTTCTGTGTATTTTCAGAAAGCAGAAGCTGTAAAAACTTCAACGTTCACCGGCTGTATGGGAGAAACCTTCTTGGATGGAAAACCTATTGGACTTTGGAACTACAGAGATAGACAGGGAGATTGTAAGGGTTGTGTTGTCAGGTGAGCCAAAAACAAACTAGTTTGTTTTTATTTATTGTCTTTTCAAATCAGATTAAATCAAGCTTTATTTGTAGAGCGCGTTTATCGTAGTAACTCTTTAAAGTGCTTTAAATAAAAACATTTTCCATTTTAAAAACCAAAGCAAAACAAAGACCTTCACATAAACAAATAAACAAACAAGCAAAAAAATAAATAAACAATAAATAAACAAAAAAAATAAATATTTTATTTATAGTATTGCTGGGAATTTTTTTTCAAATTGATTGCATGTTCTTGTAGCCCCCAGCGTACTGACAGTGAGGGAACGGTTCAGCTGGATGGGGAAGGCTATGCTTCGGTGGGGAGACCCACCCGGTGGAACCCAAATGTGTCCACCATCACCTTCAAGTTCCGCACTTTCACCTCTGATGCTCTGCTGATGTACATGGCTACTGAAGACATGGTATGTGAAAAAACAAAATGAACAATGGACCTGTGCCATAAATAAACTTTTCAGGACCTCACAGGATCTTTGTTTTGGGTTTACAGAAGGACTTCATGTCACTGGAGCTATCAGAGGGGAAGGTGAAGATGAATTTTGACCTTGGGTCAGGAGTTGGCAAGGCGGTTTCAGCCAAACGGCTAAATGATGGACGCTGGAAAACTCTCACAGTGTCAAGAAACAAGAAGCAAGGTACACACATCAAAGCTGGAGAGTAGTGATTGGGTTTTAGGAAGGTCTGCCAATGACAATGCATCTCTGCTCCTCCAGCCATTGTGACCATTGTGGACATTGACAATGGCATTGCTGAGGACAAAATTGTGGCCACGTCTCAAGGTTCTGCTATGGGTCTGAACCTCAGGGAAAACCAAAAAATCTACTTTGGTGGGCTTCCAACCATAGGAAACTACAGGTAGGATTAATTTAGCTTACTTTGTGTGATATATGTCTTTTTTATTCATGTTTTAATGTTACAACTCTTACAGTTGTAAGTTTTGTCTTGAATTTTCTCACATTTCATGTGAAGTGATTTAAAACATTTGGTAAATTGTTATAATGCAATATGTTTTATTTTGACAGCATGCCAGCCAGGTAAACAACTTAAATCTGTAATTAGATATAAGGACCACTGCATGATGCTGGCCATTCTGCAAACAACCCACAATGAATGTGTGCGCTTCTCTTGTTATGCTTATGATGGCTCCTGCACCTACACACCGCAACTGCAACTATTTCTCCTGTTTATTCTCCTGAATTTGATGTTTATTTGTCAATGTTTTGTGCTGTAAACACGTAATAAAATCCTACAAATTGTTCGCTCACTTTTGGAGGTACAAAACAGCTTTTGCAGAATTTCAAAATAAAACTCCTTACTAAAAAATTAGTACACAATTAAACGATTAAAAGAAGCGAAGATATGTTGATGGATGTTGTCCTTTAAGGAATTTTATGGTTAAAATTGTAGTAGTTAAACTGTTTTTCAATCCTTCCTATCATCCATCTTTTATTATGATCCTTGGTAGACTTTTTATCTTTTATTTATTTTTTTACATATTATAAAGATAATATTTTGTTGAGAAAACTAGCACAGCTAGATTTTTGTGTTAATTAAAAAACAATATTATAAGATCTCCTTTTCCATAAAGCAGCATGCCTCTTAAGCCTACTCATTAGAACAAATATATCCCGTAAAATAAAAGACAGTTTGTAAATTAGAAGCACATTTCATATTTATTTTCAGAAAATATAATAATTATTGGTCAAAAGGCTTCTATTAGGAATAATGTAGGTGATTATATTATTGTTTCAATATATTTTTCATCACTATTCTTTCCTCAATCTTTCTGCTAATTTCTTTTTATGAAATCTGCTTTTTTTTATGAACAGCACATATAAATATGATTATTATTGTTGCAGATACGCATTTACTCTGCATCTGACATCTAATAAAGTCTTTTACTCCTGCTTTAATTTCCTATGATGCTCAGTGCACATTTTCTTCTACGATATTTGATCTTTAGTGAAGTTTTTGGTTTATTTCGTAGGTCTGAGGTCACTTTGACGCGATATGCCGGATGTCTCCGAGATATTGAAGTCTCCAGAACTCCCTATAACCTTCTCAGCAGCTCAGATTATACAGGCATCATTAAAGGATGTAATGTGGAGGTAAGTCTAATTTTTTTTTACTTGTTTATATGACTGAACACATATGTTTGCAGAAATCAACCATGTTTATCTGTTGTTTACCTGTTTAGAGCCCGTGCTAACATTTTGGAGGATTTTTGTGAAGATTTATGAAGTTTTGACTCAAACCTAAGTCTATTTCTTCTTTTTGTCAGGAGCTGCACACAGTAAGTTTCTCAAAGCCTGGATATATGGAGCTGCGGGGCCTCTCCCTTGCAGTGGGCACAGAGATCAGCCTGTCGTTCAGCACGTTACAGGACACTGGGACTATACTGCTGGCTGTCGGAGAAGCCTCAACATCTCGACAGCAGGTTATTTTTACTCTTGTTTTGCTTCAGTGTGGTCTGATTACATTACAGATTTTGTACATTTAACTTACTAAAATATAAAGGGTAAAGTTTAGGTTCGACTTCATAAGATCAGAAAGACTAACTATTTAAAGTTTGAAAGATAAAGCTCAACTGATTTAAAAATAATGTGTGAAAGCCTAAATAAAAAAATAAAAAAAATAATAGCAGCATTTCCATACAACTTTTCTTTAATTTCCTTTTAGTTTTTTTAATTTTTTGCAAAAGAATTCAAACTATTTTTGAGAGATTTTCAGAAATTTCAGCTTAGATAAATATTCTTCATCTCAGAATAACTATTGCTTTCTCATTTCTCTAAATGTTAAAAAAAAAAAAGTTGAGAGAGACTTTAAACAGAATTGATTATTTTTTAAATCTTGTAAAATAAAAATGGAACTTACATCAAACTTTTAACTGTTAATTTGCTCTTTAAGTAGATTTTATGGGGCTTTACAACTATGGCTAATCTTTATTTCAAAGTAAAAATGTATCATGGTCCAGCATTTATCTTTTAAATTTTTGCTTCAGAAATCATTGTACTTTATTTTGAAAAGTGCAAATAAACCTAAATGTGAACTTTTACAAAAGTATAGGTTAAAACTAAAAAGTGCTTTTGATCCATAAAAAAGTGCTTTCGATTTTTTTTAGAGCCTTTTAAAGATAGAATGCAAAAAAATAAAAGGGTTTATATTTGTCCTAAATTGACTCCTTTTGCATTTTTCCACTGCAGGGGCGAAACTCCAAGAGGAGGCGGAGACAGTCTGGAGAGGTGGGTTCATCTCACGCTCACGTACACTTAATCTCTGCTGCTTTCTAAGCACACAACAATTATAAAAGTGTTTATAAATAAGATTTGCATGTGCTGGCAAGTTGACTAATTGGATTTTTTATCAACTAAAACACACATCATCTCTAAAATCCATTCACAAAAGCACTAAGACACACACAGCTCAGAAGCTGAATATGTTGCTGTTTATGGTACAGAAGGTGTCTGAGATTTCAGCTGACTGTGCAAATCACTTTTGGTCTAAATGAATTAAGTTTCCATTAGTGAATATAAATGAGATTTGACACTTTCAGGGACTTTGCTGTTAAATTTGTCTCCCACTTCTGCACACATATTCTCACCAGCCTTTGCAAACACTCCCTTTAGTTAAAAAAAATCCTCTGAGTACAGTGTTTGCAGCATTCTCTGTTTCTGCAGATACATGCATCACAGCATAATGACGCTCACATGAATCCAAAACAGGAAGTGAGTCTGTGTTTGTAATAGTGGGAGAGAGGACAGAGGGTTACCTGCAGCTTATCCATCATCGCTGGTTGTTGGGTGCATAAATCTATTTTTACTAACTGCACTGGCAGGCAGGGCCTGAGTGTGTGTGTGTCCATGTGTGTGCGTGCAGAAAAAGGTTAAGCGAGGTTAAAAACACCATCAACTCAACTTGGCCCTGACTAATGACTGTTTTAGAGCGGGCCAGAGAGAGAAGGGGACAGGGAGAAGGGATGAATATAGGAGGAGGAAAGGTGGGAGATTTAGAGGTGAAGTAGGATGAAGACAGAGCGGAGCTGAAAAGAAACAGTGCAACGGGAAAAGTGAATAAAAAATGAGAATTTTCTGTAAAGTTTTGTTTTTGATCTTGAAAATATTAAAAAAAATGCTAAATATGATTTGACCTTTTTACAAAACTTAAGAAATCATCCAAACTTAACAGGAAAAGGAAGTTAAAGATTCACTCCAAAGAAAATTGAGTTTTTAACATGTTTTTGTAGCATTTTTTCTATGATGGAGGACATACATGAAGAAAATTAAGCTCAAAATTGCATTTTCAGTATTTTCTATTCAAATCAATGTGAATCAGAAGCAGATGAATAGATGTAGTTTTAAAGGAGCGTATTTATGACATTTTCGCTGGACGAGCCACAAGCTCCCTGCTCTGAGCTCTCAGCAGTGGGTGGCGGAGTTGCTCCGAGCCAGTGGTCCCGCCTTCAACTCAGAGGTGAATTTCTACTGAACTCCAGCCGCTCTGCAGAGACTATGTCCTAGAAAGTGGCACTGGTTTTTGATTGTGGTTAAAACCGGAATAATCATAATTAAAAGACCACTGGGAAGACTTTAAAAAGACACCAAAACATGATCAGAGTGGGTCTTTAAAGTTGCTTTGAATAAAATCATTTTAGGGTTACAAAAGTCAGCTTTGGAGTTCCACATAGATCTATTCTAAAACCAAACCTATTGCCGAAATGTACATTATTTTAATCAGATTAAAAATTAAATTACATTTGGCATTGAACATTTTTATGCAGATGATTGTCAGATTTATTTGTCATCTAAGTTTTAAGTTTGCAGATCTTTGCAGAAAAAGCTGGCAAGCTGTCTTTCTGTAAATATTTATAATTATTAATTAATGCAAATGTTAGTTGTATTGCTTTATTTTTAAGGGTGTACCATTCATTTTAACAATGATTTGATTCATATCATAATTTGTGGTTGCCAATCCGATTCATAGTCAATGTTGGTTCATTTTGAAGGATCTGATTCACTGACCGAAATCCATCCAGGAACTATTTAGCCAAAATTTTGACCAGTGTGACTCAGAGATAAATACCTGGTACTGAACTGAGCAGGGGAAGTTTTCCAGATTTATTCTATTTCTTGCAAGATAATCAAGTGTAAATTAAATATGTATAAAAAAGGAAATAAACAAGAATTAATGGCAAATCCATTCACATTTTAGTTTCATGAAGTTCGGCCCACTGTTGTTTTCCCACATCGAAATAAACGGAACATTATTAGAACACCATACCACACTATGGTCACAAGTCTTTGTGAAATTCAGTTTTCCAAAAATTGGACTGTAATAGTGGGTTGACCATTTAATGCTGTCATCGCGTGTGTTATCAGCACACTTGGTCATTTTTTACATTTTTACATAAAATTTCATTACTATGCATCAATTCAAAAACCATTTTCCAAAAGTGCTTTTGTCGGTTTATTTTAGTTTGAAATATTGTTTTAATGGTATCGCTCAATTCTATTTACAACTTGCTTCAGACAGTTGTTACACCCCCATTAAGGTATGAAATTAATAGGATCTCTAAATTTTGAATTTTTGATTGTCTTGCAATTTAATGAAGCTGTTGCCGGTCAGAGACTGATTTAGTAAAGAAAGTTCATAAAAATGTTGTTTGAACCAGGATTGTACATTTTCCTAAAAGATCTAAACACAACCTTGATGATCTGTAAAGTTTAGATCTCACACAAAAAAAAACAAAGTACATAGTAAATAATCATAAATATTTTTGATTATGTTCTTGATTTAAAACGTACATAAACTGATTTATGTGGGGAAAAACAGAATACTCTGACTTACACTAATTCGGCACATTTTGATCGTCAAAGAACACATTTGAAATGAGTTTTGTTATTTTGACTTTATATCTGTTGGATTTCATTTAACACATGAAGAAAATCCTGCATCACCTATGGAAACTAACACAAACAGCTTAAACGGTTCATATTGGGTTGCTTACATAATGCAAACAGGTGAGATGTGTGAGCTTCCTTGCATGTGTCTGACAGCTGAACTTGCTTTAATGCTGAACCCCAAGTGAATCCTTTCGTCCAGTGCGCTTAAGTGATTTGAATTCATCAGCGGCTCACGTCTGCCACAAGTTTGTATTTGCATGCCTCTGTTAAAGTGTGTGTTGGCCTCCATCCCTTGATTCTTCATGCTTCTGTGCTAGTCTGCCTCAGTCTGTATGTTTGACATGTTTCTGTTCGTCAGTGTGTGTTTCTGTGTGTGTCCATGAACACTTCGCTGTGAGACGCCGCATCCACAGCCACATTGTAGCTACATCTCAGTTCAATTTGTCCCCCGACCTCAAATTGAAATTCCATTTTCAGGTGGTAAATTGTCTCCCACTTTGCCCTCTGGCACACAGTGAATTAAAATTCAAATTAGCCTGACCCTGCACTGCTGCTCCCCAACACCTCTGTGACTGTCTCCCTCGCTCCCCCATCTCCATCTAGCTCGCCGTTTTGCTCCCTGCCCTCTCATCTCTTCCCCCCTATCATCTCCTCTTCTCTGTTCGTCTCATCGCTGGTTATGGTTTCCTCCTTGTTCTCGATTCCACTGGAATTTCACCTTTCTCCCACTGTATCTCCCTCCACCTATATTGTATTTTTCCTGTCTTTTTGCTTTTTTCTTCCATTACATTTGTTTCAATTTGTTTTTTATTGTCATTTTTTGTTGATTTTTTACACTGCTTTTGATTATATATATATTCCTGAATTGAATTCTTTATTTGTTATTGTCATATACAACAAGATTTAAGTGTTCTTCAGTCATTGCATCCCTCAATAAAAAAAATAAATATTTTTAACTAATAAAAAAGAAGCTCATGTACAAAAGAATTAATTTATAACCATTAAAAGGTGCATCAGATGTAAAAAAAAAAAAAAGAAAGAAAGAAGTTCCAATTAGAAAGGAGTGTTAAAATTGTTAAAAACAACGTATCAAAAGAAAACGGAAGTAAAACAAATAAAATTTAACCTTGGAAAAAGGATATTAACTTTTTTTTCACTTATTTGAGTAACAAAATTAACCATAGTTACTGTCACAAGTTGCATTTTAATGATATTTTAAAGTCCCACTCTGATGAAAATCATGTTTTTAACTTGATCTTGATCAAAAAATGCATTTTTGACTATTGCTTTATTTAATTCATTGTAAACCAGGAGAACCCATAAAAATGAAGTCAGAAAAAGTTTGTAAGTGTGACATAGGATTGACAACAGGAAGCTACAAGCTCCCTGCTCTGCTCCAATCTGATGCATCCACTTGCAGACACATAGATCCATGAACGTCTTTGTTTTCCTTGTCTGAACTGGAATCTGGTTCAAAACTGTACGACTGGATAGCTCCAATATTGCCTCGCCATTTTTGTTGCATCAGTAATGTTAGGTTGGGGGTGTGAGGGGCTGTAAGCTAGTGGGGGGAAAAGGATAACGGGAAATGGGGGAAGGCTTGCTTCGTGTCAACGGTCCCGCTCACAACTCAGAGGTGAATTTGATCTACTGCCACTCTGCAAACAATGTTCTAGCTTTTTTTAATGTTGGCTAAAAATGGCACAATCATATCCAAAAGACCACTAGAAACACTTTTACAACAGATCAAAAGACGATTAAAGTGTGACTTTAAGCTATTATTGATACATTTGTTTTGTTTTTCTTCACCTCCTGCAGCCCTACCTCTCAGTCATGCTAAACTCAGGCTCTCTAGAGGTCTTGATGTTCACGCGCAGCCACAGTCCGTATCGTGTCACCAGAGGTCCTGACCAGGGGATCCTGAACGATGGTAGAGAGCACTCGCTGCGCATTGAAAGGCTACCTGGAAGGTTAGTGCCTTCGCATCTCTTTTTATTCCCTGATAAACTTTCACCATTTACATTCTTTTCTTTGCTCTCAGATCATTTGCGATCCAGGTGGATGAAGAAGCCAAACTAGAAGCAGCGCTCCCTAATGATCAGCCTATCAGCTTGCTGCGCCTTTTCCTCGGAGGAATTCCAGCAGAGGTGGAGCAAGCATCCAACAGAGCCAACGTCCCATTCCAGGGATGCATTTGGAACCTCATGGTCAATGCTGTGTATGTACTGATGATCACTGAGTTTTGGTCCACTTCTTGATGCCCACCTTATGCCTTAGTCACTACTGGCCTTGTGAGTAGATACGCGCTGTCTGTGTGCCCTTAGCGCGAAAATTTTTATGCATATTTTTTCTATGGGATTGCTGTGAATGATAGGTCGTAGTGAACACTTAAAAAACCACGCAACGTGTAAGTAAGGCAAACTGTGCAAGGAGTGTGCTGCATTTGTGTGCAGTCAGTAAAGGGCAACTTTACGAGCACTTTACTAGAACAGGGGTCTGCAACCTTTAGCAGTAAAAGTACTGATTTACTTACTGATCAAAACCAAATTGGAGCTGCAAAGTCTTATTTGACCCTTTAGGGAAATTTGATTCTGCATTACATTGTTGTTAATTGTCTCATTACCCTAGTGCAGATAATGCATTCCTATGAAAAATTTCAAACAACTCAAGACAAAAATGGCATTTTCTCTTGTTATACTTTAGGTCTTCTTTTGTGACTTTTGCTTAGAATTTACATTCTAGAGGAAGTCTTGAGTAAACAAGACTTTGTGACGTCAGCAGGGATGTAAAAACCTTTTTTTTTCTTCAATCAGAGAGCCACTATGGAGTGGTAAAAGAGCCACACGTGGCTCCGTAGCCTCAGGTTGCATTTTTATATCAAATCATAATCACATTTCAACCTTTTTTTGATTCTTTCCTGGACTTTATGAAGACATCTTTGTCTGTCAGTGTAAGAGCAGCTAACACAGTTGCAGGAGGTCAATAATGGTGGAGTTGATTAGTATAAAGCTGGTGTCTCTTTCTGCCTGAACAGCAGTAATTGAGCTGTCTGGCATCATAAACATAGTCATAACTCAATTCAACCCCTCCGCCTTAATCTTTGTGTGTTTATGTTATTTTCAGTTAGCCTCTCACCATCCTGAATCCCGCCATCCTGGATTTATTCAGTAGTCCATCGGAAAGCATCTGTAAAGCACACTCTGTGACATTAAAAAAAATCACTATAATTATGATGTCCAATCATGTTCACCAAACAAAACTTTATAAAAGTTAATTCTGAGGACTAGCAGTTCAGCAACTTCTTTCTACTTGTCCAACAGTCCATAATTAAGATTGAATAATAATTTATTTGTCGCCAAAAAAAAAAAAACATTTTAAAAGATATTGAATTGTTTTAATAAAGGCAAAACTTTGAGAGCGCTCAGTTATGGGTGATGGGGAAGAGGGCGGGGTTGCTTCCCGCCAAAAATCTCGCCAACAATTTAGAAAGCGACACAGGTTTCTTTTTTTTTTTTTTTTTTTTTGGCTAAAAACGACACAATCATAATTAAAAGACTTCTGGGAATGCTTTTACGATAGATTAAAAGATGATTGGAGTGGGTGGACCAACCATCATGACATCTAACTGTCTCTTCTCTCTTAGGTTGTCAGATTTCTCAAAGCCGGTATCTTTTGAAAATGCTGAAATCGGTCAGTGCCCCAACCTCGCCCCACCTCAGCCTCACCTGCCAGAAGAGAAAGTAGAAGAACCGCAACCAGTCGGCCCCGTTCTGACCCCGTCCCAGGCAACCAGGACTCCCAGTCCTCCTGCTGTAAGTCTCTGAATAGAACATGAAGACAGCTCGTGAAAAGCATTTAAATTGAACTTTAATTGCTAGTATTTTGCACAAAGAGCAGGTGTGTTAAATGAATTATTGTGGGGGCTCTATACATCTTATTTTGGTTATTATTGCTGTGCTTACATAATGTATTTACCTCAGTATATAGAGAAAAGTTACCTTATATACAGAACTGTGTGGATTTCACACATACTATCACGCTCTTTTGAAAATGCTAATTTGGTTCACTGTGGTGGCTAAGCAATTCATCAGTGAGCACTTGAACAGGCCATTAACACTCCTTTATGATCCCTTTTGGCCTTGAGTCCCAACTTCACCTCTGGCAGCCTGTCGTAGTCCAAAGTTGTGGAATTATGCCAGACCACTGTGCTTTATACCTCACATGTACATAGAAGAAATACACATTTGTTTTTCTTATTCATTTTATTTATTGTTAGTTAAAAAAAAAGACACTTGGCTTTATTCTGGAAAATTATCACGCAGTAAAATTCACATTTTCTTGTTTTTTTTTTTTGTTTTTTTTTACAACTTGAATATTCTTTCTATTCAACAATTCTGCTGCACTCATTTAAAAAGGCAGTATGGTATGGTATGCAAATCTTTAAATTAAATTAAATCTTGTAATTCCTCAAGCATTTGCAAAATGTTTTATGTGTACGTATAATATGAAGTTTCTTTAAGTTTCTTAATGCTTTCATGATCTTCCGGCTGCTGTTTGGCCTTTCAATCTGTGCTGCAATTTGTCAGGCTTTGGCTCATTTATCTGCTTCTCTCCTAAATGCTGCTGAATCTGCAGGAGACCACGCCCCCTGCCCCACCCACAGCTGCTGTAGCTCCACCCTCTATTAACCTGGATCCTGACACAGATTTGGTACACAAACACACACAGACATCTGTGCATCTTTTGAAATAGTGAGAGAAAAATAAATAAATAAAACTGGTTTGATAAAATGAAGTATTAAAAGATGAATATAACAGTTGAAAAGTTTCCTTAAATATATATTTTTTGTAAAAATGTGCTGTATAACTGTTGGGGGTGGGGATGGGGGGGGGGGTCTACATTTTTATGGTTGTGCTTGTTTTTAATCTGTTTTATTTTAATGTAAAGCACTTTGTGTTATGCTTCATAGGAAAAGTACTATAGAAATAAAGTTTGATTTGATTTGATTTGAACTAAGATGCAGCCCTCAAATTTAAGCACTTTAATAACAATTAAAAGTTTGAATCATGTTTTCCTGCTTAAATTTGTGTTTAATTTAAATACTAAAAATGATTAATTTTATTTTGAAAAAAAACAATATTTTACAAACAATTTCTGTCAGATTGGTATATTTTTGATTAAAAAAAACTTTTAATTTTGGTGCAAATTTATATCACACAGCTTTTGCGAGCTGAAAATGTACTCACTAGTGCGTAAATGTAATCACTTTAATCTAAAACAATAGTTTTCTTATATAAATTGTGAAGTACAGTAAGTCAAGGACTGACCTCTTGGCTTCTATGAATTTTGCCAACAATAGATATGCACACAAAGGTTCATCTGCACACGCACAGTCCTGACTAATTCACTTCTGCTTCTGTTGGTGTGACCTCCAATGACAGAACTGAATGGAAATGTCTGCCTATTGTTAGCTTAATGGAAAGATGCAGAGGGCACAAGAAAAAAAAAGGATGAAAGGGGGGAGAAAACAGAGGACGAAGAAGAAAGAAATTGTGCAGCCTTGGAAAAAGGAAGAGTCTGAATGGTGTACCCTTTTTGTTGGTTCTAATGGAAGACGGAGGAGAAGAAGCTGCAGAAGAATGAAAGGAGAGCAAAGTAAAGAGCTTCTGAACAAGTGATGTCTTTTCTTTGTTACATAGGGGAGCATAGAGAAAAGAAAAAAAGGGTGCAGTTGAGGAGGAAGAGTGGATATGAGGACAGAGTAAAGGGGTAAGGGGGTGTTAGTAACAAGGCAAGGTCACAGTCCAGAGAATGTCTTCACTTGAAAGGGAACAAAAGCAGAGAAGATATGGAGTCACTCGCACACCGATGTCTCAGATCCACTTATTTTTTGTCGTTTCTGTTCAAAAGCGATAGAATCGCATCTTTATCGCTCACTTAGAGTGACATGAACAGAGAAGAGAATGAGCTAAAAGTTAGAACAGATTAGAGCCGGAAAGAGTTTGGGTTTTAATAAGAGGGCCTATAGTGACAGCAAGAGATGAGAAAAATAAAGACAAGGGACTGCAAGGTGGTCTAGAAATGACAGGAATGGAAGAATAGTTATTATAGTTGGCAGATTTTGAAAAACACAAATGTGACAGAAATGGCCGTATCAGAAGAGCAAAATGTATTTCTGTAGAGCAGATGATGCAAAAGTAAGAAGCTGAAACAAAAAATAATAAATGATGGAGTAATGCAAAAAAAGTATCGTTGACATTAAAACCAAATTAAGAAGAAGTGGAAAAGATGGCAGAAAAGTAATATTTTCTCATTTGAAAAGGAAGAAATTGGGGGGTTTCATGTGTAACAACAGTGACACAGTGTGGTCACTGGCGGAACTACAAAAGGAGGCAATTAATCCTGTAGTCTATGATCTATTGGAGCTTTTTTGTTCGACTTTAAAAATTGTTTTACTACTTTATCTTTAAAACAGTTTCTGTCACAGTGCTTGATTTCCGTCTTTTTACTACAACCCCAACCTTTTTAAATCTTTTTTTTTCCTATTATTTTACACAATAATTGTACCATTATCCTGAAATTGTCCAAAAAAAAATCAATTTTGACTCAAAAACAAAAAAAACACCCTCAAATTTAACTCAAATTAACATAAATCTAGCATTTTTTGTTCAATGATTATTAATTTCTAGGAAAATACAGAGTTAGTCATTTTTTAGGAAAAAATGCTTTTAAAACTACTTATAATCTTTATCTTAAGATGTATTTTTGTTGAATTTTGACCTACAAGCTGTCTAGATCCATGGGTAGCAGAACTGTATTTATGCAGTCAGTTCATGTTCCACCTGTGTGTTCCTGCTCCTGTCTAAACCCTGTCAGTGCAGTTGACCTGTGTCTCCAATCTCCAGGATTCATGTGCGTCTGCAGAGCCTCCAAAAGTAATTGAGATGGCATACCAGTTTGGATTGACCAGGAACAGCCACATGAGCTTCAGCTTTGATGACGCCAAAGTCAGAGAGAGGTTAGTACCCGGAGAAATGAGTTTATCATTCTACCTGCCCTCCTGCATGACTTTAATTTAAATCACATAAAGACCTGTGTGTAAAAAAACCAAAGACACCCTTACTGCTAAAGTCCTGATAATCTACTAATCTAAACCGATTAATCTAAAATACTTGATGGATGTCTCATCATCACGTGAGAAACTTTCTGAAAGCAGCAGTTCCTCGAGCATCTACATGTGTGAACTCTGTCAAAGTAGAAAGAAATTAGCAACAGGAGAGCAATTGTTGCTGACAACAATCAATTTTTCAAAAGGCTTCATCAGTAATTTAGTTAAATTAAATATGTTGCTCGAGGGATGCCTGTCTACTCATATTATTTTTTGCTGAAGAAAAGGACAATGTCATCATTTGGTCCTTGTAGAGCTTTTAGATTAATGTTTCTCAGGCTTTAGCTCATGTAAAGATCAAAGTATTTTATAATGCAATCATCCTGTCTGCTCTCTACAAAGGAGTGTTAGGGCTACCGTAAAAAAAAAAAAAAACATATACATACACATATATGTGTGTGTACATATTTATGATTAAGTCAACAATATACAAAAGAAAAGTTGTAAATTATGTGAAAAAAATTACAATTAAAGAGATAAAAAGTTGTGAAATTATGAAGTAAAGGTGAAGAAATTACGAAAAAGAAGTAAAATGATGAGAAGAAAGTTAACTTCAAGCCAGTGACTTGAGATGGCAGCAAAATATTAATATTATATTTCAATAAAATAATTTTCAAGTTTATTGTTGCTGAGCTACAGAAGAAAGGAACAATTGTTTTATCTTTTTATTGCAAAGCTATAAGGAGTAGTTTCATCGTGAAAGTCCTAGTCCTAGTTTTTCTGGTAATTCTTACTTTATAAGATGGAAAGCAATAACAAAATGAAAGTTCCTTTCTGACCTTTACACCTGAAGACAAAGTCTAAAAATATTAGAAGAAAATTAACAATTTACAAGAAAAAGTCATTAAATACAAAAAAAGTGTAATTATGAGAGGAAAGTCAACAATTTACAAGACAAAACTCATAAAATTACAAGAAAAAACGTCAATATTTTCTGAAAAATAAAGTTATAATTTCATATGGTATCAACTGAAAATTTAAGAGATTAAAGTCTTAAATTTATGAGGCAAAAGGCTTTTTAGTGTGGAAAAATATAAACAACGACATAAAAAAGAACCAATGTTGTTCAGAATCAAAGCGCATTGTGAGCGGTTACTTCAGCACTGGTTTTACAAATAAGGAAATACTTAGACTTTTAGTGGGTCTTATTTTAAGTGTAAAAGACATTGAAAATAATTTGCAGAAAACTGGGCCTTTTCAGAAGAAAATACCGCACAGGTCAGATTTATTTTGTGAAGGCCGAAATGGTTGGAGTTGACAGGGATGTTGTTCAGAGGATTTTTGAGGTTTCCCAAGAGACAATGACTGATGAATATGATTCTTGACCCATAAGGAGTGGATTTCTGGCAGGAAATGACTACTTATTTCTCATAATTTTATTACTTTCTTTTCTTAGTCATTATTTTATTTCTTTTCTGGTGGCCCTAATGCTTAGTTGTAGCTGTCGCTGGAATGTTTTTTTTTTTTCTGGGAAGAACTTGTTGGGGTACTCTAAACTGAACATTTCTTCTGCATTCTTGATCAAAATAATGAGTATTCCACTTGGCTGATTTTTGTGTGATCTCTTTTTTTCCAGGCTGATCCTGGAGTTTGATCTGAGGACAAAGGAACAGTCGGGTCTTGTACTTTACATGGCGAGAATCAACCACGCCGATTTTGTTTCCATTCAGGTATTCATCAGATCGCATAGATTCAGCTTTTCCATTCAGACTGAACAGCTGGGTTTACATGTGAAGAGCTGCTTCTGCGCGAGCATCAAAACTATAAGATTATTGTTTGTTTACCTGCATTCCTATGACTTCATCATGATTGTGTTCTCTGATAGATCAGAGAAGGGCAGGTTTGTCTTGGATACGACCTCGGTCGTGGAAACATCTCAGGCTGTGTTCCTTTCTCTATCAACGATGGCAGCTGGCACAAGGTACAGACATATGCTTTTCATTTTTTTAGTCACCAATTTCTTCTGTAGTTTGTCCTCTCAGGTTTTTTTATTTTATTATTTTGGATAAATACGTTTATATCTGAAGATATAACTATTTCATTTTTTTTTTATTTGAATATGCTTTTGCAGGGAAGCGTAAGTATTTACTGAAATAACATGGATTATTGTACAGCTTGTGACTCGATAATTGAGGTTGAGGTACTAAACTGTGGGAAAGGTGAATCGTTGGATCCCTAATCTTTAAAACCACTACAGTTGGGATATTCAGGATTACGATGTGGTTTTAATTCTAACTTAAGTTAATGCTACTATCAATTTCCCTTTTTTTTTTTTTTTTTTTAGATCCGTGTGAGTCGAAACAAGCAGAGAGGTGTTCTAACAGTAGATGGGCTGTACAGCAAACAGATGACCAGCCCAAATAAGGTACCGTCGTTTCTTCTTCTTCTATTGGGTCAGAAAATTTTATGAGCAACAAAAATTGTTAGATGGCAGTTAAGAACGTCTTAACCTTCATCGCTTTTTTTCTTGACAGGCTGACCTGTTAGATGTTGTGGGAACCTTGTATGTCGGTGGATTACCACAAAGCTACACCACCAAGAGAATTGGGCCGGTAAATATACAAAATAAAATCCACACGTCTTTAAAAATTGAATGATGTTCCAGACAAAGAGTGGAAATATCAAAATGATGTACTGATTTTTTTGCCTTTTCTTTTTAAATGATAAACTAAATACTTTTATGTTCTCTTTTTTGTTTTTTTCTAGATTCTTTACAGTATCAACGGTTGCATTCGAAACTTAAGAATGGTTGGAAGTCCTGTTGGCACCAAATCTGCCCCTGCAGGTACAGATGTGAGAGGGTCTTGTTCTGAATGTGTCTGATAAACAACTTTTTTTTTTTTTAAAAGAGAGAAATTCACTGTAGAAGAATCACCCCCCTTTATGGCTGCCCTCACTGCCTGAGTGGCAGCTACATGCCCCTCACTTCTCCCCCCTGGAAATTACAAACATTCTTGCCTTTTACTACATGTTTCTCCCCTTAAAGTCATGGAGGACTTCAAACTGAACATGGCGGTGCCCACTTCCAGTCACATGGTTGGGAGGTGCTTCAGGGAAACAGAAACTGGCTCTTACTTTGATGGCACTGGCTATCTGAAAGCAGGTAAACTAAAAAAAAAAAATGTTTTAAAGTCTGAAAAAACAGACACACCAGGTGATTTATAAACAGTTTATAAAAATAACCTCCTTACTCTGTGTGTTTTTATTCAGTTGCATCTTACAGGGTTGGTCTGGATGTGTCGATAGCTCTGGAGTTCAGAACCACCAGAACAACCGGAGTTCTTCTGGCTGTCAGTAACCAGGAGAAAGATGGACTGGGTCTGGAGATTGTCCAGGGGAAGGTAACCACAGCCTAAAAGTTTGTTCTAGCTAAAGTGATCAACTGTGCTGCTACTGAAGAACTAATGAATTTATGTGAGTCTTCCTCTTGTGATTACTTTTCCTTGCAGTTGCTTTTCCACGTTGACAATGGAGCTGGGAGAATAACTGCAGAGCACACTCCGGATGGAGCAGATTTCTGCAATGGTCAGTGGCACACGGTCATGGCCACCAAGCTCCGCCACAAGCTGGAGCTAGAGGTCGATGGGCGGAAGGGCCAAGCAGAGTCCCCGAACGCTCGATCCATCACCTGCGACACCAACAACCCCATCTTCGTCGGAGGTTATCCTGGTATGAAACCACGCTGATGCGATTCTCAAAATACAGGATTTTGGCATTAATTAAAGAAATGTGTTCTGGTCTCTGTCAGATGGAGTCCACCAAGCAGCTCTGTCCACAAAGAGGCCCTTCAGAGGCTGTATGAGGAACCTGAAGATCACCAAAGCGTCTAAGACCATGGATGTGCACTTCAACAAGGCCCTGGAGATCAAAGGAGTTCAGACTCTCTCCTGTCCTAAAGTGGCCTAACTCCTCTCTAACTTTGTAAAGTCTGGGGTTCTGTGCGTGTTTTCACATCAACAGCACCCTTTCTGTTATTAATACAGCTGGTTTGATGTGGCAGAAGCGTCCACAGCTTTTTTTCCCATTTTCTCTTTAGCTCAATTTCATTAAAACATTTGCTGTGGATGTGATTATTTAAAGTCACCCCTGTGTTTTAACTGGATTTACGACCTTTACCCACCATGTAAGGCTCCGCTCAATAAAGCTGTAAGAGCTGAGATATGAGGTGTGTTTATTGGTTTGTCATTGGAGTTTATGATTGCACTAGAGTGATGCCTTTGCTTCCTTGTTAATGCCTCACAGCTTATTTCATTTAAAATATGTGCATTAAACTGGCCTTAACGGCCATAGCTGAAAAGGCAGAACAGAAGAAGGTATTTCTGTTGTCAGGAAGCAAAGTGCACTTACATTGTGGATCCACGAGAGGGCAGAATATGTCTTCCATAAGAGAATTTCTGATCCTGTTTGCAGAAATGCATTCACCATGAAACATCTCCCTATTATGCCAGGCTTTCACTCCTTTTTATATTGCACTCATCTTGATTTGGTGATAAATCCTAGTAAGGCTGGAACTAAGGAAAGCCCACTGATTCATGGGTAATGCTGTTTTTGTTGACTGATCCAGTTCCATGATGGCTTTTAGATTCTAAAATTTTAAATCGTTAGGATTAAAAAAAAGTAGACTAAACCCAAACAACAGTTTGAATATTTTTCTTTGTGTCTGAAAACCTAATAATTTGATTGATTACTTTAATGCAATTAATCCTTAAGGCAAGTTTGTAATGAACTACTGCCACTCTGCAGAAACTATGTCCTATAAAACAACTTTCTATTTTTGGCTAAAAACAGCATAAACATAATTAAGAGACCACTGGAAACACCTTGAAAACGGGTCAAACAATGATCAGAATGGGGCTTTAAAGTTACAGCTTTACTATGCATGGGGTCATTTTAGGGTCATAGCATCATCTTTGGAGTTCCACATGGCTCTATGCTAGAACCAAACCTCTTTTACCAACATTTACCTTTGGTTGAATCAATTTTAAATGAGCTGACACAGATTTTTTCTTTTAATGCAGATGATTATCATATATTTGTCAACTAAAAGAAACATTCATTCATTTTCCAATCCGCTTTATCCCTTTCGGGGTCACGGGGTTGCCGGAGCCTAACCCGGCTACTCATGGGCGAAGGCAGGGCACACCCCTGGACTGGTCGCCAGTCTGTCGCAGGGGCCACAATCACACACCCACACCCACACACTCACATTCACACCTAGGGACAATTTCAAGTAACCAATTAACCTATGAAGCATGTTTTTGGACGGTGGGAGGAAGCCGGAGTACCCGGAGAAAACCCACGCATGCACGGGGAGAACATGCAAACTCCACACAGAAAGGTCCCTCAGCCAAGACTTGAACCGGGAACCTTCTTGCTGTGAGGCAGGAGCGCTAACCACTGCGCCACCGTGCAGCCCCTAAAAGAAACAGTTTCTGAAAACTACTTGTATATTTTAATAGAATCAAAGTTTTAAATCTTAAAACTCTTAATTTAATATTTATGAATATATTTTTAAAAGAAAAATGAATTGAGAAAAAGTTGAGAAAATGTTTTGATACAAGTGTAGATTCATGGTGAATTTGAAATAAAATGTTATAATCAAGAGTATCAATAAATATCAACAGGGTCGTTAATGATAGCTTGTCACAGGAATTCTTGACAGCCGTATGCGTGTCAGATAGCCCGTGCCCGTGTTAGTCCAGCCATAACCATTGTTGAAGTTCAAACTGAGCTTTCAGTGCAGTTTTATTCTTTCCTAAATATATATTTGACTTAAAAACAAGCCTTTAATATGCATTTTTCTCTATAATAAAACGTATGTTGCCTGTATGATTAAAAAGAAGTACACAATGTAGATTTTTAACACTGGTTGTTTTAAAATGTGCTTCTTACATTCATGTTGTGCAACTTTTCTCCATCTATTCATTTATAACATACTTTCCCGGCATCTCTGAGGGAAATAAACACGAGGATAAGGACAAATACCAATGTACAAAGACATGCATGTGTCTTCCAAGCTGATCTCAAAGTTGGAGCAGAAAAGCATCAGGTTGAGTGATGTTTACTGTAAAACACATCCATTTTTCCTTCTTCTCTTCTAATGAATGTAGGAGATAAAACAGGGACATTACTACGGCACTAATCTAAGTCCATGGTCAGTCAAAACATTCAAGCGTTCCATATTTACAGCACTGACAGTAAAGCTACCACATGAGTTTAGACAGTGCAAAAAGAAAACAGCCTCATTTGGCTTTTGAGAGGCGAGGCGCATTGTTTTATCGCCTCTGCCGTGACAGCTGTTCTCGCGTCGGGTTTGCTGAGTTATTGCATGCCGTCCACCCTCTTCAGTGTCTCTGAGGTCACATCCAGATGTGGTAGTGATGATGAGGATCAGCAAATCTAAGCTCACTTCTTCATCCAGACATCCCAGTGTTTGTTTCCACCTGCTACCCACTGGTGACCTTCTACTCTGGTTTCTCCTGGTCTTCATCTAGACCTTGTCAGGAGGACTGCATGAGGCCGGTGAGCCGCTTGCCTGTCAGAGATTTACCCTGGGAGCAAAAAGACGGGGGGGGGGGCAAACTTACTTTTTTTTATGTTATTTCTGTAGGCGGAAGCAAGCAACAGGGATAGAAACAATACTCATCCTAAACCACAATTCTCTTTTATTATTTTGCTGCGTTTGTTACATTTCACTTAAATATTTTAGAAAGACACAAATTTACTATGAATCTCAGGATTCAGGGATGTTCTTTCCAACATCCTCAAGTAATCTCAATATTTTGGCTGAAAACGTAATCTTAATCTCAATTTTTTTGCTTCATTGTGTCTGTTCCATCTTTGGCTTCATAAACAAACATGAAAAGGGCATTTTATACATGATCAGTCTGTGCAGCAACAGTTTTTCTAACCGTAATAACATAAAAAACCTTAAAAAAAAAAAAGGAAAAAAACTTTAAATTAAAATACCTTCTAATAGTAGAGCTTAACAATAATGATAGAATCAAAAAATAACAAAGATTAAATGATTAGTTAAAAAAAGCATTTAAAAACTAATTCACAATGTGTATCTATCCAACCATTTTCCCAAACATCTTAATCCCTTTCAAGGTCACTGGGTTGCTGGAGCCTATCCCAGGGAGAGGAGGGGTTACCCTGACAGGTCACCACTCGCTTACTGACACTTCTCGACAAGACAGTTCTTTCTTGTTCTTACAATATTTGGTAAATAAATTCTTGAAAAGTAAGATATGAAAACACCAGATAGAGTTGCTTCAAATTTAATCTCACATTTGGTTTTGGTTATAATACTTACAATGCTATCTGTGACTATTCAGATGAAATCGATTCATTTTTACAACAGGAACATTGACTAAATGAGAACTGGAGCGAGTGAGCGTGACGTCAAGTTAATTCAGCCGCCTTTTTTTCCACGATACAGATGTCGCCACGTTGGAACAGAAAATGTTAGTAAGCAGTGATTGGTCCAAGTTGGTCTCAAGTCAACGTTTCTATGGGAACCACTCTTGCCAATCAGCTTTGAGATGGTTGGAAGGCCACATTCCTACCACGTGAGAACAAAACCTGTCAATCAAACGTTTCGAACGTTAGACGTGTAAGCACCTGCTTTTATCGAGCCATGGAAAAATACCATGGAAAAAAAGAACATGTTAAAAAAAGGCAGGAGAGCAAGAACGTTTAATCTGACAAATAGAATGACTGAGTAATAGCTGTTTTTTCTCAAAAGAAGTCAATGGGATTTGGGAGAGGGATCACTCAGTCCAATTCTCATAAACAGTCAATTGTTATTTGTTTATTTATATTCATGTTGTATGTTTTTCTCAAAAATGTATCTCATTTTAATCCAAATAAGTTCCCTGGGACACTGGGCATTAAGTTAAAGCTTTTTTGCAAAGAAATCCTTTTGTTTTTAATCAGGAAAGAAACCAAAGTTCAACTTTTTATGAATTTATTTAACTATTTATGAATTTATGAGCGTAAAAGTACATTTGTGGAACTTCCATTATTTTACGTATAAGTATATATTAATAGTTCATGTGAATTTGCTGTGGTCTGATTGCTGTGGTCTGGCTTGGAGAAATGTAGCTTTAGAGAGGCAGTGAGACGCTCACCACGGTGCGAGTGAACTTCTCCAGAGAGGTCCTTCGGCCTTGATCCGTTTCAGGCTTTTGAGTCAGAATCACAGCAGACGAAAAAAGAAAAGAGGAAATTCACTTCTTTGATTTCAACTTGCCTCAGCTGTCTAAAGTCATGAACAAACAAAGAAAAACTACATGAGTTTTACTTTCTCTTGCCAGCAGTTATAAAACCTCCCACTGTTGTGAAACCCTGAACATGTCAAAAGCGTACACTCACAAACGTACTCAGAAATGTGCAAGCTGGTTACTCACCTTCTTCCTTGCATTCAGCAAATCCTGGTACAAATTCGATCGCAGGAAACGTGCGTAGCTGTCGCTTTTCATGAGATTGTAAATGTGGTCCTCGATTGACACAAGAAGGAGACAAGTAACGTTTACATTCACCAGAATAGAAACAGTTCAGATATGTCTTACATGTAATGAAAAGTGACTCCTCCATCACTAAATCCACGTTTCTTAGCAAGGCACATTTAAAATTTGAAGCCATTACCTGATTCAAAAGACACACAAACTGATGACACATTTACAACACGAACTTCTTAAAAAGACATAAAGAAAGGCATGGGGGGGGGTCTCTAAAAATAATAAAAATCAATGCTAAAGGAGTGGGTGCAGATTCTGGACTCAAATGCTGCAGAGAAATTTGGAAGCAGTCATTTCAGTTTTGATTTTTGTCATGTCTTAACAAATACATTTGAGCATAAACTCAAATGTTTTTACACCCCCATAGAAACTTCCTTCACCATCTGTATGCAGACTAACAGAAAAAAAAGGGATGGATCCGACTCAGTGAGATGAAATGTGGAAAACATCAAGCTCACATGACAGCTGTTGGTTGATTTTCATGTCATTTCTGAAGATGTCTGTCCAACTCCCACAAATTATGCCAATCACAAATTCACTGCCTTACAAAATGCTTTTTATGTAGCTCTCATAGCTTACTTCAGTTTTTTATTTTTTTAGTTTTTTTTCCATTTATTTGCTTTTTGAATGTTGGTGGTTTACCATAACCTTGACCATACTACTTCCTCTAGGACTATGCGGCCAAAAACAAAAGTTCAGCACTGGCCGCACAAATAAAGCACGCACAAATAAAGTACGCACAAATGGTCACTTTCTAGATAAAAACAAGTTGTTTTCACCTTTAAATTGACAAACTGAATGTGCATAAAACCCTAAATGTCTTAATAGATGTTTTTTAATTATAAATTGATCATGTCATCTTTAAAATAAATGCACAGCAGGAATAAACCCAATAATGTAATGAAACAAGTCACATACTCTTATTTTTATAATTAGTACCAGTGTCTAATTGTCTTTATTTTCCTGATTGCTTCCTCACCTGTGCATCCTCAAAGCTGTACCTTCCTGGGTCTTTCAGGTTTTGGCTGGTGCGCTCATAGCTGTGCGAGTCCAGGTTAATGGAGCTGGGTGCTCCTTCAGCCAGGAACTCTGCCCAGATTTCCTCAGCCCTCTGTGCTACTTCTTCTTGGGGCATCTTTTTCAGGTCTTGCACTGCCAACCAAAACCTGCAGCGACAAGAATTCATGAAATGGCATAGCATTTCCAATGGCATGAAAAAAATGCCATTGGAAAAAGAGCGTTTTGTGACATAGAAAATACGCCAGGCAGCCACAAGCTCCCGCTATCCCTTTCGGAGACACAGCGAGAGACTTCAGAGCCTGTCCCAGCTACTGTTCGGCTAAAGCAAGGGTACATCTGCACAGATCCAGGGGCTGGAACGAGTGCACTCCAGCCCTTGGATGGAAATATTTAACTATATTATTATATTTATTATATATTTAACAACAGGGAGGGGAAGGGGGCGGGGTTGCTTTGCACAGATGGTTAGAGTGGGTCTTTAACAGAGAGAAACAAAGGTTTTCAGAATTCTGAAAGATGCTTTAAGATCGTTAAGTTTCATAGGTCATGTCTTGTAATGTCAATTGGTTTTTATGAGATTTGCGCATCACTGGAGGCAGTTAACAGTTTCCGAATTAGTGCAATAAAAGCTAAAGGTTAAACATGAGGACAAATGCATGAGTCAAACTGACATTTTAGGGATAAAAATGGGTGCTTAACAGCAGCAGAGCGACTGGGTGACTCCATCATATTAGCTTCCATCAATATTGATCTGAGTGCTGCTTCAGCGATTTGGAGACAAACAGCTTTGGGTAATGCTGCTTCGGCTCACGCTCTGCTCCTGCAGGGCCTCTCCGAAAGCTCCCTCATAAAACCAAAAGCAATTAAAGGTCCGGAGTGTAGAGCGGGGAGTCCGTTGGGAAAACTAAAGGCTGGATGATTATATTTCTCCCTCTGTCTCTCTTCGTCTCTCTGTGGTCCTGAATCGGAGGTATCTACTTTCTGCAAAGGTAATCTCCAGACTATCATTGCCAACACAGTTCTACTCCATTTCTCTAAGTTACAAACTTTCATTTTATTGCCGTTCTGTTTCATGAAAGAGCTGAACTTAACCAAAGGAGTCAAACTGTGGCTCTGAGGGGAATGAAGGATGAATTTAATATCATCTACAAATTGAAAACCACACAGATGATAGAAGTCTACACATAAAAAAAAACTACATTTAAGGAGCAGAGGTGATCAGCTGGACTGCTGCTGACTGCATGAGCATTTGTATGTGTGAGTTTAAAGTAATGCAAAGAAGGTTGATAGTTCAACAGCTTTAGGACATAAAATCATTTCAGTCAATCAGTCTGCAGGAAATGGAGATCAAGTCATGGTATTAAAGGAATCAATGAGGTTTGCTCTGGACATGTCTAAGACCTGCCCAGACATCCTGCTGGAGATTAAAGCACATCTCAACATTTATATTAGGATACAAAAGACCAAATTATGATATGTCCACCACCATGCTTGGTTAGAAGTAGGTTTGATTAGTTTCTGCAAAAATGTCCATAAATGTCCAATATTTATTGCCATTTTTGGCACATCGGTAATGTTAAGTTGGGGGTTTGAGGGGCTACAGATGGGTAAAGGGAAGGGGTCAGAGATGAATTTCTGATGAACTACTGCCGCTCTACAGAATTTATGTCTTAAAAAGTGAAACTTTTTTTTTTTTTAATTTTGGATAAAAACAGCATCATCATAATTAAAAGCACACTGGAAGCACTTTGAAAATAGATCAAATAAGGATCGGAGTGGGACTTTAAAGCTGGAAAAATAAAAAGCCATTGTATTTGAAGATCTGGAATAACTGCTTAAACACTTTTTTCACTCACCTCAGGTTTTCTGAGCTAAACTCCGATTCCAGAAACTTGAGGAAGAGTTCCTGTCCTGCTGGGTCTTTCAGAGCCTCCTCCAAAGAAAAGCCCCATTTCTTCACTCTCTGCTGACTTGGCTCTTTACTGGAAGATGGAGAAGAAAAATAACAAAAAATAATACTAATATTAGCTTAAAAGCCTGCAGGGATTGATGTGATCCAAAATTTCCGGCTTCCATGATTTCCTGTCTTTGCAAGCTAAATAAAATTTAAAAAAAAAGCAAAACAATCCACACTTGTTACTTGGTTCTAACTCTCTGCACATAAAGATTTTGTACCTGGCTTCTAAATCCCAGAAGGTCGGATCATCACTAGTCCAGGGATTAGATGGTTCCGGAGAAGTCAGAAACGGATCATAGTCCATAAACTGCTCCGCGTAGGTTATCAAACTAACCATAAAAAGAAAAAAGTATGGAAATATTTTTTAAAAAGAGGTAAAACTTTTGATTAAAATATTAAAATCTAGATTCATTTAGAGGAATTCTGTTTTGCGATTCTATTATCTAAGCCCACTGATGCCTCCTGACGCAAATATACATCAAACCACTTCAGCTTCAAAATGACCCTAAATTAGCATCCACTTGAAATTGGAAACAAATGCAAGCGTTAATGGGTTATTTTTTTCAAATTAAAAAAAAATATATATATATATATATAAAAAAATTTGAATTAGTATATTGATTTTGTGAAAGCTAACATGCTCTTTTTTTTTTATAAAAAAAAGACATTTAAAGTAAATAAATATACATTTCCAGGCGCTAATTACTATTTTACACCTCAACACACACTTTAATTAAATAAAACACTCAAATTAAAACTAAAATCATTTACAGGCCATAAAACACCACCTTCATTTTTTTAAAGCATTTATGGGTCTATATATTTAAACCCTGGTCTTCATACCTCTCAGCAACTTTGGACATTTTCATACAGTGGCGATCAAGCTGGGTTTTCAGGAATGAGATCTGAAAGAGTAAATGATAGTAGTGTATTTGTTTTAGTTAAATTCAAAATATTGAATGGACTACTTTATCTGGTGTGCATCAGAAACTACAAATAAAGAAAAAAAATCACTGTTTTTACATGCATCTGAAACTTACTAGTACGGATCATTTAATTTCTGGTGTGAATGAAGAACCAGTACTAGTACGTTTTTTTTACTTCTATGTCCCTTTAGGGTCTCTCTAAGATTTTGATTTCAGCACAAATCCAAGATAAAGATGTTGTTTTCCATCAAATTAGAAATCAGACAAGAAATTCTTTCTTCATTTGTGTACATAAAATGTAAGACTTTTTGATTCAATACACCATACAGAGAGAATGTTACCTCTTTCTCCACATCTTCCTTGGTGCCTTTTCGACAGTGCTGTAAAGGGGTGTGAATGGGACTCTGTGACTGCTTTCCCTCCTCTGTTAAGCCATAGACTGACTGCACCATTTGCAAACACAAAGAAAGACGCTGAACTATAACCGCTGATATGTTTATGGAAGTGTAAGAACTACTGTCAAATCTACTGCCGTTTGGACTTAAACCTTCTTAACTCGGTGCAGATTCTTCATGCGTCTGCATTTCCTGATGTCCATCTCTGTGGTATTAACACATCCAGGCTGAGGACAGAAAGAAAATACATTTCAATTGTATTGACTGCTTAAATATTGCAACTAAAGAGGTAAAGAAGAACTGAAAAAGAAAAGACATGTGATCTGTTGCTAAGATTACCACAGGTCTGTGGACATCCCAGAAGGCTCTCTCTTGGCTGTCAAGGATCTTCCTCTCAATTTTATCCTTTTTTCTGTCGATCCTGCAGATGAAATCAGGCAGGGTGGGAAAAACTTTCTCCCTGTAGCATTACCATTATGACTCATTCTAAGCAGGACTGAAGGATGAAAGGGAGGAGGGAAAGTCTGGAGAGGTTTGAGTCTGCTTTGTGGCTTTGTGAAGAGAGTCTGCAGCACTTTTTTGAACAAACGTCACATCTCATGCATTACATTGTTCTTTATGCTTAGAGTAGCTGTAAGCTGTCAATGTGGTTTGCTTTGTAGATAAATCTAGAACCACCACGTTAAAAAACTGCTCTTAAAGTGGACATAAAATGCTAGTTTTTTTTAAAAATAACACTCCATGCAGGTTATGCCTAGGCAACAAAAGTGCTTAAAAGTGTCCATTTCTTTCTGTTAATTTTTGCAAAAAAAAAGTAAAAAAGATGTGCAAAAAACAACACAAATAATCAATTTACTTCAGGCAATTAGAAAACAACTTATAACTTTTCATTCTGACATCAAAAATATCCAAATATCTTTAAATTTGTGTTATTTTTATTACTGCAGGCTTTTATAGTCTGTATTATAGCTTCAGAATGATGATGTTTTCTTGCTTCACATGTTGTCGTGGTAACAGAGAAAACTTACTTGACCTGGGCTTCGGCCTGCATGTAGATAAACTCCCACTTCCTGGCAAAGGCTCTCTGTAACCTGGCTAGGTTCTCCTGTTTGTGAGACATCAGAGAGAAGATATATATATATATTTGAAATTGAGTCACAGGAAAACGGAGAAAAAAAGACTAAATTTACCAATTTCTTACAGGTAATTCAGACTATCCATCCAGCCCTGTTTGAGTCCCTTAATCTCATCTATCCCACCTATAATCTACAGTCTTCCTTCTTTATCTGTCTCATCTCTTCTGCCCGTTTACGGTATTGTGAAGTATTCATAAGGTTAAAAGTAAGTTGTACACTCTTATGACGTATGAGTGATGCTGTCATACAATACCCTTGTGACACTCTAGACATTAGTAAGGTTCAAATACTGGCCGCTTACTGACCACGCGCAAATGTTGTACACAAGGGTTGTACAGGTGACATGTAAGTACCCATTTGATGTCCTCACAAACTACAATCTGATTGCCTAATGTCCTGCTTAATGCAGTTAAAATGGGCATGGACATTTTGGCTCTACAGGCTCACCGAGTTGTCTACAATCTTGATATTTCTTTGATATTGCAGGATCACTTGCGGATCCTGTACAAAGTTGCCCATTGGGGCAAGGGGTGTTCAACTCAAGGCCTTGAGGGCCGGCCTCCTGCTGGTTTCCAGAAACCCTGCCTCATCTTCTATTGATTGTCTAAATCAGGTATGTCTAGCCAAAGAGGAGCTTCAATGGCATGTAGGACATTGCCCTTCGAGGCCTGGAATCTGACCCCCCTAACTTAAGGCTTTAGTCAAGTTTCATTTACCATAAATGCATGAAACTTGAAACAGCTCCTTATATAAATGGTCAAGCATATTGGTGGAAGGGTGATGGTTCCTTGTGTTTAGCGGCCAAAAGACCAACTTAGATTCATAGTGTCGACCACAAACTGTCCAACATTAAGGACTGGGTTAGTTGTGCAGCAGGACAAAAAGCTGAAGCCCAACAGCGAGCTTTCATCAACATGGCTGATTAAGACTTAAAGTTATGTAAAAACCCAGAGCGCAACCAAACTAAAAGCTCTGATTTGACTGAGATATTTGAGCCTGCTTCAAGAGGCCAGTCTTTTTGCCCAAACTTGACCTCACGATCAACACAAAGTGATTGTAAATATGTGAAAGGGATGGTTCAGAACTCACCGCCTCATAATCTGTGAGCTCCAGCCGAGTCTTATTCTGCATGGTCCGCTTGCACAGGTAGATAGCTGAGAGAATGGGTAGAATTTAGAGGTTTATCTGGAGACATATTTAACACATGTGCCAGTCTGACTGCTTATTCCTGCCATCATCACCACCATCATATTATCAGAGGGGGAAGAGTGGAAAGAAGAACTAGACTCTAAAAACCTGACCTCCAGCTGCATCACTGTGACTGGAGGGGCCTGGACAGAAATTGTCTAGAATCATCTTTTTCGTGTCATGAAAGAATTACATTTGGGTCTATTTTTGTGAATGCACTACACAGCAAGTTGATCATTTCAGGGAAAAGTGTGTTTTTATTCTCTGTAGAAGCACTGTTAAAAATGTGTAATGGAACAAACAAGCCGAACCTCTCACCGTAATCAGTGTTCTCTGGCTCCCAACAGTTGGATGGCCAGAAATACGGCGCCTGAAGCAGAAACAGAGAAAAGGAGAAGCAATGTCGCTCTGCTGCAGATTACAAAAGTGCAATCTGCAAGTCAACAGCATCTGACAATAGAAAAGTGATGATAACGACCTTTACAAGACAGCTCTTTGATTGTTTCTTGAGGAAATTCTTGAGGCAAGATACCAATTATGAAGGGGTGGGACTCTGGTAATTGTAGTTTTTAGTGGATTTCAAAAACTTTGACTGGACAACATTTTTTTTCCTCTGGTAATCAGGGGGTATGATGGTGACTTGCATTACAAGTAAGCATCTCAAACAGGTGTTTTATTTCACCTACTTCACCCTTACTTTCCTTTGCGAGTTGTTTTAGCATTCGCTACAACCTGTTGCTCGTAGCATGCCCATAGCAAAAAAAAAAAAAGTGCATTTCTCTCTACAGGATCACTAAGTGGTCTCTGACGTTGAGATTACCTTCAGGCTACCCGTATGTCCCATATAGTTTTGACCATTTCTCACTCACAGATGGTGAATATCCACCCATGAGGACAGTTGTGGCTAAATTTGATCTTTTTAAAGATTATCTGATAGTCAGACGTTTAGGAAGTTTTCTTGAAAGTTTTCTCTTCAGCTCATTTCGGTCCAGCAGTCACCTCTGACCAGAACATTAGGATCAGACATCACAACACCCAATGGCTGATGCAAAATGGGAAATGGCTCAGAAACATTTGTATTTGTTTTGAAGAGTATCTTTTTGGTAGGCTGTTGCACAGCCTAAGGTCTATTTAGTGAGTTTTCTTCTGTGTGACTGAATTTGCCTCCAAAATGACATGCAATTTAGTTTTGATTGCAGTAATCATAACTTTTTTTTGTGCTTTTTATCCTCCTCCGACTTCTTCTCACCTGATTGTGGGGGAAGAACACACGGGTCAAAGTACTGCTATCTGTACAGGCGTAGTAATTAAACTGCTACCCAAGTTCTGCTGGAGGTTCAGCCCTCTGACAAAACTCTGTACAGGAAAGAAAAGGATGCTCCACAGAGATCACCCTAGCTCCAGCTTGTGCAGCTTAACCATTTCATAAAAAAAGAAAAAGTAATTAAACTTTTTTTTTTCATTTTCAATTAGGAAACCTTAGATAAAACAGTCAGACTTTATGTATCAGCAGTTTTAATGCCAGAGTCTTATCTGAGTGGTGATGAGGCAGAAGTGTCTGCTTGTCATTTTCTGTTTTTGTGCCTTGATGACACTAATTGCAGTGTGCTGCACTGCAATAATATACATCCCTGTCAGGCCCACGGTGGCTGCCCACTCTTCTCAAACAGAGACATGCCTTTGCTGCTCGCTCAATAAATATTTTACCAGATCGCCATTCATTTTTAAAAGGGTCAAAGGAACCCAGTGTGATGCTGAAGAGGCTGCAGACAGATAACAAGGCCATCTGTCAAGAAGATCAAGACTGCTGTGCTGTGATGTCATAAAAGAGCAAACTCTATTGAACAAGGTTTAATTTTATTTTAGCCAGATCACACCAAAATCCAATAAACCTAACAACTGTTCAGTTTCTATAGCAACTCGGTGTCACCCAGAATAATAAAACTGAGATTCTACAGATTAGGATGTCGACCTCCAGTGAGCGAGGTCCAGGGAGCAGAAATCCAATTAGAAAGGATGAATCACAGCATAGCAGTGCCATCCCTTCCCCTTGTGTGGCTTGTTCTGCTGGAAAACATATTAAGCTGCTAAAGTTTTTCCAAAAGTTTTTGGTTTGACAGGATAAAGGAGTGATTATTGCAGAAAAACATCATACTTTGATCTCTGGGCTTTTGTATGTTTGGCCACAAAGGGCAGCTCCCAGTGTACTTTGTGCAAAAGATGCTTTTAAGATAATTCAGTAACTGCAAATGCTGCCAGAAGGTATTGAACCAAAGGTTGGAAAAGAGAAGATAGAGATCCATCATGAAGTACTAAAATCTCAAATTTTAAAGCTACATTTACACGCCCTCAGCAATAAATGTTCGAGCGGACACTTTAAACGAAAAGTCTATGTTAACGAGCGAAAATTTAAGTGACATGTTGATGACGTCCCTTTTAATTCAAGTAAGTGACAATCATTTGAAAATTGATCATGGATGAGAAATAAGCAATTGCAGTTTGTGCCTAACTGGAATTCTGTGACACCAAGTCTTTCATATATCAGAATAACGTTGTGAAAGAAAAGGCCTAGAGCAAGATATGCGAAATTTGCACCGCTTCGACATTTATCACTGGGCCTTGTCCAAATATAGGGGGAGGACCTGCGCTAGTAAACAGCAGAAAACTCGCTTTTTCAACAGCTTCTGCCCTGCTACAGTCAGACTGATGGCAAAAAAAAAGAAAGTGTAACTAAAACCTCCCTTAGGGCAAATAAACATGCAATCTGTATTTTTGCAATTGGCAAACGTGCAATATTCTGTCTCTTCTATTTGTTCTTGCACTACTTCCAGTTTTCCAGTGTACTTGTTCGCATGTTTTTTGTACTTTTTTTTATTATTATTATTATTTTTCTGGTGTATCTTGATCCTGTTATTTAAACTTGTACAGATGTTTCCTTAATCTAAAATGTGACTCTAAGAACATTGCACAAGAATTCTAATGTGCTTGAATGTAAGTTGATGCCTACATGACAAATAAAAAACCTTGAACCTTGAAAGGAAGAAAAGCCTTTCTCTGATTGTCTAGTGTGATCACATTAAGCTAAATGTGCAGTTTTGAACAAAAGTTTTGCACGTTCTTGAACAGGCGTCACATGAACATAGCATAATATCTTTGAACAGAAGGAGAACGAAACAGTGATATACCATAGGATTCTTACATCCAAACTTAAGCACGTGAAAGCTCAACAACTAGAAATAGTTGTGTTTTTGAAAGCCTCCAAACATTATAAACAGTGCAATGACTCAAAATTAAATTAACTTGAAAAATAATCTCTCCACAAACCACGAAAAGAAAAAAGCTGCAATTTTTACAGAAATGATCACACCATTTTTCCTGCTCGGCGAATACTTTGCTCACCTGAAAGCGATAGAAGGTACCATCGTCTCTGAGGGAGAGGACATGGTCTGAGATCGGAAAAAAATATCCCTGAGCTGCGATGAGACCCCCGATGTGCATGGCCTCTGCTGCAAGAGTTCAAATTGAAGCTTAGCTCATGCCACAATTAACTAAAATCATGTTTGATCTGATGGGACTGTGTTCAGTCATTTACAAATAAGAAAAAAACTCAAGCACTTAAGATATTGTTTTTGACTGAATTGAAGAATAATTAAAAGTGCAGGTACTAAAAAACATCCCAGATCATAAAAAAAGAAAAACAAAATAACACAGAAAATAACATAAAAAACGATCATGTGATGGTTTTACTAATTCTTTTGATAATCTTCAGTTTTTATAAGAATACATTTTACATCCACAACAGGTCATGTGGAAAGAAGGTGGTAATTTTATTTAAACAACAGAAGTTCCAAGGAAAAACAAACTAACTAAAAGCTTCACCTCAGCCTGCAGGTGAGCACAGATTGCGAGTTATAAACAAAAACATCCTATCTCATAATAATAAAAATATGCAAATATCAATGATGTTTTTCCTCATATAAAACGGTTTTGATATTATAAATTGTTTACAAATTACAATAAAAGTTTGCTTAGATGTAAAAAAAAAAAAAAAAAAGAAAAGATATTTAAAACATACCGGGATCCTCAATGGAAAGATTCTTCATCAGCCACTGTACAATATCTGCACCTGAATGAGCCCAGATAAGGAGAAACATGAGGTTTTTACATTTTTTAGATATCAGTAAATAATATATATTCATGTATTCTCAGTTAAAATCCATGCCGATATTCTTGTCCTTTAATATCCTCCCTTTTTTGCAGCTTTGCTGAACACGGTGGTCTCAAATTTCCAGCCATTCATTTTCCTTCTGCCTCCAGTAGGCAGACGCAGACATTTGGCCCCCTCTGTGCACATCAATTCACTGCTTTGGTAATTGTGTTTATTGATACACTCTGCTTATGGCAAATTGGGTTAATGCATCTTTATAATGGTCTGAGGGGACAGAAATGAGGAATGTTAATGGGTTTTCTCTGTTTTCATCATTTGTTTGAAGGGTGTCACAAACTTGTTTAATTGATTTCAATGAGTTTATAGGTGGCCATCCGTCACCGTTTCAATTAGCTCATGCAGTATTTTTGTTGTTGTTTGTTTTGCTGTCTTAACTGATGTTAAAACAATTCAATAAACCAACACCTGCAGTCTGGGATCTGTGGAGCAGTTGGGGGTTGATTGCCTTGCTTAAGGGAACCCTGACAGTAGGACAGAATGACTCGTTTCAGTTTTGCTCTCAAACAATCACAGATTTTGCTCCCCTGCTGTGGAGCACCACAGAACGGTGGTGGTGTGGCTCAGGTGAAAGTCAGAGCAAATCACGCACAATGTTTTTGTTTGTTTTATGTGTTTACTTTACAAATGCACATCTGATGTGTCCAGTTTATTGATATCTAAATAACTGTCATTATTTTATGAACTAGAAAAAACTTCTGATGGTCTTTGAAGATACATTTAGTAAGAAAAACATAACCATTAAACAAATTAAAGTTTGGCACCAATATTACTCACCATTTTTGTTCCACTGGTAATATTAGGTGGGGGGGGGACTGTAAGCTAGCAGGAGAGCATCTAAACATAGACCTCTCCACAACAGGATGGGGAAGGCAGGGCAGGGTTCATCCTCACCAATGGTCCTGCCCACAACTCTGAGGTGAAATTCCAATGAACTACTGCCACTCTGCAGAAATTATGTACTAAAATGACACTATTTTTTTGGGCTAAAAATAGAATAAGCATAATTAAAAAAAACCACTCAGCACTTTGAAACTTGATCCAAAGATGATCAGTGTGGGACTTAAAGATTTCCTTATAGATGCTTAAAATAAAAAAAAATTAAAAAAATCATTTTGGTTGTTTTCAGGTTTTTTCCTGAGATAATCTGCAAGGATTTCCAAAATTAATGTTTTGGGTTTCATCTAATTACTTAATCTAACTTAATCCTGGAACAATTTTCTTGTTTTGTTTCATCTGTGACCAAGACATTTCCTAAATATGTTTGTTACTTGAATACATTTGGCTAATTTCCTAAATTAGCCAATGTAGAAATTAACAAGTTGAAATCAAATTTTATAATCATCTTAAGAAAGATCTTTAATTTTTGCATGTTGAAGTCCAACACGAGAATGAAAAAAAGGGTTTTAAGTGATACAGAGGACAATGTTTGTCCATCTTTGCAACTAATTTACCTCAGTCAAAATGCTAAAGGACTAAAAAGGAGCACAACAAAAACAATAATTCAAAGGCAAAATGTCATCTCTTCAAATTGCTTAAATCTTTGAATATCTTCAGATGCACTAATGCATTCTTGCAATTAAGATTTCCAGGAAGTTCCACTTCGTCCACAGTCTCATGTCTTTCTCCTTTTCATTCCTCACCTGTAACTACGCTGGGGATTTTGGTCATGAAACTCTTGACAGTTCTGATGGGCACACCTTCTGTCTCATCCTGAATCCGGGTCAAAATGTCCTCGATCTACAGAAAAAAGAAAGAGGGACGCAGAAAATAAGAGGGAGAAACCATTCTGCAAAAAATAATAAACCAAAAAGATGAGGATCTAGTTGTATATTTAAAAATTGTGCATTTTATGAAAAAGACAATTATTCAATTTAGCCTTCCTTTTACTATAAAACTTTCTCCATTTGAGGTGATGTGCTTCTTGAATTTTCAATATAAAACAAATATTTCTTTCTCTTCTGAACATGTTTCCTCACACCAAAATATTGTTTTAATAGATGGTGAAGTCAAACTTTTCCTTGAATCTTTGTAACTGTCGGGGTTTGGAACACACTCTTCTTTGGTATTTATGTAAATGTCTTCCTGATTAAAAGTGACAAAAATCATATTCTCATTATTGACCTTCAGAACAACAAAAAAATATATACACTTTTTTTGGCCATTCATTTACCAAATGGCAACAAAAAAAGTGAAATATATTAGAAAATGTTTGTGGAGATGTTCACAGATGACCAAACACTAGGACATAGTCTTTAAATCCCATTCTGATCATCTTTTTCTCTATTTTCTATTTCTATTTATTTTCAAAACACTCCCAGTGGTCTTTTAATTATGATTATGCTGTTTTTTTAGCCCCCCAAAAAAAGTCAATTTGAAGGACATAGTTTCTGCAGAGCAGCAGGAGTTCATGAGAAATCTATCTTTGAAATGTGAGGGGAATCATAATTTTCTTTATATATGTCCGCCATCATCAGAAAAATGCTACATGAAGGTGTTGAAAACATCTTTCTTTTCATTGGGGTGGGTCTGTAGGAATGTGACATAGTTCTGCACTAATTGCATTTTTTGTGATGATAAGCAAATATTACCTCACATGTAATGCACATTTAATCATCCACTTCAGGCAGAAGCAGATATCAAAGGACAGGAGATGCTTTTGGGCCATTAGCAAAGCGGCATAGATGGTGATTGAAGAGTCTGCAGCTTACCATTAAAGTAATGAGACAGAGTTTGCGTCCCTCTGGTTTGGTTTAAAATGCAAGGTTAATGACCCCTCCCCATCCACCCACTCACCCACCCAAACACACACATAAGGACTGATGCTTCAGTTTGTGACAGAGAGCAGGAAGTTGATCGCTTTGGAGACATTCGTCACAAACTGCAGCTAAAACTAAACCAAATTCATCCAAACAGAATGACTGACTGTTAAACCTGGATCACAATACCAAAGCAGAAATAGAGTAGTCATGCTGTACTGACCTCCGAGTCTGAACCATTTCCAGCACCTCACAATGCTGTGTTCTTCACCTCTCATAAGTACGGTCTATGTGTGCTGCACACACTGAATGCATTCGCTCTTCATGAAGTTTTTGATCCTTTTTGGCTCTATGCCTATATTTATGATAGATAAGTGAGCTGTTCGTTTAATGCAGCAACTGGAGCTCACATAAGGTCAAAGCTTATATATTTCCATACCAAACTACAGTACACGTGTAGAAAAGACCAGAAAAGACTTACAATAAAAGTCTATTAATCCTTTTTTTTTTTATTCTAGTATGTTTTATAAGTGGGAGACTGTCCTATAGGCTAAATATGTGTATAATGTCATAATCAAAATAAATGTAAAAATATCAAATGAATGTCTACAGCTATAAAGATCCAATAAAATATTCATTTAATGTATTTGATGATTGCAAGGCTGCACGGTGGCGCAGTGGTTAGCGCTCTTGCCTCACAGCAAGAAGATTCCCGGTTCAAGTCCTGCTGGGGGACCTTTCTGTGTGGAGTTTGCATGTTCTCCCCGTGCATGCGTGGGTTTTCTCCGGGGACTCCGGCTTCCTCCCACCGTCCAAAAACATGCTTCATAGGTTAATTGGTCACTGTAAAATTGTCCCTAGGTGTGGGTGTGAATGTGAATGTGAATGTGAGTGTGCGTGGGTGTGTGTTTGTGGCTCCTGCGACAGACTGGCGACCAGTCCAGGGGTGTACCCTGCCTTCGCCCATGAGTAGCCGGGTTAGGCTCCGGCAACCCCGTGACCCCGAAAGGGATAAAGCGGATTGGAAAATGAATGAATGAATGAATGATGATTGCAACTACAGCGGAAGAAGGCCATATGAATGTTTGACAGCACTTAGGAGAACAGAGCAGATGAGTTCCTGTAGTTGATAAATGCCATAATATAATAATTTACTGTATGTATTTTTAATGGGGCAAATATATTCCAAAAGCAGGTCAGGTAAATATTACATCTCCACATTTTCATTGGTAAAACTATTACAAAAAAATAAACATTAAAAATAAAGAACAAAAAAGTTAGAATAATTATCAAAAAATCCATTGAGAATGATTTTTTTAGTTTGCTTTTGTTGAGGGTGTTTATATGTAAAATGCTGTTGCTCAGGTTTTTTTCTGTTTTTGTTCTTCAGGTTACTTTGATGGAGTAAAGCCCTCTCACACTGCTGGAATTTTGAATATATTCAAAACATTTGTGCAAAAAGCAAAAGGGAAATTGCAACTTATGGTGCAAATCTGAGACTGATTGGGAACCAAGGCAAGAACATGTCAATGCAGTCAGGAATATGTTGCACAACACGTGACATGAAGTCACTATAGCTATGTTTCTTTATGTAAACCCTGAGTCAGCGTTTAAACAACCACGTCACAAACTTCCCTTCCAAGTTTAGCGATAATAATTAGTGACCTGTCCAAACCCAAAAACCACATTTAACTTAGGTTTAAGTGCTGAATTGGTTTAAGTGCTGAGAATCTCTATAAGTTTCAATCTGATAGCAGGACTTGGTTCCAAACCTTGCTAAACTTTAATCTTTATGTGTATAAAAGCTCCTATTGTCACGTTCAGATTTGTGCGTCATTTTACTGAAGCTTTTGAAAACTGTTGATAAAAATAAGCAAAACTTTTCTGAAAACTCAAATGCAAAAAAGGGGAAAAAAAGATATTGACTGAATATAAGTTGAATTTATCTATGTCTGAGAAAGACTCGTGGTGGTCACAGATTTTTTTTAAATTAAGGTGTTCTTTGCAGGCATGACGCACTTAAGAAAGAAGCGATAAGTACATTTTGTTCATTTTCCAGTACAGTCGCTTCCAAGTAGCAGGGACTTTTGAAAAGACTTTTGCTTTTACCTCTTTGGCCACCGCACTGCTGTCACCTTGTTCGCTTTTTGGTGAATAATAAAAAAAAGAAATAAAAAAAGAGAGTCGCTGGCTGTCTGCCATGAGCAAAAGGCAGCTTTGGGGCTGTTCTTCAAAATCAATACATTAATGGGATTCTAACAAGGCCTTGATGGTGTGTGAAGACAGCTGCTCGAATGACTGTAATGGTTTCCGTTGTCAAGACCGATCTATTCCAGCCCAGCTAATCAAAATATACATTCATGGTGGTTTATTACACATTACTGCAGCTATTAACTTTCAGTAAAAATCACACACAAGTCTTCCAATCTCATTAAATCTACAGATTCCTTTATATGTGTTATATGTTTTAGGTCAAGTTTTCAAACATGCGATTTTATTTTGTGCACAACTAATGTTGCATATTAAGAAATAAGCTTCTATTAATCAAAAATGCAAAAAAAAAATTCCATAAAAAGATCCAAATGTAGCTTATTTTTTTGACAGGCATTGTCTTGTTTATGCGTTGTTTGCATGTCAAAACTGCATCAAAGATGCATTGAAATAAAACCAAAATAGGTTTTGGAGTGCATAAACACAGCTGTGATGGGTAAATTCGCCATTGATGATTCTAGGATAAAAGCGTAGCTGGCACAGACTAATAACAGATCACTAAAAGAGAGTTTGAAAGGAGTTGAGTGTGTTTGGTTCCTGAATGCAGCCCAGCAAAAAGCAGAATCCACAATTATGTGAATTCTGGCGAGCTGCTTTGTTTCATATTTTGTATAGGGAAATAAGCTGCCGGATTACTGCATTATGACTTCACTGAAGCCCCGCCTGGCTGATGAACTGGCAGACATTTTGGCAAAAAGGGTGATAGCAGATGTTTGGCATTGGCTTTAGAAAAATTCTGATCACTGGCATATAGTCATTCTTTTGGTGCAAGTTTATGATTGTGGACTCAGCAAAAAATGCTATTCTTTAGACACCTTAAAGTTATAGTTCTGGACAAGAACTGGACTGAGTGGCCCCTCCCCCCCGATGTTCTAAACAGGAAGTACTTGCAGGCTCCAAGAAGCCAAAAACCTATAGACTTGCTGAGAAATAAACAGCTATCACTAAGTAATTCTATTTGTCAGGAAAATAAATTCTTCCTCCGATACCTCATTGGTTATTGGTTGTCTCCAAATTCCCCAAGTACCCTAACTACTAAATGCTATAGTGTGATACTATTAATGCCCCTGATTTTAAAAGCAATTTGGACACCAGGCTCACTACTTTTTTTGTTTTTTTTAAATGCCAAATATGTCATCCCCAATTTCCCGAAGTAAAGACCTGAAACATACGAAGATTTACAAAGACTATTTATGAATACACTGTGTTCTGATGATGAAAACTTGGAGGATTTTTAAAAGATACATGTTTTTATTTATTTTCATAAAAAATTGTTCAAACATAATGCATTATGGTCTATATTTGCCAGTCTGGTGAGCATCAATGCACATTATTTTTTGGGGAAATTTCTAGGGTACTGAATTTTGAAATTGTAGATTCAGAAAGCTCTACAAAATAACAAATGCACTGTATAGTGCACTAAGTAGTGAGTACTGAAGGAATTTTAGTTTTTTCATGATATTTTTCTGTGGTGCAAGTTATTCAAGTTATAAACTGACCAACAAAATGTCTCAGTAAAAGTAGGCGGTCTCACACGTTCAACGTTTGATCAACAGATTTTGTAGCCCGTTTTCAAGTAGAAGGGGTATGGACTTCCAACAAGCTGACACCTGATTGACAAGAGTGGCTGTCATCGAAATGTTGGACTCAGACGGACTCCAAACAATCACTGCTAACTGACAATATCTACCTCCAAAATGGCAACATTCGTATCACAAAAAATGGCAACTGAATTATTTTAATTCTATTGGAACAGGAAGCAAGTCAGAAGGTGTGGGCTTTTTTTTAATAAAAAAATAATAATTTTAAAAATTCAAACATGACTGGGTGGGTACTTAAAAAATAAATTAATTACACGCACAGCAGCACATGAACCAACTGATCAAGGTGCAACAGCACTAAAAAGTAAAGAAAATGAGTGACCGCAGGAAAAGAAGCAAAGCAAGAACCATTTTATTTTTATTGATAATGCAAAGGAAGAGTGTAGAGTCTGCAGTAAAGTCATTTAATCTAGAACAGGCTCCACAACCAACCTGTACAGATACCTGAGAACTGTGAGAACCTTCATCAAAACTGTATTTCTAAATGCAAACCTTTATTGGAAATAAAAGTCTTTTTTTTCTGGTTTTGCATTTTTAAATTTGCATTTTGTGTTGTGGTTACAGTTTTTTTCTGTTGTTTTGCTTCAAATTTGTTTAAAAGGAACAAACTAAAAATGTATATAGTTAAAAGTATAATTGTAAATAGTTGTTATTGTTTTTATAATCTGTTTTGTGCAATTTATCTGGAAGGAGTAAATAACAATATATACATATAATACACTTATATGAATAAAAACATTTTTTACATTAGTTATCCATGTTGTGCATAATTGTATATTGTTGTTGATAAAGAGCTGCTTGGGAGCCAAAAGGCTCTTTTTAGTGAGTCGATCTCAAAGAGCCGGTTCTCTAAGAAGAACCAATATTCCCATCACTACAACCAATGAGAACGAGGACAAAAAAATAAAGGCTGAGCAACTTTGTAGTTTTCTAATAATAGGCCTACAATGTAACTCATTTGAAAATATAACATTACCCAGAAGCCATCAGTGTTTCTAGTCATGGTTTCCTGCTTAAATCTAAACTGCAGCAATCATATCTAAAAAAAAATGCAGTGATCAAATGCAGCTTGTAATTAAAAAATTACATTGTAATTTGCCTTACAAATTAAAACCTCAAAACGTCATATTAAAATTACATAAAATGTTTTACAGAATGACAAAAAAAAAAATGGAACGGGACAGGAGCGGGATTATTTTCAATGGGAGTGGGACGGGAGTAGGAGTCAGATTACTGGGAGCAAGATGGGACAGGATTATTTTTCAAACTTTAGTCTGGAAGCAGGATGGGACAATAATTCTCTACTTCCCAACCATAACAGCTAGCTTTATGTCCATGTGATGATCAGCTCGATTCAATGAGATTTTAGCCCTTTAATGACTTTCATTCTATGGGAATAATGTGATTTAAAGGACACTAAATCTTGTATGTTCACCAGGTAAGATGAGGAACAGGCTGAACTGCAAAACAGCCAACCCTCTGTCGATTTTTGACCCTGAAACAGCTGCAATTATCCATTCTTGGTACAAAGAGAAGTCAGAGGGGGACAAAGAGACTATGGTGCCATTGAAGCAGGTAAATATCCCGCTGAGACAGAAAATGTCAGCAGTGGCCATGAGGTGGAGGCGAGGAGGGTTTATGAGTTCTACTATCAAGGTCTTTCCTTTTAGACAGGAAAACACCAAAATGAGCGATAAAATAACAACCAATCCTGCCTCTATATTTTTATGTAGTGACGGACTGAATTGTTGTATGAGAACCTCCATAATGAGAGCAGCTCTGGTTTAACAAAGCAAAAATTTTAATTATCACAAACATTAGTGATGTGTTTTTAAAAGGTGGATCAAGGTTAAGCTTAAAAACTGCTCTTAAATAACAAAGTTACAGTATTTTTTCTGTATTTATTTGAAGACGTGATTCCAAGAGGCAATTTTCTGCAAACAGTCATTAGTCTCATGAACTCCTCTGCTGCATTTCCTCATTATGGAATAAAAAAGCGTCATCTGCATACATGATTACATTAACATTTCACATCAAGATTATTAATTTAAACACAGAAAAAGCAACAGTACCAAATGAAAGCTCTAGCAACACTTTCTGAAACAAACTTAAACACAATTTTTTCAAATAAATCTGACTTTGTGGAACCAGATTTAAGGGTGAACACATCTAGGTGCCAGATCTGCTACTGTACAATGTTTTTTTGTACATTTTAAAAGATATTAATTGCCATATAATAAACAAAAAAAAACATTGTCCCTTAGATCAAATGTGAATGTTTTATTATACTGTCTTTACAACTATAATACAATAGAATTCCTAATATAAATTTTCCTGTGATGGAAGATCTTAATAAAGTTCAGGAGCGCACCGCACAAGACTGTGCACCTCTGTGAGATTAGCGAAATAAAATAACTTCTCACATTAAGTCTCATATTTCATGAATGATATTAACTTTCCTCATTTGAGAATGGAATTGCCATGCCAACCAGACAAAGGTCAAATTAGTTTCATCAAACATATTAAATGTGGTGACTTCAATCAGAATGGATGTCTGTGGTATTCACATTAGCATACACAGTCGCACACATATCAAATGTGATACTCAAAGAGTGGGTATAATGACTCATTTCGGTGATGGTGAATCTGTTTGCCTGAAGAGCACAAGGGCTTCTGTCTGAAGGTCAGAAACGATGGATTTGACAGATGCAATGAGAGTTGCTGGTTTCGTTTGAACACGTGTTGCTAAGGGCGGTGTAACGCTGATTTATGTAACCGATCTTCATTGAAAACCATCAAACTCTTAGCAAGTCATAAAAGAATCACTTTCTATGTTTTCTCCAACACTTTTCACTCTCCTGTGAGTCTATGAAGGAATTCATTAGTCTGCAATTAGGCCTCCTCTGCATGCTTCACAGTCAGAGAGAAAAAGGATGGGTATGTGGGTGTCTCAATAAAGGCTCTCATAAAAACCTTTTTATGTCACCTGTGACTTCAAGGGTCCAACATGAAAAGACATCAATTACAGCCGAAAAAGAATCGGCTCCTGCGTGGCATGACTCAACTCTTTCTAGAGCTTTCCAGTATCCAGATGGTTTAGACGTCTTTTGGAATAAAACAATTCAATTCAATACTTCAGCAGCACAGGACACTTTTGTTCTGCATTCTTGTTTCTCATTTCACTTAACCTTTTCTGATGCATTTGCCACGCTAGCGATGCAAACTGAATATATTCAGAAAGGAGGTTTTTGTCATTCTTATGGATTTGACACATTGAAAGTTTAAAATACTTTTATAAATCAGGACTATTGTTTCTAGCCTAAGCTCATAAAAGCAGAGCTTTATCACATAAGTTCATTCAGTTATAAGAAAAGAAAATATGATTAAATAGGGAAACGATTATTATTTTTTGAGGACAGCACAGAGCTTTACAGTGCCAAAAAACTTCAGGAGAAAGCGAAGATTTTGTTGTAAATGCACACGTGCTCAACTTCAACACACGGAGTCCACAGAAGAGCCTCTCCAGATGATATAACTCTAACAGAAACAGAAAAACCCACACATAGTTTTTTTTTTTCCTCTCAACTAAAGTCTGTCACTTTGGCAAGATGTGAACCCTCAGTCCAGAGTTTGAACTTTATTTTGTTAGAAAAATTACAACACTGATGTCAAAGTACTTAAGGAGAAGACGCAGATTAGAGATTTTATGGAAAATTAAAGTGAATAGAGCAGGTCTCCAAAACAAATTAGGAAGTAATTTCCTTCTTCAGTACTGAAAGAATCTAGGGCTTTAGTCACATGACCAGTATGGCGGGGGTGACTTGTACGTGTGCAGTGAGTTTTTGTGTTGTCCTGGCCCATGGAGTGTCGTAGAGAAGAGTGTCTGCATCTTAAGGGGAATGCAAATGTGTTTTACACTTCCCTTGAGGCTCATACGGCCACCTTAAGGTAAGGTGTGAAAATGGAACGTACCATTGTTGTGTCTGTGGTAAGTGTGTTGAAAATTTTTTGTTTGGATAATGGAAATTGCATGCACTTATGACATATAGGTGATGATGTAGGGTGCCACACTCTAGTCATCAGTAAGGTCCAGAATAATCCAGAATAAAGCATTTAGAAGACTTCCATGACAATTTTGAAACATGCTCCCTACAGGACATTCTAAATAGCGCCAGGTGGAGTTCAGGCATTTTGAATTGACAGTGGTTTAGTCCATTTGTTTATCTCACTGCAGTTTTTCTTTTTTTTCTTTTCAAACCCCCAACAACAGGCAGATCACTTCTCACCCATCCATAAAAACAGAAAACACTCTCCCACGTTTTAATGCAACACAAACAAGAAGCCAGGATGAGGAGTCCAGCTGATGTGATGTGTATTTAGCAGACTAATGAGCGAAGATGAAGAATAAGACTTGATTTGTGGAGTAAAATGTGAATCTCTATCTTGCAAAAGGTTTAGAATTCATAAGAAATATGTTAAAATGCATATAAAAAAAGATAAAATTATCTGATTTCCAAAAGAAGGACTAACAGATTCAGAGATGACTCTATTGTAAAGCAGGAGTCAGTGGACATCATTTGAGCTGTCCTTCAGAGTTTTGATACAAAAAAAACTGATGAGGAATACATATGTGTTTGAATTCTGATGAAGCAACATCAGTTATTCTGGAGAGAGCATCGATCGCTGTGAAAGCCTGCCGGCGGCCGCTTGATAGATAGTCGAGCAGGTAGAAATTGCTCTTGGAGGCTTGTGCATCCTGTCAAGGTTTGCAACAAGATAATTCATCTCGCCTTCATCTCTGAGGCTTTTTGTTGGCTGGCAGCTACGCCTGTTGGCTTTGCTATTGAGACTTCGGGGCTGAGATCTGCTTTTAAACCATTCCTTAGAGACAGTGTGCGAGAGAGGAAGCTGTGTTAATGACGACTTTAGCCAAAAGGAAACGTCAAAGGAAGCACTTTGGGAATGATTAAACGAGTAAGCTTGAGTGTGGACATGGGAGGTCCGCACGGAAAGAAAAATTGCTCATCAGGATGGTTCACTCTGTTGGAAAAACACTTGAAAAATTGCTGCACTATACCTTCAGATCAGCGTAACCCTTGGAAATTTAAAAAAAGTAGCTCTGCTACACAACACTGTCAGTAGCCCACTGATCTAATCTGATAATGCCAACAAAAAGACTATAAATATGGGAAACATTTGGAAGACCAGCTTATATATAAAACAATTCACAGGACTCTCTGGTGCTTTCCTCTTCTCCTTTCTTCATCGCTGTATCATTGACTAAAGGAAAAATTTCATCAACAGCCTTTTTATTAATAAAAGAATATATTCACTGGAATGCCAAGCAGTGTACTTAATGTTTCCTCTAATGCTGCTTGAGTAGTTATAGAAGCAGTGATGTTGGAAAGTCATTTCAGCTCAACGTGAATGCAGAAAGGCAGCGTGCCATTTACCAGGAACGCTCCAGACAGTAATTCTTCAGGGCATCGTGATAACAGGCAAGCACGTTGGCTCCATCTGATACACGGTTTACTTCTGTGTGCAGCATTTTCTGGAAGAATTTCAAAGACAGAAAATGCATGAATGAAGTTTGATTTTTGGAAAAGAGGTAAGGAGGAGAGAACCTGAAAAAACAAATCATTTCCTCCAAAGCCATCAGCAATACAGAACGAGTCTTCTGACAAACAAGGTTTTTAGAATCAAGTTTTGAAAATTCTTTTTGCACTTTTTTATATGTCATGGTAAATGTTATGATGTGAAACCAAACATGAAGCAACTTGCAGTTCAAAAATAAATTTTTCCCATATTCTGTTCATCGGGAGACAGGCTTTACTCTCTGTCTATAAATCCTTTTCAAAGGCTTCTGTCAGTTCTCCTGATGGAAATCGATCACTTGCTTCCTGCCTCAAGATTTATTTCTTTTCATTTTATTTATTTGTTTTCCCAGATCGTCAAACAATGAGAATCACAGCACTAACAAAAACCTATAAAACACGTGATATCAGCAGGTTAAGGCCAGTCTCACAGATGCGATACTCTGTTAGACAAAAATGCAGCAGAACAGCAACTACATCTACAAAACAAAACCCAAACCTAACCATAAATTACCTGGAAGACTACAGAATAAAAAAAATGAAGTCATGAACGCACATCAAAAGTTAAACCAGTTTAACTTTGGCCAGTCAGCGTCTCCAATTTCATAGGAACGTATGGATGGTGTCCTTTTTAATTCAATTAAATTTGAAGTTGAAGTGACAACCGGTTGAAAACTGATCATGAAGGTGAAATTAATAATTGTGGTTTGTGCCCGGCTGGAATTCTATGACACCAAGTCTTTCATATATCGGAATAGAGCTGTGAAAGAAAAAGCCTGAAGCAAGAATCACCAGATTTCCACCGCTTTAACATTTCGCACCAAAACTCTTCCAGCTGTAAATAGATGCACTAGTATTGTGTATCGTGGCAGTCCAGTGTGAACACCATATGCTAGAAGCCTGTTCAAGAATGTCAATTTATTGCGTTCTTAACAACCAAGTGTGTTCGTTGCATCACAGATGCGCTTCTGAAGACATTTTGGTGTAGATTGAAACCAGAATGGCTGCTCCCATGAAGAAAGCAAGAACAGAATATTTCTTATCATCAAGATGAATTTATTATTAATCCTTCACAGATTATTTGTTTTTTGGTACTAAATGAAACTTTTGATTGTCATCAAAAAATAGCCTGTGACTACTCTCACAGACGGCAAATTTTTGGCTACTTTTAAAGCTCCCTGTCAACACACACAAGTGTACTTCTTTTACACTTTGTTCCAAAAGTCAAAAGTAGTAACCAAGTTCAGAATACACTTAAAAGACATCATGGAAATTTTACTCAAAGAAATCTGTAGTTATATTAAGAGATATGCAATACAACTTATTAAAATAAATGACAGCCCAGCAATAAAACAGTCTACTGTTTTTCTGAGGGAAAATCCTCAGCATCTGGGAGAATAAAAAGAGTTGCAGGGACATTTTGGCATTTCAAATGGCTCATCCTTAATCTTTAGTCCAACTCATTTTAAAAGTCTTCTTTTTTTTTACCATTTCAAGGCAAAAAAACAGACACAACAAAGAGAACTTAAGTGCTTCTATTGAAAGATGATTATGCACTCAAAACCACTCCACACTACAAGGATTCGATTGGATTTTTCTGGTCAATCTGATGGAGACAATTACAGACCAGCTTATAAAGTTAACAAGAATGCAGCTCTTTTACTGGCTGAGTGTTCTGGATCACACATAAACAAAGTCAAAGGTTTTCACCAAGAACGAGAGCTTCAAAAAGTCCAAAAAGAAAGAAATTTTAACAATATTAGTTCTAAATCTTTTCTGGGAGTCGATTATCCACTTCAAATTTGTTAGAGATTTCAGGCTTTAAACCTTCATGCAACTTTTTATCACTTATCAGTGTTTTCTTCATTATAACATAAGAAACAAAACAATGTACGTTTTTTTAATTCTTTCTCAGGCCTTGACTTTTGTTTACTTCTAATTATTCGAGCAGTGATCTCACACTAACCACTGGTGCCCATACATTTCTTAAAGAAAACAGTTGCTGCCAGACACCTTTCTCCACCCTGCTGATTTTAAAGTCCCCCCATCATCCTGTTTTCTTTAAGGCAGATTGAGGATAGAGGTGCAGCAAAAGAACACTATGTGATGCACATCCCGTTTTTATTGTTTGCTGTTGTCATTTTTATTGAGACAACATTTTTTCTTAGATCCAGATGATCAAAATAAACCAGTTTGTTCAGTGCATTTGCAAATCCAATTTTTTTTTTACCCTCATATGAATACAGATCTGCTTTTTTCCTGGAAGTGTTGGAGTTCACAGGAAATTAGAAATTCATACGTGAGGATTCTCTGCACTGTCAGCTTCCCCTTTTCCACTCCGATCATCTTTTGATCTATTGTAAAAGCATTCCCAGTGCTCTTTTAATCTCGATAATGGTGTTTTTAGCCAAAATTAACCAAAAAAAAAACACTGATGTTTTCTAGGACATTTTGCAGAGTTGCAAAATTTTCCCCTCTCTGGCAACAGGTATGTGCTGATTTATCAGTCTGGCTTAAGGTTTCAATCAAAGCCTCACCTTCACTTTGTGTGCTGGGTGACATGAGTGCCATCGACACAGAGGGAAGTTTAGCATCTATAATCTTCATAACTCTTTGTATAGCAAAAAAGACAATTTTATTAAACTGGAAAAACAAGAAAAATATTAGTATAAGTCATTACATGAATCTGCTATTGGATCATATCAGCTTGGAAAAAATGTCAACTAAGAGCTCAAATAACTTAAAAGGAATTCGGGCTCTCTGGTCTCCCATAGCTAACTCCATAACTTAGGGGGCGGGATTCCTGGGTGTCGCCGCGCCTCGACTGTCTACCGGGGTCGGGGCCTACCTGGTGCCTGGTGGGGGCAGGGCGGCGCTGTTGGTCAGGGGGTCTGGTCCGGCGCCTGGGTGGGGCAAGCGCGGGGGCCGCATGGTCTCCCGGGCCTGGGCGTGGGGGGGTGTGGATGGTGCATTGGGTGGGGGTCTGGCTTGGCTGGGGGGGTGGTCTTTTTGCGTGTGCTGGGGGGGCTTGCGCGGGGCCCTGGCCCTGGGGGGTGTGCCTGCGCTGGATGGGCGGCCCGGCTGCACCTGGGGGCTGGGGTCACTCCTTCTCCAGCCCTGGGACGGGGTGGGGCAACCCTCTTGGGGCCTGCGATTGCTCCAGGTAAAGCCTACCATTGCGGGGTCTGGGGGGAGCGGGCCAGGGGAGGGGATGTCTGTGGGCAAGAGGGGGGGTCCACTACCAGTACGGGACCCTAGGGGCTTCCTCGGGCCCGCTGGTACCTGACCAGGTAGCTACAGGGGGTCAGTTTGGTAGCTGTCCCCGACCTTCCCTCCTTCCTCATACGACCACTTATTAGGTTGGAAGGGGGGGGCGTGCTTGCGGAATACCTCGAGGGGCCGAGCCACTTGGCAGTGGTCCACCCCTCCCATGGTCTCCGCACAGTTTCGCCCCCTTCTCTTGGTTTTAAATGCACCTTAGACACGTAGGATCCTTGGTGGGGGGTGCTAGGACATCACTGCCAGCAAGCAGGAGATGTCCTCTCAGTGCTCTACCCTCCAATTTTAACTGCACCGTAGACATTTAGGGCTCCTTGGTGAGAGGGCGATTGGACATCCCTGTAAACAATCAGGAGATGTCCTCAGTGCCGTGCTCGCCAATTTTAACTGCACACTTTATTACACACACCCATCAACCACAAGAAACACACCTCAACACACACACAAATACATTACACAAGGAAGGTGGGACTACTGATCTTCTGTCCCTTACCCCATCCCTGGTGGAGGGAACAGGGCCTTCAGCAGCGGTGGCCTTGTCTCCTGGGGGTCGGCCTCCTGGGCCCGGCGGCCCCCTCCCCACGCAGGGAGAGGGATCCCTTTGTCCTCTGGCAAGTCCATGAGCGGGGGATCATATTCCATCTGAGCCTGGAGGGTGTCTGTGTCCTTGTGGTGCGGGTTCTGGCCCTTACCCTCGGGTGCTGAGCCCCTTCTGGGTCACAACATTAGGAGAGCCTGGTCAGGCAATGTACACCTTTGGGGACCCCCACTGCTCTTGGTCATCCCTCCTCTAGGTGGGGGTAGCTGACCCCCACTGTGCTCTCTTCTGGATCTCCGCAGCTGCCTGGAGCTTTGGAGCGGGTCTCCCGTGGGGGGCCCGGGTTCGTACCCGGGGCTGGGGTGGGGGGGTGCCCAGAACTCCTGGATGGTGGTGGGCGGCTTGTCTGGGGTGGTGGGGCTCTCGGGGGTGGGGCCCCGCGCTGGGCCACCTGGCACGGTGGGAGGGCTGCTCTCCTGACTGGGCTGGGCCTTGCGCTCTGCGCTTCCGTACCTCACTGCGCTCGGGTGTTGGGGGCCCGTGTGGCTGTCCTTGGCCGGGCTGCCTGGCGGGTGGATCTCCTCCATTGACCCCACAGTATGGGTGCGGGGGCGGGCCCTGGTCGGCGCTGCCGCCTCGGCGGGTGTCTTGGTGTGGGGATGGCTGGGGGTTCTCCCTCCTTTTTTGTGCATTCCATCATCCACTTCAGCTTAACATAACATTCACCTGAGCACAGGCGTCAGCTCACCTTTACAACTTCGAATAGTGTGCATGACAGAATGTAATGCTTGACATGTGTTGGTTGGTATGTACAAGTGTGCGTGTGAACTGGATGTGGACAAGTTTGTGAACACTCTTGGAGCCGGCAGGTATGTAACAGCTGAGTGTGTGGACAGGCCCTGCCCATTTTAGACCAACACTCACTATTGCAATGGGTATAAGCTCCAGCATTTTGTTGCCTGTAGATTAACAACTCTACCTTCCCTTCACAGTAGTCCTTCTCTAACTTCTATAATCCACCATCTCTCTTCCCCCACCCCCCACCCCCCAACTCTCTCCTTTTCCCCCTTTCCTTTTCCGTCCGGTCCAACAAAAAAGACAAAAAAAAAAGTTTGGTTTAAATTACAAAAGGGGCTTATACCAACATACATTTTGTGTTCGCTATGATTTATAACCCCCGATTGTAAGAGTAAAATCTGTCTAATACAAGAGGCTCTCAGCTCATATCTGTTTGCCCAGCTGTTGGACAGGACAAGTTTTAAAAATAAAGAAAAAAAAAAAAAAAAAAAAGAAATTTTCCCCTGATGTATGGATGGGACTGTTGACGTGGAGCAACAATGCCCCTCCTTCCTATCATCCATAACTGAGATTTCACAAAATTTTGATTTTATTAAGACAGTCTGATACCTTTCAAAACCTTTTATTTATTTTAAGTGACGAATAAATCAGAAAACCATCTGCATAAAAATGTTCAATGCCAGCTTTTTGTTAACAAAAATTGATTAAAGTAAAAGTTAATACTGGTAAATAGGTTTGGCTCTAGAATAGATCTATGTGGGACTCCAAAACTGACTTTATAACCCTATCCAATCTCAATCCAATTAACACTAAAGCTGTCACTTTAAATACCCACTCTGATCATATTTTGATATATTTTAAAATCCTCAGTCCCCAAAAGTTTTTTGATTATGATTATGTCATTTTTAGCCAAAATGAAAAAAAAACTCGTGTTGTTTTCTAGAACATAGGTTCTGTAGAGCGGCAGGAGTTTATAAGAAATTCAAGTCTGAGTTGTTCGCACGACCGTTGGATAACTAATTGGCTTATGAATGTTTGAATTTTATGATTAGTTTACTCATCCAAACAAACCTTATCTAGTTGTACATGCTCAGCCACACTGAGCGGAGCCTTTTCTGCAGGAAAAAAATGCTGACAGCAACACTCTATCTGCCTGAGAGACTCTTCTAATCCCTCATTTTCACATAGAAATGTGTTTTTATGTCAGCCAGAAGATCCAGTTAATAAAATGTTGTTATTTTCCTTTAAAATCCCTCTGAGCTCGTTTATAAAACGTCTAACTTATGACATAGATTAAAGAAAGAAACCAATTAAAAAATAAAAATGAAAAAGAAGACACATTTTGAGGAATAAGTAATAACAAAAATATAAGATAATTCAAAAGCGTTTGTGTAAGGTGAGTTTGATAAATAAAAAAGTACCTGTATGCGCGTGAGAGGCTGCAAAGCTGCTGGCTCTATGTCAAAATGCTTCAAATTGGCTGCTTCCATGTTTGTTTCACCCCCATCATTAGCTTTTTTTCCCGCTTACCACAGTGCTTCATGACAGCATTTCACAAAACAGGAGACTGCCAGACTAACAACTAACAACTTGTTTCATTCAACTGTAATATAATGTGCATTTTTAAAAGAAACCTATGAGAAAGATAACATTTCCCTCATTTTGGCCGCCAAAATAACCAAGACATGGAGGGAAAAACAGAAAATATCCGGCAAACTCACCTGGTCAATGAAAGAAGCCCGAAATTATGATACCTTGGCATAACATCCAACCACATTTCTTAACATGAGAGTGTTTTTCATCATTTTAAATCCATAAAATGTGTTTTTCCTGAAGAAAATCACTCAATTTGCAACCTATGTGGAATAAAATTGAATAAAATGACTTAGATTTCAAATTCTATTTAATTGCAGCCTAATAATTATTTGCTTTGTGAGTTTTTTTTTATTATTATTTTTTGTCCATCATTATTCAGAACTCCTCATGAGCTCACCTAATAGATGCTCTTCCTGAGGTCCGGATCGATTCTAGAGTTTCACCACAGCTTGCACTCGTGCGAGAAGAAGGTCGGCATAACAAGTGAGCTCAAGGGAAACAGGAGGGGAAGCAAAATGAAAGCCATTAAACACATTACAGCCCTCTCAGTGCAAAAGGGCTGACTTTGGGTCGGGCAAGTGTTTACGGTCAAAATATGGGACAGACCTAACAGATGTACATTCCTGCACATCTTCAATGAACAGAGAAAACGGCTCTGATCTTTACAGTCAACGTTTTATGGAATTGAACCTTCATTCACTGCTATCCATGTAGCTAATTGAAGGTCATGATTTATGATTTTACTTTAAAAAAAAACTTAATGGAGAGTTCATAAGGAATAAAAAATGATTTCAACATTTTACTGTATTTTGTAAAAAAAAAAAAAAAAGAACAAATGTTGAACGTTGAACTCCAACACATCTATAAGGCATTGATTCGATATTAATGTATCTGTCTGTATTGTTGAACAGTTATGATCATGTGTGTGGATTAATGTACATTTTTAATTAAAAAATATACTATATTACTATATGTAAATATATATATTTACATATATACCATATACATTTTTTAATACATATATTTAAATAAAGAACAGATTTGTTTACTGAGCCAACCTTCATGATAATTTGATTTTAACATTTACCACTCTAAAAAAAGGGATTTTTAAAATTACATTAGTAAATGCATAGTTTAGCATTATTTAACTTTTGACTAACCCTTTTTTATATTACTAAGTGTATTATTAATGCATTAGCTATCAATTAACTAAACCTTATGGAATAATGAAGTATTAATAAAAGCTTTCCTGTGCAATTGTTGATCCTTCTGTATGCATCAACAACATATTATTTTATATGTAAAGTCTCAATAATGTCTGCAGTAATCATTTAGTTGGTTTACTTGACACTTTATTATATGGTCCCCTTTATTAATGTTAGTTGATGCATAACTGAGCATTACTTAAATATTTAAAGAAGTGTAAATTCACTAATTCACTAATGCATTAAGAGTTAGGTTGGACTAAAATCCTTAAGTTAAACCTATTTAATGTTTGCTTCCTAACAAACAACCAAGTAACAATTTAAAATAGGCGTTTCTTTACAAACATTAGTAAAAAAAAATGAAGCCTTTGTCAAAAGTAAATAATTTACTAAGGTTTAAGTTGCTTAAGTAATGCTTATTAGGCTTTTCAGTATTCGTGGTTTTCAAAGTGACACTTGTTCACACTTTACAATAAGGTTCCAATGATTAAATCATAATTGTTAACTAATGTTAATTAATGCTTCAGTAATACTTGTGATCCGTTTAAGCATTTATTAGGGGTTAAGTCAGGCTAAAACAGTAATGTAAAGCCTTCCTTACTTTCTTACTTTAGACATTATTTAAGCTTTTACAAACATATCAACTAAAATGTAGTTGTTGAATAGTTGTTGTGGTCTTAAATATGTTTTTTGCATTGACTAATTCCTTGATGTGATTTACACTTTTTTTTTCTAACAGTTGAAATAAGTATTAAAATCATCAAATGCATTTTAGAGAAGAAGTAAAACGCTGTGTAGGGTAAGTGAAACTTACTAGAACCTTAAGTTGGGCAAATTAATCCTGTTCAAATTAAAAACAAAATATGTTATATGAAAAATGTAAGAAAATATATGAAAAATTATATGAAAACAAAAGAAAAATATATGAGCTCCTTGTAAAAGCACTAACCCAATTTTAGTAAAGTTGAAATTGTCCTTAAGAGTTGGAATTAATTGTTGTGCATCAGTCTGACCCAAACAAATATATAAGAACATTTATATTAAAGTAAAACACAAAAGGCAAGTAGAGCAGGTTTGACAGGAGCAGACAGAATCAATAAAAGGAAACACTGATGGAAAAACTGTGATCTAACTTCTGCATCATCCATCACTTTGCTTCAGGCTCGTCTCTTTGCTTTATGTGTGTCTTTGCATCCATCCAAGTTCCGTAATGGACAACACGGAGAGCACGCCTGACGAATGAGAGCGTTCATTAATCATAACCGGGCCCTGCGGCCTCCACCTCACTTCCTGCCATTTGTGTAGGTTTCGCGTGTCGGGTTTGGATCTCGCTTGCAGCTCGGAAACTGTTTTACTGCTTTGACATCGTTAAGGCTGTTTGCTGACAGACGCTATGAGTTTATGCATTTAAAGTAAATTAATTGGTATTAGTACACAAAAACAGCAGGTGGGATCCAAAACTACAAAGTATTCGTTACTTGCAAAGATTTTAAACATTGAAGATATTTTACCAGATTTTGAGTAACACTAACAGCTATATCTCATTAAGAACAAAAAAAAATAGAAATAAGGAAATTATTATTAAAATGAGTCCAAGTCCTTTTGCTCCAAACTCTTGACATAAATACAAATACATATTTTCTTTTCCAGGTGTGTTAAGAAATACTCCAAATTTTTAATAAGAATTTGCTCCATTTTTAATCTAAGTCTGAAACCTATTGGATAAAAAAATGTATAGTTCCTCAACAGCTGCAAAGTGTCTACGGTCCTGCTGAAGAAAAAAAAACTGTTTCTTCACACAAACACCTTCAGCACCACCTTATCTCAAGGTACTTACTTTAGAATACTCAATAAAATGGAAATTCAATTGCAGCTCAAACACAAATTAAACAAATATTAGACAATTAAAAAAAACATTCTGGTTCAAAAAAATGGATGAAAATGGTGCATCTTGTGTTTAAAATCTAGTGAAAGGTCAAAATAGCTCAGAATCTCAGTCAGAACGAATTTTCTTACTCTACCTGACATGGATCATACAGTCAGAGCATCTCAATAAAGAATCCCAGGAGGCCTTAATGTTCTGTTTTTGAGAAGAATTTTAATTTTTGACAAATCCATTTTCCCTTTAAAAGCTCTAAAAGAAGTCACACTGAGTTTGTATCAAAGTGACAGCACATCTGATCCACAAGATTTACAGTAAAAACTCCACCACAAAAGGTTTACTTTGTAGTATTTTAAAATTCTGCAAGTATAAACTACAAGGATGTCTCTGGGGAAGCACCAAGATATATTCAGAAGTCACTAAAATTGGAAGACAGAAGATTTCAGCAGAAACTCACAGATCATCTGACTCGCTGCTGGGACAGCACGAAGACCAAAAGATGCCAAAAAAGCTAAACAAGAAAACTTCTTAAAATACATTGTGGGTTTTACCAAATGAAAAAAAAAAAAAAACAACCAAAAACTGTGTGCAATAACTTTTAAATGTCTTTGGTTTTGTGTCTATTCAAAAAGCTGTTCTATGAAATTTGTTTGTACGTGAGCTTTTCTGCAGCTGATTCCATCAAGAAAATATAAATGTGAATTTTGACCATACTACAGCAAAAACTCACTATCGTAAGTTTGTCTTCCAAAAGTTGATCCAACGCAGTTTAATTGAAAGGAAAAAGACTTTTGGGATAAAAATTAAGTGAAAGATAAATGTGAAAAACATCTGCATAAAAATGTTCAATGCCAGTTTTTTTGTTCTAAAATTGGTTACAGCAAAGGTTATTTTTGGTAAATAGGTTTGGTTCTAGAATAGATCTATGTGGAACTTCAAAGCTGACTTTAACACCCCTAAAATGACCCAAAGCAGCGACAAGCGCCTCACAGAAATGTCCCAGACTTCGTCCCGCCCATGGCAGTTATTGCATCACAAGTCCAAGTTTTTTCAAACATCTGGTTTTCATCTCTTTCTGGTCCAACGCAATTTGAAAAAGGAAATACTCAGAAATGCAGTTTTAATCTTCAAACATTTTATTTATGTCCTCCATTATGAGAAAAATGCTACAACATGTTAAAAACACAATTTTCATTGGAGTAGGTCGTTAAAGATATGATCTGTTTTGCTGTTTTATATTTATTTTTTTGTTTTTCAAACTAAAATCCAATGTCTGCAGTGCTTTTATTAGTTAACTGAACTCTCTTTGTTTCCTTTAATAGGTTTGTTTGCTTACAGGTAAACAAAGACAGGTGTCACTCACTGGGTTGAAGCAGCTGCAGGGAGCATTAGCACAATAATGGCTGCAGGTGAACTTATTCACAGCTGACCTCAGCCTCCCATCCACACATTAACACCTTTCTGAAAATGTTAGTCTCCATCCTGTCCCGCTTTCTTTCCTTCTCCGCTCTCTCCTTCTTTGCTTAATTGTCTGTGAACATGAACATTTTTTGTGCGCTTGTCCTTTGAAGTGCAATCCTTTGTAATTTCTGCCAAATTTAACAAGCGGCTAAGGAGGTTGTGCTACATCTCATTACAGCTCCGAAAAAGCCCAAGTGATTGTTTTCCTAACAAAACACTATGTTAATCCAGTTACACCATGAATATCTCTGAGATTAATTAGGGATTAAACCATTTGCTTTGGGGACAAAACCAGTGTGAACAAAGGCGAACTACAGTGCAGCAGACTCCAGAGTAACAACACAAAACGTTTCTGCGTTTATTATTAATAGCGAGTCACCATCTGAATAAATATGTGCAGAAAACACAATCACACCAAAGTAAAGTCCACAAAGCTGCAAAGAAGAGCATGTATTCCAGCAAATAGACATATCCTGCAAAGGCTACCATTTTTTTCTTTGTTTGTTTGTTTGGAGTGTAAGTCTGGGTTTTTTGGATAGTCTGGCCAGGGGTGTGACTTGTGCTCAGGAGCGACAGTAATCAAAAGCTGTAGCACCAAAAGTATTGGACACATTTGGAAAATTACTCTAAAAAAATCTAATTTACAAAAAGAATATGACATGTTTGGATTTAATCATGTGTAAAAACATAATTTTTATGATTAAGAGACATTTTTCCAACATTTTCCTTTTTCTGACAATTATTTATTTGACTAACTTTTATAAAATGAAGACAACAAAAGATAATAAATGATTTTTCTAGTTGAACTGTTATGTTAAATGTTGAGTTTGATATCTATGCAACAAATTCTAAACACTAGTTGTAGTTAGTGTTGCATTAAAAAAGACTATAAAAATGTTATTTTTCCTGAAATTGGGCAGAATGGTGAATTGTGTCACTGCAGGAATATTCTTGAAGTGAAATCTGATTGTAGTCAGCGGTTCTGAAACTTGAAGCTAATGAGGAAGTGTTTTAGGTGAAATTCCAATGACAGCTCAACTTCCTCCCAGAAAATGTCAAATTCTCCAATAAAACACCAAGTCGGGTTTTTTTTTCCTACCATCTGCAGCACTGCAGGACATTTTCAACTAAAGATTATGTAAGAAAACACATTTAAACTAATGTTTAATTCTGACTAATCAATAAATAAACTGTTTGTTTCTGTGCTGTTTTATTTGAAAGTTTGGTGTGCCATAGCAGAGCCAGAGGACACTTTCACAGAAGGTGCATGCATCTAGCTGCTGCACAGCTATGGCAGCCGATCACAGAGTGGATGCAAGCCCACCTTCTGAATGTCTTATCTCACTTCGTATCAATGCAAGGAAAACAGAACAAAATAAACAAATAAAATAAAATGGAGGCTTTTCCAAATAACTGTGTTCCAGCTGCACTGATGGGTCAAAGCCACTTTAAATTAGAAAACAAAAAAACAAAAAAATCGACAGAAGCAGCCTTTCCTTTGACGACTGCTGCAGACACAACCAGAGCATGACCACCGCACTGATGCCTCCACTGCAAACAGCTCTGTGCTGTCAGACAGGTAAACAAGCTCACATGGAATACAGAGAACGCTTCCCAAAAATTCATTCAAGTGCATCTGCTTGTAAACTTGTTCATTTTATTTGCGGTGTTGGTGGTACTAAAAAAGAAAAAATAAGCCACAGCTTTCGTCCATTTCATCATTTGATCTCAAAACGTAGTCACTCAACTAATCTCATAGTTTTTCATTATTAACAAAAAATACTAATGGAGGATTCGGGCGTTTGTTTCTTTAAATTAGACACAGATAAAAAAGTAAAGTGGCGCAGCTTGTCGTTTACTGTGGAGGATTAGTTTGGATTAGACCTGAAAGAAACAAGAACTCAGCTGGGAATCAGAACGTTATTAGTTTTTCCGCCTCAGGTGGAGAACCCTCTCACAGGACTGCTGCCACTTCTCTGCTGTAAGGACCAGATCTTACAGGAAGCAATGGCCGCTTCTGCCATTTGGCGTGGGTCCACCTACAGATGAGACGTTTGTAGATGTTCTCAGTGGTTTACGGAAGCCAGGAACATGTGCTGGCACCTCAAAACTGATTTCACACTGAAAATAAATCCTTCTTAGAACAAGCAAAGAAAAAAAAAATAGAAAATGAGATGTTTTTCTTTTGTCATGAGTACCAAAATCTGCTAATAAAACTGATAGAATTTGTCTTGGCAAGGTTTTTTTTTAATTATTTGTAGTTTCCTGTTTTTTTAAGACAAAATAAATCTAAAAATTAGATGCAAACATTCATGTTTAGGCGTATTGTTCTGGTAGCTTGAATTATTGTGTCTTAAGAAAAAAAATTAGCATCTTTAAACATGTGTTTATTATTGCTGTCAATTGATTGTGATTAAACATGATTAATCACAACGTTTTAATTGATTCATTTTATATGACAATATGCGGCTTTTGAACCAAAAAAAAGACCAGAGAGAATATTTTTCCTAAATTTTTAGTGTGTGAAATGTCTAAATTTGTAAAGTGTTAACTCAGATATCCCAGAAATGTAATTTGCGTGAACAAAACACATCAACAGTAAGATAAGCAGAACTTCACAGACTTTTAAGTCTGCAGTATTACTCCAAGAAAATAAAGATGCTGATTTACAGCCATAAGAAACAAACATTGTGTTTCTGCACTTTAATGGTCCCGGTGAATACTCAAATCTGATTGGCTGCTGGGTATTCACGTGCACCAAAAGAAGTTTTGGTCACATTGTCCAAATATTCTCACTGCGCAGGCTTCTTTAAAACAAAGTTTTTCCTTCATTTTCTGGACAAAAACAAGCGGTAAGAGATGAACTTTCTCTCTGAACCGATGCTTTTTTGAAACTATCATGACGATCAGCACATTTATCACTTTCCTTTGCGGCGACACTTTGTGGTGTGACAATGGGCTCCACCACCAATCAAAAAGTCCGCTTTTTGTGAAAAAGCAATCTAAACTGAAGAAATATAAAGAATAAAGTAATAAAAATCTATTGAATAATTATTTCTTTTGGAAGTGACCATGCAGGATTGTACTCGACAAAGTGTGCAATCAGAAATTGACGCACGCCGCAGAAGCCTGAACCGCTGGAAGACGGTTGCTTCTTGTTTACTTTCATACTTCTGTCCAGCTGTTACCTGCATTTCTACTGTGTTCTAAGTAAAATAAAGTTTCCAGTTTCCCTAAGATCAAGCACATCTGTTTCTTGAAACCAGACCATTCACCATTAATAGTATAGTTACAAAATACCATGTAAAGTTCAACTTCAAAACTTCAAATCAATATATTGCTAAAATAAGATGTTTTCAAGATAAAATTAGTCAATATATTCTAGATTTATTGTCTCTGAACAAGTAGTTTCTTCTCACAAAAAAAAAAAAATAGCAAGTTAGTTTCTTCTATCAAGTGAAATAAGATATTTAAACCAGAAACTAGACAAAAATACTGGGTGAGATTTATGCTTTTGTAGTGCACGTCATAAAAAAAGATCCTTGTTTCCAGAAATATTTGCTGTCTTGCAAGAAAAAAATCTTAGCAAGAAAGTTTTTCATTGGCAAAATAATCTTAATTTGAGAAAACATGTGTCAGAGTCTAGAATAATGTGCAAATGAGGTAGGAATTTCCTACTTATTTCTACTGTTTTTGCAGTGTAATCCTCTGACACAATGGTCAACATTTGGAGAATGCTGCATGCTTCCAATGACTTTTCAACATCAATGCATAGTGGATGCCAGACTAGATCACTGCAAACTCAATTAGGCATCTCAAGAACCTTTAAAATGAAAGGTATAATGAGCTGCAGGAGAAACAAGAAAAAAACAAGAGTTCTCTCAACATTGAAATAGGGTATTTTCATTAAACTGGTATAATGCAATTTATAAAGTGTATTATATTTGTATGCTGGATATTTGCTGACAGGCAAAACAAGGGAAAGCATAAGAGGTGGATAAATGTCAACACTCGCAGCTTCAGGAAACACATGACTTTTCAGATGTACACATACATCTGAATGACAACACATTGTACTTCAGTAAGACGTCTACAAATGTGTTGTATATTTCAAAATAATTCAGAAATATTTCACTTTCTTGGCAAAGATAATCAAAGTAAATTAAATATGGAACAATACATTGATTTAAAGACTCACTCCGATAACAATTGTTTTTGGGTGTTTTTAACATGTTCTTGTAGCATTTTTCTGATAATTGAGGACATTTATTACAGAGGTTAAGCTTAAAATTGCATTTTTGAATATGTCTTTATTCAAATCATTGTGAATCAGGAGCAGATGAAAAATTCTGTTTGGAAAAGAACGTATTTATGAGGTAGAAAATAAACTAAAATGATTCCTGTCATTTTTTGCTGATGTTCCCTTTGACTCAAAAAACAGCGTGATAAGAAAATCTTAAAAATGAATACATTTGCAGGAGGAAAAGTCATTTTCCCCCAAAAACAAACAATTTCTGCATGAGAATGGAAACAATCTGGATCTGTCGTGTCTGCACGGATACTGGGCCCATTAAAGAGCCATGTAGAGATTCATAGAGCAATGATTCATGTACTTGCTCACCAATGAACATCTTTGCCATATGAAATTGCCTAATTAATATTCGCTGGGCCGCAGCCACCCGACATGACAGGAATTTATGGTTTTCACAGGGCTCTGAGGCTCAAAGCCATCAAACATGGCATCACAAGCATTTCCCATTACCAACAAAGAACTAGTAAATAAATTCCAAGAGTGACACTAAATCAAGGTGAATTTTTCTTTAAGCACTGCACAGACCACTTCACCGTATACCCTTGTCACGAATGAAGCATGTCGGCTCTTGTCCACCTGAAGAGCGAAGCATCTCACAATTTTCTTGTTCTCAAAAACATGTACAGCACTTCTCTGCTGAGAATGAGAAGGCTTTGATGCAGGGAAAGACACATACATATAGCTTCTACCTAAAATATATATATATTTTAATACACATCTCAAATTGGCTCATTTTGATAATACTATGAATACTTGATTTTGATTGGCGGCAGGGTGTCCATTAAAATGTGATAATGGACAAACTTTAACATGCGTTAAGAGGTGAACTTTCCCTCTGAAAGGATGCTTTGTATAACTTTTCATGACGTTTAGCAAATATACAACTTTTCCCCACTGGTTAATCCTACCAGCTGCAGCAGAGAGAGGTGCAGCATTTGGTCGCCGTGTATCAGATAGCTCACTTCTTGCAAAAACGAATAAAACATTAAAGATAAGAACATTAAAGTACTAATAATTTATTTAATTGTTATTTTTGAAGTGACCATGGTATAAGCGGGATAATGCCCCTCGAGGTGTTCATTATCAGAAACTTTAATGTACTTTTATGGTAACGTACACCCTTATCAGGTACAATCCTATACTTATCCCTAAAACACAAATGCAGATTTCTGAAATCCCAGTTCCTTCCCCGTTTCTGTCAAAATCTCACAAGCTAAATACAAACTAACTGATTTGTCTGACTGAGTAAATAAGTTTATTCAATCACAATGAGGATTCACCAGAAAGCAGTGCAGGGGGAACCGTAAAATAGGCGGAGGGGGGGTAGATCTCGGGGACCAGGATTGGGCAGCCTTGATCTAAGACAGCCTTATTTCCTTTGAGCATTACGGTCCGGTACAGTCTGGTCCAGTTTAGAATGGTCCAGGCAATTCAGGTGAGCGCTTCCACTTAAAGCTGGACCGTCACGGCGCATGTGGGGTGTAGACTGATTGTCTACACCCCACTTTGTGTCATAGTCGAGCGACTAGAGCAAAAGCTAAGTTACGTGATCCATCCAGCTCACTCTGAATCTCGCTATCGCCAAGGATGGCAAGGAACGTTTGTATTGTTTGTTGCAGGCATTATGGAAACAATGGCGCTGGTTTGGCGCTTTCTTCTGTCCTAATGACCTTCTACCAATCAACAGGTTTCATTGAGTGACGGCAGTAGCTCCGTCCTTAACAAATTCATTCCACTTTTCTATGGACCTACAATCAATGGGGGCCTAAAAACTATACGGTTTGGTCCAGCTTAACGGGTCCAGTTTGTAATGGAAACGCTCAAAATACTGTACCGGACCGTACCATATCATACTGGACCGTACCGCTCAGTGGAAAGTCCCAATACGATCGTTTTTTGAGCCGTTTTCTAATCGTTGTCTGTGCGTTTGTTTTTTTTATATGATTATGCAGTTTTTAGCTAAATATAAAAAACCTGTGTCATTTTCTGCAGAGCGGCTATAGTTCATTAGAAATTTGCCTCTGAGAACCCCTCCTTCACATCATTCATAACTAACAGCGCTCTGAACACGTTGAAAACACAATTTTCATCAGAGCGGGTCTTTAAAAGGCCGGTTACTTGACTGACTTTGTTGTGCCATTCAACTGGATTGATAAATGCCCTGAGAAATGTAAAATATATTTTTAAATGTATCACCAAAGCCTATTTTTTATATTTTTTCTTCATATTTTGGTTGGTCTGTGTCTTTCATTGCTCTTTATGGATGTGTAGGTTGCACTGAAATGCAAAAAGTTGCTCAAGTTGAATTCTTTAAGATCTAGTTATCTGCCCTAAACTATTTTCTTCCATTTTCAAAAAAAAAAAGTTTAATAAGGATATTCTTAACTTTCAAATGTCAAAGCATGTGCGTGTGACCTCTAACCTGGCTTAGACCAAATTCCAGACCCTCAGAGCGCATTTGGACAAAAGGAGATCTACAGTATAGCCTGCCTAACATTCAACCCTGCAGTTCAGCAGCTGCAACTGTTGACTGGAAAGCATGAAAAATAAAAATAAGAATAATTCCCATTATTTACTGTAGTGTCTTTCTGTCACACATGCACACAGAGACAATGGTTGGGAGAAAATGCCGTCTGACAGGTTTAACTTTATCCCGGTGAATATGTAAATCAACACCCTCAGCTCCTGTCAACACATTGGATCACTGCACCTTTGCTGTTTATTTTATGTGAAGCAGTTGGCCAGAGCTGCCAAGGTGGAGCATTGTTTAAGAGGAGAAAATATTTACCCTTTTTTTCCCCCATTCATTTACGGATTAAAACCACTTTTTGATTAACTTTGCTTCCACGTTTGGTGCAACGTGAGGAAGCCTTACCTTCCTGTAGACCATCATGTTGGGGGTGTCGTCATCTGGGTCCACGCTGCTCATGGACCTCATTGAAAGTAGGGGTCGAACGGACTTAACGGGTTCCTCCGAGCCACCATTAGGGTCCTCATTCTGTCTATCCCCTTCCTCAGGCCCTGCATCCGATTCCTCAGACTTTGCATCTGGTTCTGTGGTCTCTGCTGAGATCGGGGGTTTCTCCTCCTCCTCCTCCTCCTGCAGCTGAAGCTCCGGGGGTGCCTCAGCCATGGCCTGTTATCCTCTTTCTCTGCGTCACAGCTGTTCCTTGATGTCCTCCTGTGATCTCTCCTCAACGGAGCTTGCTGTAGGGAAAGACAGGGAGATAAATTGGACCATGCAACCTGCCCCAAGCTCTCATCTTCTATCAGTCTTTTGCTTCATCTTTTGTCACAGGAGGTCCAGGATGGATGAAAAGAATGAACCATAAATTCTCTCTGTTTCTCCCAGTGCAGCATTACAAATGACTGAAGTTATACTTTCCTTCTTTCTATTTTTAGTCTTTATAAATGAAGACATTTTTAGGACTGTTTACCAAAGGACCTCACACTGTTATGTTAATCCCCCTATACAATATCAAGTTAGAACTTTCTTAGCTTTAGGAACCATCTGCCTACAGCAAATATATATATATATATACACACACACAAGTTTTTTACAGTTACCCCTATTCTTACACGTTAATTCTAAATCAATCTTGCCTACATTTATCCAAATATTCCTTTTTCTAAATGTATTTGTTAGAAACATTTATAAATATAAAAAATGTGGGTTTTTTTAATTTTAAAATGGCTTTAAAGTTTAGATTTTTATTCAAATAGGCAAGTCATTTTCAAAGCAAATATTTATTTTAGGTGATAAATAAATCTGATAATCATTTGCATAACAATATTTAAAAGCCAGCTCGTCTAAAATTGATTAAAGCAAAGGTACATTTTAGTAAAGAGGTTTGGTTCTAGATTAGAGCCATGTGGCGCTCCAAAGCTGACCATTACCTGAAAATAACCCATTTAACAGTAAAGCTGTATAAAGAAATTCTCAGACATGCAATTTTAAGCTTAATTTTATTTATATATGTTGTTAGAGCGGCTCCTTAACAAGGCAGACAGAAAAAAAAACAGCGTTTTAGTTTACGATTGGTTTCAATCACTTAGCATCATCATTAACAACGGTTATTGATAATTACTTTGGTAATTTGATTCCAGTTGACACAGAAATACCAAAAGTGTGCATTAAAAATGGTCATTTAAGTGAAGTCTCCTGAAGTGGAGGTTGTGCGTGATGGCTACTCAGACATTTAGCTCCATGTCAGCTCACTCTTTAGATCAATACACTGGGAATTTTTCAGTGAACATGAAACCTCGGGTGGAGAAGCTGAAGTCTCAGAGGGCTGCTGGTTTTGAAGAACTGTGTGGCTTTTGTTTGCAATTTCAAATCAGGGGGAAGAAAAAGAGCATTTCTGGAAAAAATGGTCTGTGATCTGCTGTATCTGCTCCAGACATCTGTTTGGTAATACATACCTGCGGCCCATACTGACAACGAAACGACTGATTTGTTTGCTTGTAACGTTTAACTTCACACTCCCATCGCCCCAATGCATCCTCCTGGGATCACATGTCGCTATTTACTCTGAAATCAATATGACCAGATTAGCTCTGGGTCTTGATTTTGCATAGAAATGAGAAGCTCTGGCTGCATACCAACATCATATCAGAGCTATGCAGCTTTAAACAATTGGTCAGTTATTTTGTTGTAATTCACAAGTTACTGGAACATGAAACGAATGAAATAGAACTCAAAACACATTTGCAAGATTACTTTGTACAGCAAAAAGTATTATTATACACAGTGTTGGGTAAGTTACTTCTAAAAAGTGATTGATTACTTAGTTACTGGATCAAAATTGTAATTAAATTACTTTACTCATTACCTATTTGAAAAAGTAATTCACTACTCGTTACTTTACTTTTTTCCACTCATACAAATTCTCAAGGGAAAACATCTGATACATACAAGATCCTCTGGTCTTTCATTTAACCGGGCTCCTTTAAAAAAAGTTATTTTAATATCAGTAGGACGTCTGTGGTTAAACAAAGTTAAATTAAAAAAATAAAATAAAATGACTATATTTTTAAAGTAATAACCTTGTGTAACGTATGAACATGGTTCAAGACACAGCCTGGCTTCATTTGAATTTTTCAAAGTCCAGTAATTGTGATTAATTCCTGAAATGGGTACTGTAATTCCTCAGGCTACTCTGCTACTGACAAAAGTAATTAAATTACAGTAATTTGTTACTTTGTAATCCGTTTCCCCCAAAACCGATTATACAGTATTACAATACTTGAGAGGAAAGATAGGCTACTTTATTCATCCCATGAGGGAAAATAGATCGTTGTAGTAGCTCAACAACAGTATCAACACAACAACTTAGAATACAATGATATGCTGCAAATTTACAATACAAATCAGTAAGTGATTAGTTCATTCACTAATAAGGGAAGAATTAAATAAAGTTACTGCTGCTGACATGAGTGATTTTTTATAACATTGCTTGGACCAGCTGGGTTGAAGACTTGCTGAAAGTGGACTTAACATGTTTTCTTGACGAGTTTTGTTACGAGTTACTACAAACACTGCCCTTCAACAAAAAGGTTTTGTAAAAGGATTAGCGGTGAATATTTTCTGACCTTTCTGAACTCAAGCAGATCGAGTATAACATTCCCTCCTGTTCCCGAATTTGTGTTTCTTTCTGGACCCTCATCCTAAAAAGTCAGCAGATTCCTACAGCTCCCATCTCATCCAGCACAAAGGAGGTGGCTGGCTGTTCTGATCGACCTCCTTATTCTTGTACGTTTTGGACTTCATACTGATGCAGGAGATGTGACCTGGATCCAGGATTCCTGCACAAAATTGCTCCCATTCAGCCACATGAGCATAATTGGCCCCAATTAGCTACAGTTGGGTTTTAATGATGATGATGGGAGGAAGTTTAGACTACAATTTTTAACAAATACATAAGAGACAAACATTATTTTGACGCGTATTTTTAATAATTTGGATTTTTGGAAAACACTGGAACAGATGTGCGTGTGATTTTAACAAAACAGCAGAAATGGGCTAAAAATGTCTCTATATTAAAGTTTTAGAAGTCACATTTTGATGGAGGATGTGATAAATAACTAAGTTGGAACATTATGATCTACTTTTGAATCCCCTCAGGACGATCCAGTCAAACCAAACGCGCCTGAACGCAGCAGAGTGGCACAGATTATCACACAGTCTCAGAGGGGGCCGGCGCACCACACCTCTCTGAACCTCTCACTCTTTCCGAGCACATATAGGCACAAATCAACGAAGCAGAGGTTTTAACAGTCACTTACATATAGTGCGCGGACAGGTGATGTTTAAAAAAAAAAAATCTGCGCGCAGCACGCAAAGCTGTTAATTCCTGTAACACCACCCGGCGCGTCACCGACAGCATTTACGAGCGAGCTGACAACAATCCAGGATTTCTGCTGACTCTCATCCAGCTACTTCTCCCTTTTTGCATCCATTCCATCCTTCAAACTTACCTCAGCAGACGCGGGTCTTCATCATCCGCTCGGAGCTCCAGCGTTTGGATCAACAAACACCTCCCAGAAAGAGACACGGAGGGAGAGAGAGAGGATGGAGGGAGGGGGTCTCTCATACATAATAAAGACTGACAGCATTTGTCCTTTAAATTTCTGTCCAAAACACAGACTTGTTTGTTTTGCCACAAATGTATCTTTTAAATAAAAGAAAACCTAAAAGTTCAATCTAGGTTCCTTTTTTCTCATTTCAAATGTTTTCTGATGTTTAAAGATTCAAGAGTTCAGCTGCTCCACATCACTTCTCCAGTAATGCACTGTTGGTTGACTGCCCAATCCTGCTATTTTTATTTGAACTAACACATCCGACTGCAGTTTTTGTGTCAGTTTATTGTAGCTGGAACTGTGGTATCAAGTTTAATGCAACCATCAAGTCCAGCTTGCAAGAATTCCTTACTAGTTAGTCTGTTCAGTTACATTGTGTTTATATGTATATATATTCTTTCTAAATTTGTGATAGTGACCATCCTCTCTTGCTGAGATAATCTCACAGGTGTGCCAAATCAAACTGCTGATTCGACAGCATGATCATTGCACAGGTGTGCCTTAGACCGGCCACAATAAAAGGCCACTCTGAAATATGCTGTTTTGTTTTGGGTTTTCCGAGTCCCCAGACGACTCGGAATATTGGTCTTTACCTTTTGTGACCACCAGTGCAACACATCTTTGCAGAGTTGATCAGGATGTAGGGTTTCGTGTATGTAGAAAATGTTTCAGATCTTTGAGTTTCTCTCATGACACACGGGAGATTAAAAAAAGAAAAGTGTTGCATTTATATTTTTGCTTTGTGTATTCACACAGTTGCTGGCACACTTGCCCAAATGCTCGTTATCTCTAATTTCTAATTAGTCAATCACAACAACTCAATGCATTTCTGCGTCAAACTCTGAGGAATGTTTCCAGTACCTTGTAGAATCTCTGCCACCAAGGATGAAGGCAGTTTTAAAGGCAAAAGGGGTTCCAACCTGGTACTAGCAAGGTGTACCTAATAAAGTGGCTGGTGAGTGTGTATATGTGAATATGCATGTTTAACTATCTTTGCATTTATATGTATACATAATACATAAAACAAATTTTATGCAGAATCCTTTCTCTCTTGGTTCTAAAATCCAGTACGTTCAGTAACCGTGAGCCGATAACACAGAGTGTATTTGCTGTTGAGCAGCAGGCTTTGTCAGGGTCACAGATGGTGTAGATGTTTAATATTGAAGCTTTGATCTTGTCTATTTAGCTTCCAAAAGCTCCCATGTTTCTGTAACGCTGCAGCAGATTTTAATGTCAGATTTGCAGCCGTGTTGATAAAAAAAAATCCCTTTTGTTTGCTCTGTAAAAGTATTGGAATTATTCATTTAATTATAGGAGATTTATTTTTGTGGATTTAAAATAGCGGCAGCTGCTTTTAACACAGGAAAAATAACTTTAACTCTAAAAAAAAATTGGTTTTTAAATAAACTTTTTTTTTTTTTTTTTTACTAAATCTGGTAGACAATAGTTTACCAGATGACATGACAGAGGATGACACAAAGAGGAGGAACACTTCAAAAAGAGACGAAGAACACACAAAATAACAAACATGTAAATATTAAAACTCTAGATGTGGTTTTTCAAACCTTCTTCGTAAAATACTAAATAAAACAGTTGCTTATGTTTTTTTTTTTTTTTTTTAATCTCCATGGAACTTAAATTTCTCAGTATGTCTATGCTTCAAGAATCCAAATGCCATGTATGATCGATCAGGATGAAACCTGTGAAATACGGAAACTTCAATCTGGTGTTCCACAAAGATATTTATGAATTTTTGAGTGAGCATAGAAAACATTTGTAAACTGAAGGTAAAGTTCCAAACAAACACAATGTCAGAGACAGGATGCAAGGTCTGCGTCCTGAGAAGACTCTTTCCTCATCCTGTCACCACTTGAGTTCCGTACATTTTCTACTAAAGACTTGGAGTCTGTGCAGGACGATCCGATTGGACAGCTCTTTGCTCAGACAATCTGGAACAAACTGCATGCAACCATCCTCATGGGGTCTTGTTAACGTGCCAGGAAGACCATCGTGACTGCTTTTTGATGGCGGAGGGAGAGTAGTGATGAGAAGCATCTTCCTCGCTGGAAAAAGCATAACAAGGATTCTACATTTGACATATTGTTACATTAAACGTATTTCATAACAATGAAATGAAGGGATAGTGCCCTACAACTGACAGGTGACCTGTTAAGGGTGTACCCCACCTTCGGATGTATAGTAACAGAGCTGAAAATTAACAACAATTTGATAATTTAGACTTTTTAACTTATCTTTAATTTTATATGTCAAAATTATCCATAACAAATCTCTAAATTTTCTATTAAAGTTGTAAAAAATGTAAAAAATTGAATTCTGATATTTAGTCTCACAAGAAAGGCACTGCCGGAAATGAGATGCTTTTATATTTAAAATATTTACTACATAAACAAAGAAAATTCAATCAAAGTAGGTACTTGTTTGATTATTCTTGGGTTTAGCCTTTCTAATGTTCAGCAGAAACGCCACTCAGGGAGTTGAACCACCAACTTTAAAGGCACGCTTTAAAAAATATAAACCTCTGTAACATTAACACGCCTATCCTTCTTTTCTTGATAGTTGAATGCTGTGTAATCTGTGCACATTTTCCATCTTGAGAATAAGCATGGCTGCCCTTGAAGCAGGAGATGCGAAGCAAGCGGTTAAAACCTGAGCTGCAGGGGACTTCAGCTGGATACTGAGACAGATCAAAGAAGCTGATGCAACCGCTGACCGAGAAAGGAAACAGGAGGGGTTACACTCTTTTTACGTGCTGTGACACCCAGTTTCACATGAAACATGTCAACAGACGGCATGTTTAATGGGATCCAGGCACAGTGCTCTCACTCTCAGACTGGTGGTGCGGACTAAAGCAATTTGCTGCCCTAATTTGATAAAACCACCACAAAAATGGAGAAGCGTAGACAGCGAGTTTCAAAGCTGCTCTTTTATTTTGCCCCACAGCAGTGTTGGACTGCAAAGACCAGATTGTTTTCGTCAATCTCTTTCTTACTACGCCTTTGAGCAAAAGCTTTGCCACTGCCACTTACTCAAAAACTCACCAAAATGTCACCTACCCGGTGCAAATGAAAATATTGCATGGTCAACAACTCCCCCCAAAAACAATGACATCACAGCAGGAGAAAAAAAATAAAAAAGCTATTACATTTTTTTTTTCAAAAGTCGCCAACAAAATCAAAACATGCGTGTTGGAAATATAAAAAAAAAAAAACAAAATTTAAATTATTCTGGGATGGCCACAGGACCAACGGCTTGGCAGCCATTTTGTAGCAAAGTGTGAAACGTCGATTTTTACATTTCCGCACAATATGGAAAAAGAAAAACAACCAAAACCCAACACTTTCAAATTTGTTGACCTTTGACCTCGGGAAGAGACCACAATACTGAATTAAAAAAGAAAACGTACAAAAAAAATCACCTGTAGCTACAAATTTCAATTCCTCACAGGGATTTTCGGATTTAGGATAACTCCTCAAGCATCGTTGAAAAGCTACTTTGGGTAATATGTTGTAATTAGAAAGTCTAGATTTTAAAAGAAGTTAGCATGGCATCCAGAGTATTGTGAAATCCATGAATCCTCAACTCAAGCTGAACAAAACGATATGACCATAAAAGGAATGTGGGCGTTTTTAACAAAACCCCTCAGTTCCCAGAGAAATCCAAAAGTTAGCTTTTGTCAATTCTTCAAAAAAATTACAGACCTGCTCGTCACCCCCAGGCGACCAAAAAATAAAACTGTTGCTATGGTAATAAAATCCACAGAAAGCTGCCATTTTTAAAAAAAGTGTTTGTTTTTTTCACATGCATTTCTCACCAGGTTTGCAGAGGCAAAGGGGAGGAGTTAGGGGCCTGACGCCGTCCCTCACGCCAGTGAGGACAGGTAAAATGGGGGTGATGGGAGAGCAAGTAGCGCATGTGGGCCATACAACGCCGCTCACTGCTCTAATTTTCTTTTAGCTTTTTATGGTGTTTGTGCAACTCTGGTCTGTGGGGGAGAACGTTCATCTCAAAAATCAATACTTGAACTTAGAAGCAAACAGTCTTCAAAAACAAGATTGATACTAATGGAGCAATCTGTTCACACAGATGTACACATTTATCTGCTCATAAATGGAGGCTACAGCCTTTCATCTGGACTGACTGAGTCACTGAGCATCAATAAAAAGGAAGACAAGTTCCCAAAGGAGTAGGTTTGTGTGATGCCCCACATCTGGATAGATATCCACAACCCCACGTTTGACATCTTTGCACACTTCTGCTAATGCAGCTTTTTCTCTACATTCAATTCTAAATATACTTCACATCCGTTTCCTTCCTCCCATCCTTTTTTTGCTTGAGTCATTCTTTGACATTAGTAAAGTACAGAAATAAATCTATTATTAATAGAATACGTCAGACTGCTCACAACGTACAGTAGGAGCTGGCTTTTAAATTCCCACAGGACTAAACCGGAAGCGGATTTGCCTGTCTGTCTACGAATAGATAAGTGGAGGAAACTCAGGCTCCATCTAATTGTAGGAGCCATTCAGGGATGCAGCCTGAATCTCACACATTAAAAAAAACAAATAATAAAAAAAAGATCTGAAGGGAATTTCTGAAAATGCACTAACGTTTTTCATATTTGTTGAATTTCTTTGAGATGTAACACAGAAATCCTATAGAAACCTCCCATGTGGTTAGTCCATTTTGCAATAAAGCTGAGCATGGCTCAGCTCTCAAATGACAGCAGATGACAATGCTTTGGCTCTGACAAGCCAAACTCTCCTACTTTCTGCCTCTCTTCTTGAGTGTTTGATAAGAGCGGAGAGCTGCAGGGACATGAAGGCATGTGTGTGGGCTGCTGCAGTGTGTGGGATAAAAGCATCAATGGTCCATGTGCAACACAAGAGTCAGAAAAAAGGCGCTTTCTGCCAGTAAACTAGTTCATTTGCTTTAAGTTTGCAAATAAGAAAAAGTCGGATGAGGAAAATTATGAAATTGCTCGGTTTTAGTACAACAGATCTCTAGTTTTGGAAAACTCTGATATCTTATAACACCATGTTTTTGCACAAATTTAACCCGGTTTGTGGTGGAACTGGATTTTTTTTCAATATAAAACAGTAATAAATTGTGAAAAAGATGTACACTGCAAACTATTCGATACTGGCAAAGACTTCAAACCTTGTTTTTAAACATTTAAGGCATTTTATTTGGTTAGAAGTTTCAATTTTGCTTTACACCTTTCCAAGCTTTTCTCAAAATAAGCACATTTGAGAATTTTTTATTTTTTTCCTTCCAATAAGAGCTAGGATCTAGAATTAGGGGAAATTATTATTAAAATGTGTGTTTTCTCCAAATTCATGACAATAGATAAACTTAATTTAAAAGTTAAAAAACTCAATTTTTGGTGAAGGGTTTTATTATAATGTTAGATTGGCATTTACTGTTATTATTTAGGAAACAAAAATGTAGATTTATGTTCCGAGAATAGATGCTAGTTTTAGATTTTATGAGGATTTATTGTGCTTATCCAAGAATCTCCTTTTTGTTCACATTTTGTTCTACAATGACTCACTAGTCTTTTGTCACTGTGACCAAAACAAACTACAACTAGGTTCATAAAAACTCAAAAAATACAAACTATTGACTTAGAACTATAAAACAAATTACCAGTATTGTTATGCTGTTTATCATTAAATTTGAAGTAATTCTATCAAATAGCTTTTTTTTTAGCTTATTTTTCCCTTTTTGAATGCTTATGTGAAACTCCTTATTCCTAATTTGATATCTTAACATGGGATTTCTTGTTAAGTAAAAATGTTTTTTGTCACTTTCTAGTGATTTTCTCATTTTTAGGCTACCTCTTTTGGCAGTAAAATATTGGTGAGGTCAGGACAGATACTAATAAGTAGAAACATTTTGGAAATTCCTGCAGATGGAGACGAAACATAAAAAAACCATGCAAATACATGTACCAATCCAGTCCAACAAGCTCCAAACTCTGCACATACTTTTGTTTTCTGCAGATCTGCATTATGAAAACACAGATTTGAGCCGTTATTCAGCTTTAGCTGCTGCAAACGGAGGAGAAATTGCAGAATGGGCTGGATTCTTTTCCTGCTGTGAGAAGATACAATCAGGTGAATCAGTGTGAGAGGAGAGAAAGCTGGAGCCCAAGGCAACTGGGAGTCAATTCCCAAAACCTCGCCACCACTCCCCCATCTCAGATACAATCGGACAGAAGAAAAATCCACTTTCTCTCTAAATGAAAGCCCACCGACGTGCTGTGATCAAAGAGAAAAAGAGTCTTTACGAGCACAAACAACATCACAACAAACTTATTCAGCGTTTATTTATTTCAGAAACTTTAATACTGCAATCACTGCAATTTTTTTTCCATACTTTTACACTTTACAAAGACAATGGCATTAGGGATGTAAACAGTGGTATTTTTTCATCTTGTAAAAGTATTGGTCTTCAGAAAAATATCTCCAGCGGCAGCCCAGTTTATTCTTCTGACAGTGTGAAGCCCCGCCCCTCGTGGGCTATAACCACAGACGCCCAAAGCCTTTTTTATCAGCGACAAGGGGTTCACGAGGAAATGACGGAGCAACGTTTCCAGCAGACCGCACGGAAACGCATCGATTCTCTGCTCAAACGTCCAAAACCTGCGACGCTTCTCCGTTTACCTTCAAACGCTTAAGTAAACATTTCTAAAATCCTTCTGCTGAGAATTCTATACAAACAAAAATGATGCAGCATCCACAGAAATTCTATTTTAATGGAGAGAAAAGGGTCTTACTGGCAAGCAGGTTGTTTTCTCAGTGGAATCTTAGGTTAAAAGTACCTGTTGACCTTCTAAAGCCACGAGCGATTCTTAAAACAGAACCAAGCTTCTGACTCAGAGTTCACTCTGCTGATGTGCAGAGCTGAACAAAAAAGCATCGTCTTTAGTTTACATTCACCCTTTCTCCGCACTGATGCAGGTCGCTTTCTGTTAAAGTGACATTTTAATGGCTTCTAAATGATAAACTTTATGGGAGGGGGGTGCTTTACTTCTCAATCAAACATCAGTCTAAAGGCACACGGATCCGTCTGATCTGACGGCTCGCCGCCACTTCCCTACGTGGCGACCGGTAAACTACCGGATGATTTAAAGCGAGCGTGTCAGCCTGTACAAAGTGTGCTCATCTTCCTTTCATCCGTTTCCCCGGGTGCTTTTCAAAGGCACGTCCCTGCTCCGCCGGCGCGTAAGTGACCAGAAGAAGTGACCGGAGGCACAGCTGGATAGACTGATGTACATTCACACAATATAACACGCACACCGCCACCGGTGCCGCTCCCTCTTACGTCCTCAGCTCACTCACAACAATTCTGCTCCTTCTTTTTCTTTAGAAAAGAAATAAATTCCACCTGTGATTGTCTTCAAAAGCTGGCTTCGGGTTTCCGTTTGCGTCGCCTGGCGGTTGATGGCGGACTGATTGCTTAAGATTATATGGAAAAAAAAGTACAAAGTGACAGGCAGCACTTTTACAAGTCATGACATTTCCACGAGTCACCACTAGAGGGCACTGTAAGCAACACAACAGCAGGCTTGCTCACCACAAAATACAACAAAATACAGAATAAAAAGCTTACAGTAAGGCTTCATGTAGAGTTGAGAAAGCCATTTAAATAATGTATGAAGTCTTGAGGAACTAAACACTGATGTGGGTTGTACTGTACGAAGAGAACAACTTATTTGGAATTATAATACAAGGAAATAAATTAACCTGGTGGCAAGAAAGAAAATAATCCAACGTTTCATCCTGAAATTGTCTGTTTTTAATCGACTGGGTCTGTGTAATCCAGGCTGTGGGATGGCGAGGAGTCCTTGCTTTTCTAGTTCTCCTGAGTGGAAAAGGATGAAGGTTATTGAGCAGCAGATACTGGCGTTCATCTCGTTAAGAAACCTTTTGAATTCCCACTTCAAGCTGCTTTTTCTCTCATTTTTTTCCCAGAGAAAATTCTCAAATTTCATTTTGAGAAGCACAAAACAGCGGTGGAGCAAAGCACTCTGGATCCGATGTGTTCTTTTTTTTTGGCACTGCTTACTGATGGCTTTTAAACAAACCTCTTTTGAAGGTGTTGTGCTGTAGAGACACTAAAGTGTTTTGAAACATCTCCTGAATGCCAAGGAGGAAAAAGAACGAAAAAAGGGTTTTCGTTCAAAGTAAAAGCATGTGAACCTCTCTTCATGTCTGAGGCACGCCGTCTGTTCTGTGATGCAAAAAGTGCAAAAATGAGATTGCTCCCTTTACAAACACGGGAAACCAAAAGTCTTCTGCCTGGATCTCTCTGATTGAATGTTTCAGAGAAGATGGACAGCCGGAGAAATCAAAATGCCAAAAAGGTCAAATGCTTTCAGAAAAGAAGCACATCCAGGAAGCAAAAACTGCAGGAAATAGGGGCAGATTGTTAGCTTTTCCTTTCAGGAGGAGCGTGAGGATAACGGCTGAAGGATGAAGAGGTGGCAAGCAGGTCCACTTATTGGCAACTTAGCAAAACGAAGAAAAAAAAGGGGGAAGCTGAAGCAATCTCTCTCACCCAGAGCATCTGTACAGACAGCCTTCTGCTGCAGAACCAGTGGAAGATGGCAGAGCATTTTGGGTGAAGGTTCGATTCCCGGCTGCCTCTTTCTAACTTTGTGCTTCGGTTTGCAGGCGGGGGTCAGTTCATGTCGATGGTGTTGAAGACCCACTCGGTGAACTTCTTGAGCTTGGCAGCAGATGTTTGGGACTCCTCCTGCAGCCTCTGGTTGTCCTCCCAGAGTCGCTTGATCTGAGACTGCAGCCGGAGCTTCTCCTCTCGCTCCTGCGGCAGAGGAGACAGTCAGGAAGTTAAACTCCGCCTCTGCTGTATTTGAGAGTTGAAGGAGTTCACCTTCTGACCTAACCCAACCTATTTCAGTCTCCGAACATTCCTGTTTCACCCAAAACTCTTTCAAGGCCCACTCCAATGAAAATCATGCTTTTGGTGGTTTTAATATTGGGTAGCTTCAAAATCACTCTCCATTTTTTGTTAGTTTGGGCTTGTGAGGTGCTATAAGCTAGTGGGAGAGCGCATAAACAAGAGAATGCTGGGAAATTAGAAGAGATTTATTAGAAATTAGAAGAGATAAGAGACTAGACAACAACCCAAAAGATAATATCTAACAAACTCCTGCAACTCTGCAGATAATATGACTTCAAAAACAACAAAGGCTTTGTGACTATGGCTAAAAACGGCATAATCATGACCACTGGGAACGCTTTTATTATAATTTAAAAAAAAAAACAGTTGGAGTGGGACTTTAAAGACCCACTCTGATGAAAATTGTGTTTTTAAGATTTCCTTGTTTGCATTTTTTTGATGATGGAGGACATATACTAAGAAAATTAAGCTCCATATTTCATTTCTTTATTGAAATTGTTGTGAATCAGGAGCAGATGAAAAAAATGCTTCAAAAAATGTATTTGTAAGTAGAAAATACGCTGGGGGGCGGGCCATTAGACCCATGTACGTCTTTGTGGCCCTCGTCTGTCTGAACATCTGGATCAAAACTGTACTGCTGGAAAGCTCCGATATTTCTCACGATTTTTGTTGTAGTAATAATGTTAGGTTGGGGGTGTGAGGGGCTTTGAGCTAGCGAGAGAGCGCATGAACAAATAGCTAGGTTATGGGCAAAAAGAAGTTGAGGCGGGGTTGCTCAGAGACAAATTTCTAATGACTACAGTCTGGAAAAGCTATGTGCTAGAAAACAGCAGGTTTTTGGCTAAGAACGACATAATCAGAATTAAAAGACCACTAGGAACGCTTTGAAAATAGTTTAACAGATGATTGGAGTGGGAATATTTATCACCTTCTTCAGGTCCTCCTGGAGCATCTTCACCATGGCTTCTAGTTTGGTTATCTTTCGCTCCAGTCCAATATGACCCTCGCTGTGACAAAATAGAATGAAGAGGTGGTCATAAAGAGAGAAGACACACTGACGTGTTTAATGGGAAAGTTTAAAAATGGAATCAAAGCGTCAGGCTAGAAGAATGAAGCAGAAGAGGTTTCATTACCTCGATGCGGGTCGTGATAGAGGAACGGCCTGCAGCTCGATGTGGGGCTGCAGTGGGCTGGACGCTCCACTGCTTCGGTGGTTTGAGTCCCCAAACACATAACTTCTCTGAACTGGAAGGCAGAACAAACATGAAAAACAGTCCGAAACAAAGAGGAACATTCGGCTAAAGGGTACGACGGAGGGGGTGTCTTTACTATAGTGGGTGTTTCGCTCATTTTCAAAAGTATTGGCCACATCCACCAGGTGAGTCCACTCTAGAGGACTTTCCCGGTCGGAGGAGGGGAGGGGCATCAGCTCCTGTGGGAGGGGTCCACGGTGACGCTCCACCAAATCCACCAGTGACGTGTCAGACGCTGAAAGGTCGCCTGTTAATTCAAAATATGGAAAAAGCAACACGTGAATCTCCACCGACACACATTTCTAACAATAAGAGAGCAGCAGGGACATAGAATCCTATTCCCATCTCCTCTGTCTTACCATGGAGCTTGACTCCCAGTTTGTAGGAAGGTCGTCTCAGAGGGACGCCTCGGGTGGTGGGTGAGCGTGGAAGGGTGGAGCAGCTAAAGAGAACATCGGCGCCGTGAGTCGGTTCAGCTATCGAGTCGGTCAGCGAGGGCAGGCGCTGTCCACGATAGATACTCTCATCTGAAAGAGTGCGGTGGAGGGAGCGGCGGTGGCTGAGAGGCTGGGTTTGGGGAGACTTCTGCCCGTGCTGTGAGAAGATTGCGAGCAAAAAAAAAAAAGTAAAAAAACCAAAAGGAAACAACTGGAGCACCTGCCATGAAAATCTGCAAAAACGTTAGCCACTACAGGACTCTGCAGACCTTTTCCTTATGCTTCCGTGGATGAGGGGGGCTGTCTGGAGCAGAGTGCCTCTTCACATCCTCCTCAATGGTAGATTTCGCGTGAGGCTGAGGCAAATGCATGTCTCTGAGGGACGGACGAGCTGCTGGTGTTGGAACCATCTCCCCTCCACTTTCTCCGGGAGATTTCCTGAAATAGAAACACACAAATAGTCACAACAGAAACTAGGTGAAGAGTTAAAATGAAACATCTTAGCTACTAAAAAAATAAGTTCTTGCAATTCTGTTTGTAGCCACAAGAGGGCATTCAAGCAGCATCCATATTTCTTCTTTGAAAGGAACATGGACTCGTCCACGTTTACCAATATTTGGCATTTGGGTAGTCAAATAATTCAAACAATTTTTGTCTTATTATATTTCATATATTTTTTCAAATACTCCTATACCTTTTTTGTCCATTGAGACCATCTGCATAATTTTACATATAGACATTTTTGCTTCCTTCAGCAGTTTCTTTAGCAACTTGTGGTTTCTCAGAAGAAAATTAGATAATGTTGCCATTAGAATAAATGATGAAGGTTCTTTAATGTCTCTAAACTTTCAACTACAATAACTTCAACATATTTTAACATGCATTTGTTTAGCTTTGAGTGGACTACCAGCTTTGAAGTTATTTAACTTATTTTTTTTTATTAGAGCTAGGATCTAGAAATAAGGAAATTGTTATTAAAATGAGTCCAAATCCTTTAGCTCCATACTCTTAACAATGGAATAACTTGATTTAAGACTATAAAAAGCTCAAATTGCACTGTAATTTTTGGTTAACAGATAATTTTACTACTTTTAAGTTATTTTCTTTTTAGGATTACTATGTCTAGGTTACCTCCTTTGGCAGTGATAACCATAAATTAAAAACTCCTTTTTTAAAGTTGTTCCATCAACAGTTAAAGAAATGTTTCTTTTCTTAAATTCTCTTTCTATTTACTGTATATTGGGGCTGACTGTACAATGAAAAACTGAAGGTTCTGCAGCTCTGCGTTCTTACTTTCGTGTGTCTCCAAAGTCGACAGAATTGATGGTTGACCCAGGCTTCCTCCAGCCAATCAGATACTTGGACTGAGCTCCCTGGCGAGGGTAGAAGCTTTTGGGTCCGGGGGAAACTGAGGACTGAGAGGAAGGGGAGGTGGCGGAGGAGGACGACTCCTCTCTAGGAGAACTGTGGCCTGAGTGCCTGAACAAATAGATAATGCATCAGATGACACCTTTCCAGATCTTATCTCATCTTCCCCATTGCCAGGGGCCTAAAGTAAAAAAGATAAGCAGGGACCAAAATGACTCCAGAAAAGACCTGCTGAGGAGGAGGTTCCTCTTGTGAGGCGGAATCAGGCACAGACTGTTAACAAGAACATGGATTAGGTCAACTTTTTAATAAGTTTATGTCCTCAGACAAAGTGAGCTCTTTGTGTTTGGCTTTAGAGAAAGGTTGGCTCCGCCTCAGGTTGGATCATGTGCCTGCCGATGAGGCTGAGTAAATGATTTGAGGAGGAACCTGACTAAGCTCCAGGCTTTAGGCCTTCAGGTCAAGCACTTTGCATTTTAATGCCACTGATGTTCAAGCTGGAACTGAGTTTATGAGCTACAACAACGTGACTGAACACAGAATTCCTCATTTGTTTTTCATTTTTGGAGCTCAAAAAGGCATCAAGGCTTCAAGTTTGTTTAGAAGGTTCAGTTTAAGTGAACAGAGAAGATTATACAAATTTACAAGATTATTGACTAAAGAACAGAAAAAAAAGAGTCACATGATAGAACCATTGACTCTATGAGAACTGGAGCGAGGGAGTGAAAATGCCTTGCTTCAAGCTCCAACCAAATGAAGTCAATTCAGTCGCCATTTTTCACGGTACGGACGGCACCATGTTGGAGCACAATGTCATCAGTAAGCAGTGACTGGTTGAAAATCTGTTAGTCAAACATTTCAAATGTTGGACGTAGGGCCCAGCAGGCACCTCCTACTTTTATTGAGACATCTGATCTGGTCAGTTTACAACTCCCACTGCAGAAAGAATATGATAAAAATTAATGGACCCTGAGACGGTTACCATAATCAAATAGTAATAGCAAAGTTAATTATTATCAACTACTTGATAAATAATGTAAAGAAGATGAATAAGGTAATAAAAAACAAACTAATCAGATCATTCTGAAAATGTATTTAGAAAAACCTTTTCATTTATAGATATAAAAGCTAACTTGTGTTCAAAAAAAGGGAGTAATTATTTTTTCATCTATTAACTAATTTTAAAGGCTTTTCATATAAAATTTGGAATTATGAGATTTAGATATCCAAAAAATTGTATTTTCAAATATATTTTCAAATTGCATTTTTTAAACGCCTTTATGCCGTCCATCACTAATTCGGAACGTACCATTTCATTCAGGATAACACAGTTTAGCATCTCCTTGAATGGAAAAAAAACATGAAAGAATATTCTTTTGTACAGTTGGAAATACATTTAAAAAAAAGTCTAAATATAATTAAACTTGCTTCTGTTTTAATGTGTAATTATGAAACTCTTGGATTTTTGTGAATAATAGTTTATAAAAGAAATAGTATAATGTGACACGGACGGACCTGGAGTGTGATCCAGTGTCACTCAGACTGTAAGTACTGCTGTCTCTGACGAGCAGGTGGGTTGGGGGGCTTCGTCCCACCCCCTCCATGCTCCTCTCTGTCGGGGGGCCGGAAGACTCTGCAGCGGCGGGCGACCTCTCCAGCATCCTGCGCCCCCCCTCGGTCGGGCTGTGCCACGGGGATGCCGACCGCTCTCTGCTTTCTCTGCTGGTGCTGGGGGCCAGGAGCGAGGTGGTGCTACCGTGATGGGAGTGGGGGTGGGAGTGGTGCGAGGCGCCGTAAGAGCCGGTGTCGATGCCGCTGTCGGCCGAGGCCCCCTGCAGGTAGCCTCCGCCTCCCAGGCCATTGGGTTCTGGCTCACCCTGGTCCCCGCTGGAGCCTCCGCCTGTGCCCATGTCATACCACTTGTCGCTATCGCTGTGGCCCCCGCTGGAAGCCGTGCTGGACAGAGTGTTACTGCTGGAGTGACCAGAGTACGGACCGTCCGACTGCTGGGGCAAAGAGAAAACCAAAACCAGAGATGACAGTTGTTCAGTTTGATTAGTTATTGTGTCACCTTTAATAAAAGTCTGAATAATAATTTCCGTATTCAGAGTCTCACCTGGTTTCCCTTCTTTGGAGACAGGTGGATGACTTGCTCCTGCCTCTGGATGCGAGGAGCTCCCGAGTAGCCCTGACCAGACTTTGAAACTGGAGTCTCTGCAAAAGCGTTACACAATGAGCACCACATGAACAACCACCCCCCAGCACAGACAAAAGAGTGTCTGATAACACAGCAGTTACGGGGAATTTCAGACAAAAGCAGCAAAGCATCCAGAAGACACACAAAAAAGTTGTTGTCATTTTGTATTTTTTACATCGTCCACCAGCAAAAAACTTCAAAAGCAGAATATATCAAACTAAAAAATGTCATTCCAGCTTTGTTTCTTCTGGGGAAGCTGTACCATATGAGAATGCAACGAGTCCTGAAGCCAAACTGCATGAATGGGACTATTGTGTAATAGCCTCCATGTTATGCAATAACATATACAGAGAAGGCAGTTAATGACCGGCACATCACAACGAGGATAGGGGAAAAGTCTTCTTGGGTGAACTTTTATCTCTGAATTCTCATTAATCTGCATCGATGTGCTAAAGCCCACAAGCCTCTCTGCACTAATGAAATATAGTTTTGTGTCTTTCTTTGAATCTCTCTGCATCCACTAACACTCAATGGAAAATTGAGTTTTGGGTATTTTTAACACGATCTTGGGGTATTTTTCTCATGTAGGAGGACATATTTAAGAAAATTAAGCTTAAAATTGGATTTCTGAGTATTTTTTTAAAATTATTATTCATATTGTTGTGAATCAGAAGCAAGTGAAAATTTAAAGTTTGAAAAACAGCTTACCGCATTTTTCAGAGACTAGATCACAGTTATTTGCTTAGTTTAACACCAAAGGTGCGACTTATACATACATACATTCATCCGACCACATTTCAATGAGTTGCTGTTGCATCGCTGCTCCACGTTTGTCCGCTAATGACAGGCTATGGTGACCATTTTGGTTCAGTTGTTCTGGTCCCAGCACAGTCCGTGTTCAGACTGAGGAATTTCAGAGCGAACCGAAGTTCAGTCCAATTGGAAACCCACCAAGACCCCCTCGAAAGATGGGTCCGACAGCGGTTCCTGGTCCTGGAACCGGTTTCGCTTGCGTGTATTCAGACTGAATCTTTGTTCCAGATTATTGGGGGGGAAAGAAATCTGGTTTAGTTTAGGTGAACCAAATGTGTCCAGTCTGAATACACCCTTAAAATCTGCTGAGCTGGCCCAGTCTGCATCAAATCTCAAACCAATAAGTTCTATAAACAACCTGGAAGTGAAAGGCTGAGGTCTCAGACTGTGATTGACGCAGACAGGAACAGGGTTTGGCTGAAACCAAGTTTATTGACAAAGAAAGATGCCTCCATGGCTTTAAGAAACCAAACCACAAAAAAAGCAAAGAGATGAAATTTTATCTGCAAAAAAATAAATAAATAAATGGACCAGGTGGAAAATGTAGAGCAGAGGGAATGGAAGGAGGGGAAGGAAAGGCATACAATGTTGATGGACTGTGTTGACAGAAGAGACAGGAAAGCCACTGCTTTGTCGTTTTTCTTTGGAGGGGGAAAAAGGAAAGCGGAAGAAAATTCCTCTGAGGAAATTAGATCACATTGTAATAACTCACCTCAAATATTTTCCCTTTTTTGCTCAGCAATTTTTCTTATTTTGCTTCCTGTTTTTCCCCCGAAATTCTGAGACATTAAATCCTTTTCCCATGAAAGCCTTAGAATTCGCAAACCGCAGAGGAAAAGGAGGTGAAAGAACTGCAGGGTGGAGGGGGGCCAGGTTGAGATGTAGAAAAAGCTGCTGTCAAGAGTTGAAATCTCTGAAGCTGCTACAAAAATAAGTCGAAAGCAGATGTGGAAAGACACACAAGCGGCGCTCACATGTGCCACAGCGTACCTGTCAGTTCAAAGCGTTCAGAGGCATGACTGAATAAGGAAGATTTATTTCCTGTGCAACACCTCTCCTGCAGAAATAAACTGCTCATACTCTGTTTGCATTCACATAACAAATAGACTTGGGGTTTGGGAAATATTTTGGATTCTTGCAATATTTTGGATTCTTGCAGTAGAGAAACTAAAAACTAAAAATATTTATCCTGGAGAAAAGTGATTTCAAACTAACTAATGGATTCTTTGCGTAAGCATGTCAAAAGATGATTTAGTCATTGAAGACATGTCTCTGTGAAGGCAGAAGTCACTAAGCCTGATCAAAAACAGCTGTTCAGGTCACTATAACCATCACTTTGGATTGTTTTTTTTAATGGCATCAATGAAGAACAAATTACTTAAACAGAAGAATATTTGTTCATCCAGTCCGAAAAGAACTGAATTTATTGAGTCTAAACAGCTGCATAGCCTTAAGAGACACACACCATCAGTGAGGCTACTTAGAAACCAAACAAAGAAAAGGTCCTTTAAAAAAAAACACTTTAAAGTAAAAAAAAATTCTAAAACAATCTGTGAGATTACACGAGTTAATTCACCCTGTTTCAAAGTAATAAGGGTTTTATGTGTCGAGGCAGCAGCTACCCTGCTGCTGCTAATCATCTCTGATAACCTCCACCTGTGCCTGCTCCTATAAACCTCTGCCCTTCACACTCTGCCAGATCGTTGCACTGCAAGCACTCAGTCAACTCGCCTGCTCTGTTTATATTGCCAGCTTGTTTCCCTGTTCTGCTTGCCACGCAGCCTGACTTCCAGATAACCTGCTCAGCCTCTGCTCCAGCCTCTTGGCTTTAAGCTCCAAGCTGTTGCCTTTGTCTGCTCCTATCACCCTGCCGCACCATTTTTACCCAAAGTCTCATAAGTTTCCACACCTTTGAATTTTCAGAACCGTACTAAAAGACCCTCTGGTGATTATTTGGGCTGTGGAATCAAGAGTTTGTGGTTAAGCCCTAGGATCCTGAGTTTTACCACACTCAGAGTGTCTTCCTCCTATTTAATGTCTGTGTCTGGAGTCACGCCTCCTTCCAGCCGCTGTACAGAGGACTCCTCCCCTGCAGGTTGCTCTCCTCATCCCAGTAAGCCCTCCTTCTGTTTCATGCTCTCTCTGCTTCAAGTCCTTTCCTGTCATTAACCCTCTCCTGTCTCCTTAGCATTTGTGCATTGGCGGTATCGATTAGGAACTTTGATGCTCGGATGGCTGAACTGTCAGCTGGGATGTCTGAATTTACAAGGAGTTTTAAGGCCCTGAGTTTCTCAAAGCACAGTTCCCAATGTAACCGTACAGCCTGTTAGCAAACCTAAAGTAGCCCCTCCAGAAATATATGATGGGATTCCGCTCACTGTTGGACTTTCCTTCATCAACATGAACTCTAAAGATTGTAGACAGTCAATGGCCTCTGTTGATGCATTACAGTGTAGCATTATTGTGTACCCGTTGATCCTCGTTCAGATCCTCCACCGTCTTCCATTCTTGACCAGCTAGAGGAGGACTTCCCACAGGACCCGCTCTCTCCGGCTCCTTCTCGCCGGTCTGAAGATAGTGGAGATTGACGGCTGGTAGCAAACCTAAAAATTGGGGACAAAATAACCGATATTAGATTTAACAGACAAAAAAATAAGATGCGCATGCTACTTTTGCAAAATAGTTACAATTATCACTCAAAAACAGATTGGCGAGATCTAATCATGGTAAATTTTTATTTTTAGTAAAAATGCATTTGAGTGATTGTGTAGTGGAATCTCTGCATCTTACTGCTCAGGCATGGACTTTTGTCTCCAGTGAGCAGAGCTGCCAGACGCTTCACTAGAACAGGAAAGGTTGCTAGGAGAGCTGCGGTTGTGGGGCGAGCGTCCTAAAGCCAGGGAGGAAGCCAGGCTGTAGTTCTCACTGCCTGGAGACATCCTGGTACACAAAAACACACCCACGCTAAAGTATAAATTCACTTGTACATGAAAACACAAAACAAGACGTGAACTTTTGGTCACCGTGGACGGTTTTAGATCTTCAAAAACATTCTTCTTAGCTGTAACCAACCAACTGTTACCTCTTGGAGTCCAGAGGTCGGCCATCACTGCTGACACTGCGTGGGATGGCGGCTCCCCTCTCCAGCCTCTCAGCTGACAGGGTTTTTCCCACCGAGCTGCCCAAGCTGATGGCGCGGTTGGGTGTGTGGGGCTGTGGCGAGGCAGTTAGCGACTGCTGGGGGCTGCTCGATGTCCTCTGCCATTTGTTGTTGTTGCTGCGGAAGGGGAATTTGTACTCGAAGGAGCCACTTTCACTGCTGCTGCCCTTGTATTCAGACACAGGCACTCGATAAAGCTCTGAGCAACCCCTGCAAGCATGTAAGTGAAAATGTTTTCATTGTTTGACTATCAAAAAGGCAGTGCAGGAGAGCTTTCTACTGCCGAAAAGGAAATTTGTTGTAAATCTTTGCTGTTCTTCTGTCTTAAGTTTTCCCCACAACCAACCTGCGAGGAGTGGCATCGTCATGTGGTGGGATGATAACGACGCGCACGGTCATGGAGTTCCTCAGCATATCAATCATCTGCTCGTGAGTTAAGGACGCGACGGCGACTTTGCAGATTTCCACCAAACGGCTGCCCTGGCGCAGTCCAGCCTGCCAAGCGTAGCCGTATGGCTCAACCTAAAAAAAAATAAGAGTTTGGCTGGGATTTGTTTGGAGAACATTCTGAACACTGTGGAGATTCTAAAGCCTTAATAGAAGCAAACATTCATCAATATGGATTTAAATGCTGCCTTATAATTTTATTCTGACTGAAACTCAATGCCTTTTCACTCTCAGACAGCAAACTTTTATTGAAAAGTAAAGAAAAACCTCATGTTGACATTAGAATGGTGCGTAGAAATCTCCCAAACAGCTCTTCATTCTCATAAAACACCTCATGCTTCAGGATTAGAGTGATTCGGCAGAAAAACAATAAAACAGTTCAAAGTAGGGAATGATACCTCAGCCACAATGCCTTCGTAGTTCACGTGGAAGCCGAGCTGACCGAGGCCGTTCCGTCGAAGTGTCATCTCTGAAGTCTCACAGCCCTTTGTGAGGAGCTACACATGCAGAGGGAAAAGGAATAAGTGAGAGATGGTAACTACACGCAGAGATGGGAACAAATCACCAACTAAAAATTCCAGATCATTGACTGTAAATAAAAACTGGACTGAGTGACTCTTCCCCCTGGTCTTCCAAGCAGGAAGTGTCCGATAGTTCTAAGAAGACAAAATCCCATTGACTTCTATAGAGAAATAAACAGCTATTTAGTCATTCTATTTGTCAGAATAACCATTCTTGTTCTAACACATTTGTAACATTTTCTTGCTAATCCTCATATGTTGTCAAATATTTTTCTGCATTATAAGTTATAAACTGACCAATCAGATGCCTCAATAAAAGTACGTGGTCTCATATCAGTGGTAGGGGTGTCGACTTCCAAAAAGCTCACTCCTGATTGATGAGAGTGGTTGCCAAAGAAACTTTGACTCAGACTGACTTGGACTAAACACTGCTTACAGACACGGCTCCAACATGGCGGCATCTGTATCGCGAAAAAGAGTGAATTGACTCAATTTTGTTGGAGCTGGAAATAAGTCTAAATAGATGAAGTCATACTCGCTTGGTCCAGTTTTCAGATGCAGTAAATGTTCCTGACTGAAATAGATGGAAAAAAAGATTTTAAAAATACAGACTGAAACAGTGGAGAATGTTTGATATCATCTTCTTTTCAAGGTAGTGCAGCTACAATCTGATTCCTGAGAGACTCAACCACAAAAATAAAGCATGAGTGAAACAAAAGCAGGTGCATTACTGCAGGCATGGTGGGACAGATAAAGAGACTTTCCTACTAAGACTAGATTATAGAGCCCTATCCCATGGGGAAAAAATCAAAAATCAAACTTTATGGTCAACCCCGACTGACCTTATCCAACATGACGAATCCCAATTCAACCTAATCTCTTTAAGGATGCACCTTTAAGGCTCCTGACAACTTCACATTTTAACACAATGTTAGCAAAAGCTCCACAAGAGTTAAACTTCACAAGGAAGATTGAATAAATCATGGAGAAGAATGCGACGTGATAGGAATTGTTTTCTCACTCTCTGATGTTCTGAAGTTGTGCGTGGGAGAGGAAAAAAGGACAAGAAGGAAAAAAAAGGAAATAGAGGAGAAAACAGCAGAAAGACAGAGAAGAAGGAAGAAAGGAGGACATTGAGGAAGAAAGGGGAGTACAAAAGTGGACGCTCCAAGGTCACTTAGCTTTAATCAGTCACAGAGTTTGCAGAACAGACTGAAACCTGAGAATCGATCTAACAAAGCAAGACACCCTGAGATCAGCCATCAAGCTGAGCTGAACGATGATGGATTTATGCCCATTTGTTTTGCATTTAAAATATGTGGAGAATAAAAAATCATGAGAGGCACCTAGACATACATAAATAAAGGCATATGTTTGAATGCACCGCAAATGAACGCTTACGGAAAAACTGATAATTATATAAGAAAATGTTTTTTCCTCCCCCTGACCAGTTTCCATGGAAACGACTAAGAAGGAACCGCTTCGCTGTATGTGTAGGTGTGCAGGCCGTCGTGAGGATGGTGTCCAGAGGTGTTTCTGCAACTTTTTTTCAGTAAACTAAGAGTAGCCAGGAGACGGCAAATTGGCGTGCAGATGCAGACATGTCATTCCGGTAGACAGACGTCCAGCTCTGAATGTTAGGGGCTATGAGTGCGTCAGGTGAATGATTGATGGCAGATACTAGCGTTTTACATTGAAATTTTGTGTTCGTGGTGTTCTGCTCAAAATTAAATCAAGTCTTTTGGAAAAATTCTGTTACTTTGCAATTAATGTTTTTCTGAAGTTAAATACCGACATCCCAGTCTAAAATGATCCTACCTCACCTGACCAAAAGGGGCCTCAAAAAAAGAACATCAAATGGCATCCTCTTACCATGAACCAAAATGGAAGTGTATTTCATATTTACATCCATTATTACAGCAAACTCTATACTTGAGTGGTCGTGAGAAAATATTGATATACAGGTATAGATGAGTTGCAATGACATCATCAGTAGTTGTCCACCCACCATGCCAGAGGGCAATGGCGAAACTAAGCACATATGAATGTCAAATTGGTATTAATAGCAAATATGGCCCGAAGATCTTTTAACCCCTTAGCAAAAATTACAATACATCTAAATAAAGGCCCACTTACAATGGAACTGGCTGCTTTACCATTTTTACTTGATGAATTATCTGCTTCACTTGGTTTGCACAATGCAGGAAATGCACACATACAAGGGACTAGAGGCACATATTTAGCTAAAGTTTACAGTTCTAACTGAACTCTGACAAACTGATCCAAGCAAACTTGTAGATTAGGTGATGACTGCAGATAATCCAAAATTGGTAATTGAAATTAAATCACAAACTGTTACTGTCATGTTTAAGTCCTAAAGGTTTGGCTTCCAAACTACCAACTTCTAAATTACCGGTACCTGCATTCCAGGCGATCCTATATTACAGACTTGTTGTTTAGTGTTGTTATTCAAATTATGGACATGCACTGAGTGTGTTTGCTTGTGTGCCTTTATATTTTTTGCGATCTTAGAACTTTGGTATAATCACAGACATTATTAGATCCAGTAGATCTTAATGCAGCAAAATGCAGTTTGTTTTACTGCTGGGAATGACTATGGTTGGAATCTGGATTATTATTAGTCTGCACAGCTAATGAAAATCTATAGAAGTGTGATGAGATTTTGTGTTTCAACCAACCTCCAGACGTTTGACCACATCTTTGAAATCCTCTGTGTTATTGCTGACACTCCTCAGAGACACATTTTCACCTCGCTCATAAAAGATCTTCAAAGACGCGGGGCTGCTAAGTGTCCAACCAATCACATCCTTAGTAGCACAGTTGAACACCACAGCTTTGGCCTCCTGGTCCAACAGGATGAGAAAGTCGTTGGATAAGGCCAGCAGAGCCTCCAGCTCTCCTCCGTTCCCTTGATCCTCAGCATGAACCAACCAAGTGACAGCGCCAAGACTGCGCAGCTCTGCCCCTTCGTACGGCCGAATCTTCTCTTTCTTCTTATGAGCTAAAGAAATAAAAGGAAACTTTCCTGAGGGATCAATGGGCGTGCTCGTGGTGTGGCGCTCTGCCAAATCCCGCAGGTATTCCTGGCGTGTTCGGGTGGCCATGGCTCTGAACTTGTGCGATTTGTGGGCAGCATTCTCAGCGTTGATGACTTTGGTCAGCAGGAATTCCCGAAACACAGACGACTTGGGGAAGGTGACGTCTTCAGGGATCGGGGGGCCGAACGAAGGCATATCTTTGGAACGGGTCACTGCCACACTACAAGAAGAAAAAAAAAAAAAAAAAAAAAAACAATCGGTGTCAGAGAAAAATGAGAGAATTTGAAAACTAAATCTGAAAACTTCAAAGTTTTTACATTTGGTAAATAAATCTAAAGCAGGCAATTTGTTGTCCTCTAAATCCTTTTCTAAAAGTGTTTTTAGGAAACACAACCACTAATTTTGCCTAATGCATTTTTATTTTTATATTTTTTTTTTATGAAAAATGAACCTATACATATGTTATGTTTGTGTTTCCCCAAATTGCAACACAATAGATCAGGTTTGGAATGGTAAAGGAGCAATATAACAATGCATTGGTATCCAATGATCCAATAACTTAATCCATCATAGCAATTATTTTTGCTTTTTTTGCTTTAATATTTAATTTAAAGAAATAACAAAAAGCCCAGTAATCCCCATCGGCTGCAATGAAGGTAAGTACTGACAGATGAGAGTATACCATTAACTTTTTTTAAGTCATGCACCATTTCAAAACTAAAAATCTCAAAACAGGCAGGTGGGTTATTTTTAAAAACCAAAAACACGTTTTTTTAGATGATAAAATACAGATCTCAGGGTGAGAACCTGTACTGAGTTCATGTCTGGGTCACCTTTTCCAGCTCCACACCTCATCTCCACTTAGTAAAACCACAAAAGTGCTCCCTGCTGGTAATTACCAGGTGACAAGCCTTCGTCCCACACACCTGCCTGCCGACAGGCTTTACCATTGTGACACTGGGATTAAACGTACTGTCTAATAAGCAATGCCCATGTCACCCACATATTTCTAAACATACCTCAGAAACACCCAGACATCACCAGAGATGTGGCGTTCAATTACACCAGGATATTAAAGTGTTGACACTTCCTTTTTTCACATATCCTTGTTTTTGACAGAGTGAGAAATAGGAGGATGGTGGATTTTGGGATGTCGCAGTCCAGTGAATGGGTGGTAGACAGTACAAAAAAAAAAAAATTAAGGTTGTTTTCTGCGTGTGCTTGTGCGGCAATCCTACAGTTGTCCTACGAGCAATTATGTATCATGCCCAGGACACACCTGCGCTCCCCTGAATATGTAGCTGCTCTTCTCTACAACCCTCCACGACCCCAGACAACCCAAAAACCTAAGGCTTAAGAAAGACTGTTAAAAAAAAAGGAAACTTTTTATTCATGATGTGAAAAATGTGACTGAAGGCTCATGCCATGTCTACTCAAAGGTATAGCTGTAGCTACATCTGTCTGAATTTCTGTAAAAGACCAATGAAACAGCTGGAGTGCCATGGAAAGGAGTCAGAACAGCCATTGAAGACATACGTTCACACAGCTCTGGTATCAAACATCTGTGAGTCAATCAAACAAAGATCTGTGACTCATGCCAGACAAAGCACAGAGATGAAACACAAACACAGTGATGTGGGCATGAAGCAAGCTGTTGAAGGAACCACTTTTAAATGAGACAAATAGGCAAAGAACGAGACACATGGAACAGGTGTGGACTCAAAAAGTTCTAATATTTTCCTCTGAAAGTCAGATGGACAAGAAGCTCAAATCCTTTTAAAAAGATCTGCATCTCAAATTATAGTTCTGGATGTTTTCAGGAGTCAACTCCCGACAAAAATGACTCTGTTCCTGAAGTTGAGGAAGGTTCTAGAAACTTTCCCAACAGACGTCAAAGAGCGGGTCCCTGTAGTTTCTTTGACTTGTTGGCTTATAAATATCTGCTGTGTGGGGTGATCTGCTGCCCACTGAGCCGGTATAAGAAAGAGAGCATGTCAATACTCCATGCTTCAGCAGGTTCAGGGGTGGACATGGGGAAGGTGTGTACTGTACAGTAAACATGTAGGGTTTCTGTCTACACTGAGACATTTATGTGTGCAACATAATGCAATAATCAATTATTTTAGACAGCAATTTCTGGGTTTGAAAGGTCAGAAAAACAGAGAGGTAAAAAGCATTTATTTTATTTTATTGTTGCTTAAAATTTCAACAAGGTCTTTCCCAGAAGTTATGCAGACTTTTTTCGAAGACGTTTCATGTGCGTGCTGGTGTGAAGCATTAAAGTAAATCAAAAGACGAAAAGAAAGCAAAAATATATTATTAATGGTGTTATTAATTGAAAATGATTAGAATTAGTTGCAAACAATTTTGGGTCAAAAAACATCTGAAGAGATTAAACTCAGATCAAGTTAATTGACCTCAGTTCTTTTTAGGTTTCTTTATTTGCATTTTAAACACATGCGCTGACTTAAAACGAATGTTTGTTTTAACAAGAATGAAAGAGATGTTTTGTCATAGCAAGGAAAGATAAGCATTTACCCTGAAAGACCCACTCTGATAAAAATTGTTTTTTTGTGTTTTTAATGTGTTCTTGTGACATTTTTCTGAAAATGGAGAATATTTATTAGGAAAATTTACAGCAAAATTGCATTTCTGAATATTTATTTGTTCACTCAAAAAAAATGCAGGTTGAAAAGGAGCTTATTTGTGACAGAAAATACGCTGGGCGGGGCACAAGCCCCTTTGCACCACTCCATTCTGATACATCCACTGCAGACGACTGGATCCATGTACGTCTTGGTTTTTCTCAATTGAGCTGGAATCTGGCACAAAACTGTACGGCTTGATATTTCTAATATCGCTCACCGTTTTTGTTGCAGGGGCAATGTTAGGTTGGATTGTGAGGGACTGTAAGCTGGTGGTAAAAAGTGTAAACAGATGGGTGACAGGAAGTGGGGGCGGGATTGCTCCACAGTCCCACAGTTTGGAGGCAAATTTCAAATGAACTCCTGCCGCTCTGCAGAAATTATATCCTAGAAAAAAAACGACACAGTTTTTTTTTTTATTTTGTCAAAAAACGACATAATCATCATAAAAAGACCACTGAGAATGCTTTAAAAACAGATCGAAGTGGGTTTTTAAAATTAATTTGACATCATTTTTGCTTGTTCATTTTGGGTAGCAGCAATCAACAGCAGCCAAAAAATGTAAACAAAATAAAAAAAAAAAGGATAAAATAAAAATGTAAAAAAACACACAATCAGAGGCCAAATTTGACCATGTGGGTTCTCCAAGGTGAAAATAAATTATTTATTTATTGTCTATATTATTTATTGTCTTTTGTCACACAGGGAACTCTTTCAATTGAATCTTTTTATTTTTAGATATTTTTCTGACTCCAGTTTATTTGGAAAAAGTTTGTGCTTTTTAAGGTTGTTTTTTGCAGATTTTTTTTTTCTGATCATTTTTTAAATATTGCAAAAAAAAATTAAACCCTTACAACCAAAGCCAAAAAACTAAAAATCCAGGAAAGAAAAAAATACAATTGTTTATGCTAATCACTAACTTAAAAAATAAACATGTTAACTCTATGCTTTTTCTTTTCTTTCTTTACTTAAGAAAAAGTAATTCACAGTCCTGCATTCTATGCAAATACATTTGCTTAGTGTTCCCTTAGCTATGAGGCTTTTTGAACGGATGTAGATTCCTGTTGTTGTTCGGTAATGGTGGAGCTAAAGAAGACGAGGCATCACGCAGCGTGCTCACACAGCAATTACAACAAGCATTAGTGGAGTCAAAGAGACAAATAGGAAGAAAGGATGAAGAACAGATAAGACTCTGCCACAGAGACTTCATAAAATGTCTTGCACAGCCTAACAATTTAATAATTCATTTTTTAAATGACTTCTAGGTGGTACACTGTGTTTCGACTCATATTTTTAAACTTTAACCACATCCCTAAAATTGCTTCCAACAAAGACTGATGCACTTATAGCTATAGTGCAACACCTCACCTGTAGGAACAGTTGTCGGTACACGGGTTATGCGCTCGCACAATCACAAAGACGTGCTGAAAGTGGGAGCGAATATTTTTGGGCGTGAAAGGTAGAGCACCGGGTTCCTGGAACACAATTGTGACGATGTCATTTCCGATATGGCGCTTCCGAAGTAACTGAAAGAGGCCAGAACAAGAAAAAGACACAAAAAAAAAGATCAAATCAGAAACTTGTTCACGTACAAAAGGTTTAAAGAATTTGGAGCTTCCAGAGACTCCTGATGTAGTGAGAGAAACCGTTAAGACAAATAAAATGAGTTAAACAACAACAACTTTTACACAAATCTGACCAAAAACAGCCACATTTCTAAATGAATATTAAAGACCCACTCTGATCATCTTTTGATCTGTTTTAAAAGCATTCCCCGTGGTCTTTTTTTAACTATGATTATGCTATTTTTAGCCAAAATCAAATAACCTGAGTCATGTTCTAGGACATAGTTCCACCTCTGAGTTGTGGGCAGGACTGTTGGCATGGAGTAACTCCTCCCCCCATTCTAGTCCCTGCTGGGAGCTTGTGCCCACTCAGCGTTTTTTCTACATCCCATATAAGCTCATCTTTAAACCGCATTTTTTCATCTGTTCCTGATTCACAATGATTTGAATAAAGAAATACTTAAAAATGCCATTTTAATTTTCAAATTCCTAATACATCTCCTCCACAATAAAAAAAAATGCCACAAGATGTTAAAAGCACCAAAAGCAGGATTTTCATTTTCTTTAACGGGAAAAACGAATGCAGGCACATCTGCCTTAGATATTTTTAAAATTAATAATTAAATCATTACGTCATTAAAAAACATAAGAAAAACAAATATATGTATATAAATATATATATGCATATGTCTATAAGAGACTACTGCTACATACACACCGGGCATGTGATTGACACCATTCAAGAACCAGCTGAACGCAGGTTTTCCAACAATTGGGACTTGTGTGAATTGACAAGGACGCCATCCATACGTCACTACCAAATCCTAGTCCCTGATTGGTCAAAGTTCAACTGGTTCAACTTTTAACGTGGGTTTAATGGCTTCATGTTTTCTCGTACTTAAAGACTTACCTAGGGACACATGAAAGTGAGAGTTTTGAAAGCAAAATCCCAAATCTGCATTTACACGCATGTTTACATAGACTTTTCACCGTAAGTCGTCACTTGAACATGAGTTTCCGAGTCCAGTGTGAACGTAGCAAAAAATGATGAAACTCTTTAAAACTGCTCCAAAAAGTGACAATATTTGAGAATCTAATAAGAATAGAAAAAGGTAACGTACCTGCTGCTTATTGTTGGGGGTGTAGGGCAGCATGGTGGACACATGGAACATGATCTCATAATCCTTGTAAGTTGTATACAGGGAGTGGGATCCTGTTGAATCAGCTGAGGAGAAAACAAATGCACATCTGTACTGCCTGCTTTAGCTACCGCTTAAGCATTTTCACTAATGAAGACAAACATCTTTATTTTTCCTGCTGTTCTTCTGGAGGAAAGTGATCAGATTGCTAAGAGTTTGCTCCAGAGAGCCATCGCACTTTAATGATCCCCTCCACATTCAGCTGATGAGCTCTATTCAGACAGTTCTTCAAAAGGCCCTTCAAGACAAATTGTCTCAATTAGTTACACTGCTATTGTGAGCATTTTGCAAAGCTTTACTTAATTTACTTTGGGATTTTTTTGTTAATTACATGTCTCACAAAGAGCATATAATTTAGGGACTAAATTCATAACTATTGAGACAAAGAATTCCAATGCAGTTGGGAGATGGTGTGCACAAGAAGAGAGAGGAAAGGTTTCAATATTTTTTGAGGCATTTTCACAGGCAATCAATGCAAACGATTTAACGCAAAAGGCCACACTTCATGTTTGAAATCCTCAGAGGGAATATCTGAATCACTGGGTTTTCAAATGGGAAGAAATTAGCTTTAAGGACAGAAGATATTAAAAGAATTGAAGCAATTTGGGGGCCATTAATACTTTTAAAACTGAGAGGAAAAGGTTTCTCACCAGAAAATTGACCATTAAACTTCTTTATATCAGGAGCACCCAAAGAAAAGATGCTTTATGTATCTAAATTAACTGTGGCTACTAAAACAAAACAAAATACACTAGAATTATAAGAAACACTTGCATTTTCCTTAGGTGTATGGAGCCAGAAACCGCAAAAAAACATGTTTAACTTTTTTTTGGTGGTTATTTAAAATACATTGTATTTTATATTTAACTAAAAAAAAACGATAAAATAGACTCAGATAAAAGCCCAACTCCTTTGGAATCTAAGAATGGATTCTGATATCGCATTAGGCCTAAAATGATCTATTCTACTCTACTCTCAATTTGTTTCCGATTTGGTCAAATTATTTCCTGTAAAGAACTGATTTTGCAGTTTGAACATTTTTGCATATGCACATACTTTTGGTGTCCAGCTGAGCACGATATTTGGAGAAGCCTTTGAGTCGGACCCTGTCCCCCAGCAGATGCAGGAACTCCTCCAGTGCAGGACCAGCTGCTTCGTTGTTGTACATCTCCTCCTCGCTGCTCTGGCCAGCCATGCAGTACATCACCCCCACTTTCCGCTGGAAGCTCAGCTGTAAAAAACAATTTAGACCATCTTACCCAAAAGCTGTATAACCTTGAAGGAAATATGGCAAAGTAACATGTTGACATTTCAGGCAGAAGTTGGCATTTTAAAAATAACCTTGACTGGTTCTGAAGTGATTGAGGAGCCTTTGAAATGATGCTGACATTTTCAGAGGATTTAACATCCGTGATTGCATCTTAGAGCAGAAGCACCAAAGAGATGCTTTAAAATCTATTTATGTTTTTACTTATAGTTGTGTTTTGCGGCTTCAAAAACATAATAAAATGATTGTAGCTTTTTCTCACAACAAGAAGGCGCTGGTTCAAATCCCAACTGGGAACTTTCTATGTGGAGTTTACTGGAAATAACAGAATTAAAAATAAGTCAAAAATTTTCCCCCACCATTGGTAGATTTTCTTTAAACAGGCAAAAAAAAAAAAAAAAAAACATCTGCCAATGGGGTAGGAAAAATGACCTTACAGAGAATTCTTATTTTCGGAAAAAAATTCTGGTCACTAAGATATCTTTTCTCAAACTAAGATTTTTTGCGATTGAAGAACTTACTTTATAAACTAATTTTTCTTAAAAGACAAATAAGACATATTTTTTTGGTAATCAGGGTCTTTTTATTTACTTTCTTTAGATTTGGATGTTGCAGTCTGGGTTTTCTCTGGGCACTTCGGTTTCCTCCAACAGTCCAAAAATGATTCATAGGTTAATTGGTGTCTCTAAATTGATAACTTCACGTGCATATAAGTGTGTTAGTGAGAGTGTGTGACCCCGAAAGGGATTCAGCGGGCTATACGGATGGATGGATGGACTGCATGTTTAAAACTGCCTTAGTACATTTAGCCTTTTGAAGAATTTAAACGCGTCAATCAAAGCACAGTCAAATGAAGCGTTTGTACCCCTTGCTCATCCAGCTTCATCAGCTGGTCAGTGACTTTGGGTGTGTTCAGCGCCAGGCGCAAGCAGTGAACGTTGAGTTCAGGGATGAGGTACTCCAGCACTTCTTTGAGGGGAAGGCCTCGGCCAAGGCCGTGTTTGGATGTGGAAGGAACCGCATCTTCCAGGATAGAGCCCCGCAGGGTGTTGAGCTGCAGACACATCAAGAGAAATACAGGATGTCAAAAATCCATGCACAGATCTGAAAATGGACAAAAAGATCAGAGCGTTCACACTTGACCAAGTTAATGCCACCAGTGTTAAAATGTAAATATATACATTTCTTAAGAAAGATTTTGAAAGAGCTCAGTGTATTCTTATTAGAAAGAATCTAATTGACTTCTGATTCATGCTTCTGCATTCTGACATTGCACAACCTTCTGAGTGACCTTATATTTAGGCCATCTGAAACTGTAACATTCTAAAACACAATCAATGTGGTGGAACAAAAACAGGCCTTTCTTGAGTAATCCAAGTTTTCCATCACAACTAACAATTTTCAATTGAAACTAGTTTAAACAAAATGAGACAGTCAGTGAATATTTGAGCGTAGGCCGCATTTGGCCCACAGGCCGAACCTTGGACATGCCAGTTTTAAGACTGTAAGGGTCCGCAGTCACCCTGCATGCTGCTTTAGCTGCTTTGGTTACTAAAGGGCAATGGGCATCACAAGCTTTAAGGAAACATCTTTGGATAAATGAGGATGCCAGCAGGAAGATTGACTACATACCAGCAGACAGCTGTTGGTAGATTACGAGCACACAGAACTGACTGAAGAAATGCTCCTTAAGTCACATCAGTCCCTGATGGAGGTAGGATCTTTGCTCTCAAAAGCCTCTAAACATTTATTTTTAAAACGACTCAGTTTGAGACAACAATCAGATGGGATATGAGGAGAAAACAGAAGGAATCAGCGGTAAAAAGGCTAAAAAGTTTTGAGCTTGATCTTCAGGGAGCTGCTAAAACTGTTACCCAGATTTACTTTTATCTGGAAAATGGTGCAGATCAGACCTTCACAGACAAAGACTCACAAAGTCTGCAAGTGGGCGGTTAGCTCAGGGAATGAAAACATGGATCGTTAGCTCCAGTCTGCCTAGTGGAGGAGAAGGAAGCACAGTCGAGATGGATCCATAAGATTTTCTCACACATACAACACAAAAACACCATTGCAATTAGATCATGTGCTAATCTGAGGTGGTGTTCTAGAACAGAGATAACGGCATCTTGAACAAAGCTTCTTCATCTACCCTCAAACTGGGAGAAGAAATGAATGGCCAGAATCCATCCATCTTGTTGAAGAGATAATTTAACAGACTTTTTTGGGGTGAAAAAAAAGTTAAAGTTTGCAGTTTCAAATTACCTCACTTGTCCTGAAAATGACCCTGTAGTTGTACTGCTGTCCATGGTCTTTGTGCTCCTCCAGTTTTTCTCTTCTCAGGCTCACTGCCACTGGGCCCAAGTTCTCATCCACCCCCAAATAGGTCCAGTGCTCTAAAGGAAAGGGAGGAAAAGAGACGGCAAAACAAAAGACAAAAGGAAAAGGCTTGATGTACACATCTCAAAATCAAGAGAACATAAAAACTTGGCTTTCCCGTATAATCTGAGGCTTGACAAATCAGTTTTTTGCATTCATTCATTCATTCATTTTCGAATCCGCTTTATCCCTTTTGGGGTCACGGGGTTGCCGGAGCCTAACCCGGCTACTCATGGGCGAAGGCAGGGTACACCCCTGGACTGGTCGCCAGTCTGTCGCAGGGGCCACAATCACACACCCATGCACACTCACATTCACACCTAGGGACAATTTAGAGTAACCAATTGACCTGTGAAGCATGTTTTTGGACGGTGGGAGGAAGCCGGAGTACCCGGAGAAAACCCACGCATGCACGGGGAGAACATGCAAACTCCACACAGAAAGGTCCCCCAGCCAGGACTTGAACCGGGAACCTTCTTGCTGTGAGGCAGGAGCGCTAACCACTGCGCCTCCGTGCAGCCCTAGTTTTTTGCATTTCATACAAAAAAATGTGAAAACTGTATTGAAAATGAATTTAAAAGACCCTGTTATTAATAAAGAGAAACATTTAAAAAAGAGGTTTTAAGGGTCAACAACATTCCCAACAGCTCGTAGGTCATCAGTTGATACAACTTTCTTACCTCGTAGATAGAAGTACTTCCTGTAGTAATAAGCGCCAAGATCAACATGTTCAATAAGATATCTTTTGGACCTGTCGGCATGTTGACTTGGTCCATCCTTGGGAGCCTCTAACACAGCCACCCCAGCATTGGTAAAGTGAGTAGAGAGGGTGGTATCAAGAGGTCCTTCCTCTGTGCTCCCAGAGGAACTGCTAGAGCTTCCACCACTACCTATGCTCCCCTGCTGTAAGACAGATGGTGAAGACACAGGGTTTTACTTAGGGTTTCCTGTTAATTCATACTACAACAGAATGTTTTCAATGCTGGACAACATTTTGACAAAACAATTGCTTTTCTAAGAACATATTTTTCAATGTGAAAACATTCCATGTGAAACATACCTGTTTAGAAGCAGAGATGTTCCGTTCACCCTCTCCTCCGATCTCATTCCTGAAACAAGGGCAGCTGAGAACCAAGTCATTGCTCTTGTCATCACCTGGATCAAGGGCAGGGTTGGTACTGTTGCCACTCCCCAAACTGTCTTTGCTCAACTCTTCTTGTGAGCCACAAGGCGAGCCATAAGCTCCACTCTGATTGGAGGACAGAGAGGATGTAGCTGAAGCTGATGCAGCGGCAGCAGCTGAGGCGCCAGTAGTCGTGTTTTTGCGTTTGGCGCCCGACTGTCGACTATGGACTGCCTCATTGAGGTCGAAAAGTAGCGACTGGACATCAAAATGAGCAAAGCCTTTTTGACACACCCAAGGTTTAGGCGAGGGTCCACTGTCATCCCCTTTTCCACCGTCTTCAGCATCGGAGCCAGTTCTCGAAGTGTCACCATCCACTTTGGCACTTCGCAGCTTTCGAAATATGGACTCTCCACCCGTTTCTGACTTTGACCTTCTCTTTAAGTGCTTCTCACGTTCCTTTAGCCGGCTGGCAGGACTTCCTCGGACTGGACCTAAGGGTCCATCTGGTAAGTCCAGGGCAGCCTGTTTTACTGGAGCCACTGTGAGAAGTTCTGTCAATCTCTCTGGAGCTGGACTTCGCTGATCCGGAGCTTCATTGGACTGATATCCCTTCAGCATATCAAAAAAGCTTTCTCCTGACACCCCGTGTTTGTCTATAGATGAAGTACTACCATATTCCCGATGCATTGGCGTCCATCCAGAGAAGGACCAGCCCTCATTCCCTTCCCCATCCAGCTCACTGATGGTTATGTCACTGTTACTGCGCTGGCGGATGCGTCTCATTCCTTTACGCGGAGAGCCGAGATACCCGTCTGGTGACAGGAAGCGGTTGTCTTTTCCCTTGCTTTGCATCTTGTTCTTAAGTGTGTTGTGAATGTTGCGAAGCATGGAGGAATCTTGCGGGCTTATCAGGTGACCCAGCTTAGCTGATAGATTGCTATGGGCCGTGACCGCGGATACACTACCTCCTCCACCACTGCTGCCCCCACTACTGCCCATTCCTCCTCCACTTCCTCCACTACCCAGAATCCTCTCTCTGTCACCACTCCCTGATCCTGAAGAGCTGGTAGTGTTGGTAGAGCTGGGGGAGTCAGTTTCCACTGTGATATGCCAAACTCCCCCGCCTCCTCCATCTTTCCTGGGGGGCCAGTCAGCCACACGAGCTCGAACTCCCATCTTGGGGACTCCCGGGTTGGTGCCTGTTGTTGAGGAAGAGGAGATATGAGCACTCTCGCTGCGGGGCGGCGGAGCTCCTCCATTGGGCAGTCGAAGTCGGCGAGTGTAGAACTCATCAGTAGCTGGCACTGAGCCACCGACGGAGCGTTCTGTCTGAGAGCGCTTCAAACTGGTCATGACAAAGATAGAAAGAATGCGGGGAGGGAAAATGAGAGGAAAAGGTGAGGATTGGGTGCAAATAGGTTTAGGCGTGGGTTAGCATAATGTCCACTGGGTGAGAAACGAGGTTCACATTTGGTTCTGCAAAAAGAAACAAGAACAAATCATGAGTCACAGTCCATGCAATTAATAAAAAAAAAAATAACGCAAACTAAAAAGAATTTCCTAAATAGAACTTTCAGATTCTTCATCTCGAAAATAATTATTCTGTACCTTAACTGGGTAAAGCTTGATGGAAGAAACTGCTGTGGTGCTTAAATCTTCAAAATAACCATCTCCACTGGAATAATGCCAAAATGGTTCTTAATCCAAAGTGAAACCCAGCAACTGTCAAAGAAAGCACACAGAGAAGAAACAGAGGATGCATCAGAAAAATACTTAAAGAGTAAAGAAAAGTAATAATGTCTTATGTTTTATCTCTAATGTTAAAAAGGTATCTGTTTTATGTTCTTTTTCAGTCAGCCTGAGTATTAAAACATGTGCACTAACCTGAATGTTATTGCTAAATGCTAAACAGCTGAAACTGGTCTAGCAGAGAAGATCTTCTAACCTGGACCTGTGGCTGGCTTTAAAGACCCACTCCAATCATCTTTTGATCTATTTTCAAAGTGTTCCCAGTGGTCTTTTAATTACTGGGGGGGGGGTTAGTCAAAAGTAGTACAGTAGTTCATTAGAGAGTCCCCTCTGAGTTTGGACGGGACCATTGGTTCGAAGCAACCCTGCCTTCTCTACCCCTCCCTGTTGCTGAGAACTCCTTGTTTACACCAGGGGTGTCCGCATCCAGGCATTGAGGGCCGACCTCCTGCTGGTTTTCCAGAAACCCTTTCTTATCTGCTGCTGATTACCTGGCTCAGGTGTTTTTAGTCAATAAGGAGCTACAATGGCATGTTGGTTGGAAAACATGTACGACACCAGCCATCGAGGCCTGGATTTGGACACCCCTGGTTTACACGCTCTCCCACTAGCTTACAACCTTTACACCCTCAACCTAACATTACAGGCGCAGCAAAAATGACGAGCAATACTGGAGCTATCCAGATGTACAGTTTTGACCCTGATGCCAGCTTGGACAATAAAAACGAAGACACTCACGGATCTATTTGGCTGCAAGTGGATGCATCAATATGGAGCAGAGCAGGAAGCTTGTGGACCACCCATAGAATTGTTTATGCCACAAATAAGCCCTTTTAAACTGTATTTTTTTTGTCTGAATCTGATTCACAACAAATTGAATAAAGAAATACTCAGTAATGCAATTTTGAGTTTAATTTTCTTTATACATGTCCTCCATCATAAGAAAAATGCCTAAAGAACATGTTAAAAACACCAAAGACGATTTTTACTTGAGCGGGTCATTGAACGCAACAGGCAGGACTTAAAAATGCAAGCTATTTAATTGAAAGATAATACTGGTGACTTTTTGAAAATGATGCTCTCATGCTGAGAGAACGAATCATAGTTTTCAAAACTCAAATGCCAAAATATTCAGACCCCTTTTATTAAACCTAATTTTATTCTAAAAAGAATGTAAAACATGCAGGTCCAAGAAATTGATTTTTCTAGAACCACGCAGTTTAACTGAGTTTCAATGTTAAGGTCACTACTTGTTAGCCCCAGTACACAAATAACCGTGATTCATTACAAAAGAATAAAAATGTAAATTCTAATCACCACTGTGAATAAAAACAGATCCTCAAAGCAAATACATGTTAAGGCTTTTAAGTTGTTTTTCAAGCTTTGACAAAAAAACAAAAAAAAAAAAAAAGGTTTTTTTTTTTTTTTTTATGGTTTAATCCTTCATCATTCAAGATTTTAGATGAGTTTGTTTCCAGGGTCACTTCCTTCCACAGAAAGACCTTTTTATTTGCATTTAGAAATGATGGCATTTTTTTCTGATTAGGTTTAAAAGAAGATGGGATTAAAAAAAGAGTGAGAGCTAAAGAAGAGATTTAGTGAGATGAGGTTTTACCTCGTTTTAGCATGAAAATCTTTACTGTCATTTAAAGAAGATGTTCCCTATACAAATTTTAACACATTTCCTCTAAATCTGTTTCATGTGGCAAACCAGATTAAGACATAATGTAAACTTTCTAAAGAAAAGGCCAAGGGGAAGAATTCCCTTTCCCAAGACATTCCTCCAGCACAACCTAGATTATCCAAGCTTTAGGGAATTGACTGCAGCTGTGATGCTTTGTTGTGTACAGTGCAATGGCCAAAATCATAGAGGAAATAAACAGAAAATATCTCATTACTGCCAATAATCAGATGACAACATATTACTTCTCAGTTTGGCAAAAAATGTTCCTGGATGCCTGGGTCCGGTGTTGTTGCTAAGCAGCACAGGTGTCGCACCGTTATGCGACTGTGCATTGCACCAATAAACAGTGAGTCATGCACACCTGAAAATTACAGAGCAGAAAAGCCGAGGGAAGAGAGCCCTTTAAAGGTACGCCACTGAGAAAAAGAAGGGGGCGCAGAAAATGGATTCAAAGATTCTCAGAGTTGTTGTGTGCAGATGCTGAATCTGAATGATCCAGTTCTTCCCTCCATTCAGGTCAAATTCCTCTGCATGTCAATACCTCAATGAATTGGAGTTCTTGAAACAGGTCGTTTTGAAAATTGACAATCTTCTCGGGCTTCAAGATGCACACCTTTTAATTACAGAACTGTGGAAAGAGGGGGAACTGGTAACATTAAAAAAACAGGTCAAGAAAGGGTTTTTCTTTGTGTATATAAAACTGGTTAACTCCTGTTTCTCCAGTCTACCATCAACACCAAACCGGCTGGTGAGTCAAGACAAGTCGAGTCACGTCATGTACTTGTAATTCTGACACAATATGCCTCAATGTCTGTGACAAGCTCACACCATAGAGCCTAAAAAAATGACTGTTTACGCTGAAACGTTTGACTTTTGTGGAAATCTATCAAGGACTGGCCTATACAGCTTTAGGACAGATGGGTCACTAAAGGTCACCAAAGATTCAGAATATGACTCGTGTATTAGTGTACATCACCAAGTTGCACTAGACATGAACCCATAGGATCAAGATAATGACAAATGTTTCATCACCCTGCTCACCCCTTTCATCTCCTCCACCCACGCTCTGCAACAGTCTCCAACCGTTTCTAGGTCTACATCTGACCGCGTTAAAGCATCTATCTTGTTCCTTTTCAAAGGTAATCAAATATTCTGAATATCTGGATAGATCTGCAACAACAACAAAAAAAAAAAGATAAATGAAATCCACTCCTGACTGCTCCTATGCTTCTGTGCACACACTAATTGCTGTAGAGCCATTTGAGAGACAAACAGCCATTTATCGGATGAGGAAATGCCAGGCCAAGACAGAGGAAAGATAAGAAAGAGAAAATAATATTCCAAACATTTTTGTCTTTGAAAGCTGCCAGGCAGCAGACCTTCTAGTGCGCAAGAGTTTCAGCTCAGAGCCTTTCAAAGTGCATTTGTAATTGTGTGGAAAGATAAATGCTGTTTGCTTTATTCCCTTCGCTTGCTCCCTTCCCTCTGCAGAGCTTGACAGAAAGGTGGTCTCACTCTGGTCTGGAGTCTGCTGTTGTCTTTCATTTGAGTGTAAAATTGTTGAAATTATTTTAAAGAAGTTTTTGTATAATGGTGCAGAAAATAAGCATTTATTTCCTATGAATAAGCTAAAAAACTGTCTCCCACAGACCTGTACTTCTTTAAGAAGCGCTTCTTTCTTCTGGTGGTTACCTGTAATAATGTAAACTGTTTGAAATGGTTATCTGTATAAAAGACACCTGTCCACACCCTTAAAACAGATTGCAACCTCTCCACCAAAAAGCCCTTCAAAGCAAGAATGAGGCATAAAGTGCTCTAGAATTTCCAGATAGATAGTACTTTGACTGTGGACTTCAGAAAACAGTGGACCAACACCAGTAGATGATAAGGCACTCCAAGTCATCGAGTGTAAAAACTTCACACTGAATTTACAGCAATGTGGATTCTGTGCCTCTCCACCCTCCTTCCATACTCTGGAACTTGCATTTCCAAATGAAAGTTAAAATAGTAAATCCAGTTCTTTTTCTCTTTAGTCGGGGTAGACCCTGCTGGCATTGTTTTGAGTACAGGAGGAAAGCCCGGTTCTATTATTATTCTATTATTTGTCTGTGAGTGGTGCCTATTAATGCATGGACTTCAGCCTAAGTCTACTCCTTATTGTGCTCTTCTAAACTTTTGAATGGATTTTGCATGAAGAAGCCCCGAGGACGCAGTCATCATCCCTGTTGCTGCAGCACATTTTCCTTCCACGTCCATGTTTACTATAGATGCAGCACTCAGTGAACAGCCAGCTTGTTTAGCAATGACCTTTCGTGGCACGCCTGGGAAAGATGTCTGTCCTCTGGACATCTGTCATCAGCAGATGAGGATTGTTTAATCCTCTAACCCACATTGGGACCTTATAAAGCAGGGATAGGCAACTCCAGGGCCACAGTGTCTGCATGATTTCCAGATATCCAAGCCCTACTCGTGACCAATTACCTGGTTCAGGTGTGTCCAGCCAATAAAAACATGCCAGAGCATGATATGTTGAAAAACATGCCGGAATGCGGCTTGGAGTTGCATATCCCTGATTTAAAGGCTCAGGAAATCTTTGCTGGTGTTTTCTGTTAATTGGCTAATTATAGTTTACAGCAAACATTTCAAACATTTATTTTTTTCACAATATTCTAATTTTATGAGACAAAATACAGTTTATTACCTGTGAGCCATCCTCATCAAAAGTGCAACAAAAGATTAAAATATTTCACATCTTTCTTTTTTTTCCCTTTACTGACCAAATTCTTGATTTTTTCAGGAGCATCTCTTTATCTTAGATGATAAAAAAGTAATGCTGCTGATCAATAAGCAGACAGAAGCCAAGCCAAACAAAAATGATCTTTATCCAACACAAAACGGTATATAGGTCGCAGGACTGCAGATGAATCAGATCCATACAACTAATTGCCCCTGTTCCAAACATATCTATTATTTACGTAAGCTGAGAAGCTTTAGGGAGGGTGAAAACAACACTATCGACAAGTAAACAGCATTGTTTTCCTTACTGCTATTTCATATTTTATAGATTCCTTTTCTTAAACTGAAAAAATTTTAAGTGTACACTTTAAACTCCCAACAAGTCAACACGTCCACTAAAACATTTGAATGTCATACGTATCTACTAAATAGCACTTGTGATGCCATGCCTGAAAAATGTTATTTTGATTGAATGCAGAAAAGTCATTGGTACAGAATAGAAGTTTTTTGTCATTTATTTGTTCTCCCAGAATCTCACTTAGACAGCAGACTAAAGCCTTAGTAACATGCACCGTTAAGGAAGTTATAAAAATGAACGCTTGTCGTATGTGTGGTAAGCACATCATGATCCATTCATGAGGCTAATGTTAGTTTGCATGCACCTACAGTATGATGTACAGGTGATGCTGTCGTATAGTGCCTTTGCGTCACACTCTGGTCGTTAGTAAGGTGCGAGTAATGGTCCATTCTTGACTGTGCGCAAATGCTGCACGCATGGGGTGTGCAGGTAATATGCAAGTGCTTGTAGGATGACCACACAAACTACACGTCGATTGCCTAATTTCCTACTTTCTCAAAGTCAGACATGCGAAAAGTCAGCACTTATTAAGTGAACAGTACTAAAAGGCTCTTTGCGTCGTCCGCAGAATTTATGGGGGTTGAAAAAATGAAAAATCTGACACGACACATCTGCTAGTCTCCTACTTACGTACCTTAGCACGTTGTATAGGTGCTTGCTACAATCTGTCGCCCACAGCATGCCCATAGAAAAAATATGAATGAACAGTTTGCTCTACGGGCCACCTTACTTCCCCCATTTTTGCAAAGTTGTGACTGAGGCTTAAGCAAAGTGTCATTTTTGTCCATGGACAACACAAGAATCCACTTGGAATGGCTGATATTTGCTGTCTGTCTAAAACAAAAAAAAGAGCCTTCCAACTTTACAAAACAAGGAGAGAAAATAATTAAATATTAATGACATGATATCGTGCACTGCATCAGTTTGGAAAAGTCAGATAAAAGGACGCAGGCTTGAAAAGTCGCCTAAAAAATAAAGCAGGGTGTTGACAAATGTATTTCGTGGGAGCTTTGCCTACCGCATCTGCTAAACTTGAACAGAATGTCAAGATGTTCATCCTCCATGTTTTTTTTCCGGACAGCCAGGTGCTGGAGCTGCTCATTAACAACTGCCTGAGGTGGGGTGGAACCAAAAAAAAAAACATAAACAGTAAATAAGGTTTTCGGTGAAGAAAGATTATGTCCTTGACTGTTTCTAACATTTTTATTCAGGATGCATCAAACAGTTTATTATTGTTGAGCATTACATGTCTGCCAGTACCTAAAACACTACAATAATTTAGGATAGCATATTGTATTTTCTCCCTTAGAAAAATATGTAATGGTTTAACAATTTTCTAGTTTGTCTTTTGATTGTTTCTCACTTCATCTATATTGGTTACAGTAAAATCTGCTTATTTTTTACAATATATTGTCATGCACATTAGTTAAAAGCACAAAATAAACTCCAAATTGTCAGATATTTTTTGACATTACAAAAATAAAGACAATGAAGTAGGACCAAAGCATAACTGCTGGAAATAGCCATACAAATATATCTGATTGTAAATATTCATATCAGCCCACACATTTTTAAATAGACACTCCACATTTCTGTGTTATAGTACCTTTTTATAACTGAATCCTAAAGAGCGTATTCATATTTTTTATGTTATTAACCAAATCAAATCCAAAATACCAGCAATAAATAATACAAACTTAAAAATGTTGGTGTAAATGAGGTCTAACGTTTCTGGAGATGAAGGATTTCAGCTTTTTTTTTGGCGCATCTTTAACTTTGGTCTTTATTGGTCATTGGTCTCCATTCCTGACAAAGCAAAGAGTGAATAAATTGAAAGACATTTTGTAGGCAAATGGCTCAGACAGCAACGACAAAACTGCCTGATCTTCTGCAAGAGCCGCCTCCGCACCGCCGCAGAGACCCCTCTAATCTGTGACAATCAGATGACGCTAAACAACCATTTTTTGTAGAACTGGGTAGCAGTGCACGCCCCCTCCTCACTTCAACAACCACTGTAGACCCCAGCAAATAGAAGGCACTGCAGCAAAAAGCAGGCACAACAGTGAGGATGACAGAAATAGCAGAGCGGTGAATAATAGCGAAAAAGAGATGTGGTGTAATTAACATTGCGACTGGGGGCTGATGCACTGCTGAGACATCAAGTAAAGAGAAAAAAAAAAGAAGCAAGTGTGATTAGGAAAAAAAAATAAAAGGCAGAGAAAATACAAAATACCATTATGAATCAACAAATTGTTTTGAATACAAATCTCCATCAACCACCTAAAAAGCTAGGAGAGCTACAGGAACACATTCCAGAACGTTGCAATTTGAAACAAGGTCAGCCAAAAATGGGGGCACAGAATGGGCAAAAACAAAAGTTTATGTAATAATAAAATGTTCTGGATCTATAATGAATTTTGTTTAAACTGCTAAATGCAAAGCCCCCTTATGCAAGTGTTGGATTCCCATCAATCAAAACGATGCTTGGATGCCTAAAGCTTGGGTGAATCATTCAACCTCAGAAAGGAAACTATGAATTATGGCCGTCAGTGGGGAGCTGCAGATTTCCAAAATGGCGTAGCTCTGTGTGGGCAACAGAGAGAAGGAACAATGCTATAGTAAGAGATAAGTGGGTTGGACCAAGAAGAAAGCTGCACAGTCTTCACTCTTTAGTAGTTGTTGGGGTCTATAGTGTTCTTTTGATTTTATTGATTTATATATTTGAATTCGGGGGGGGGGGCTGTTGATCAAGGTATGACTGCTTGACATTCTCAATCTAAAGATGCAATTTGTGTGCGTATGCTTATATTTTGAAAATCCTCCTTAAAATGCATGCAAACATCTGATGGACAAAATATTGCAAAAAAATCTTTAAATCTGTATCTAACTCTACAGTCTAAGAAAGAAAAACAAAAAACTAAAAAATAAGCTAGTTGAGTCATTCAGTAATTGTACTTGTGGTACTGATTTTGTAGTGCAGGAACAAAAAAAAACAAACTTTATTTTGATACTAAAACAGGTTCAGAAATATTTTAATTTTCCACAACTCAACCAGATTAGAGAACTCTATATGGCCATCATTTATCTTTAATGGATTCAATGTGTTCTGTGTGTGTACTGTATGTAGAAGTGCAAATATGTATATTTATGATTAGGAGCAATTATATTGTTGAGAAAATGGCCTCATCTTTTATTTTCTCTATTTTCCAAACAATAAATAACTTAATATTTAAACTGGGTTCCTATATTCATGTACATTTATTTCATTGTCTGCATTTCTTTTTATTGATTGGAATTTACCAATAAACCAAGATTGTTAAAAAAAATACATATAAAAAAACAAACCTAAACGAACTTCTGTTTGATTTGTCTTCTTTCCACAGTTAAACTATTCTAATGTTATTCTTTCTTGTGATTTGTCAAAGAATATATGCATATATTTCATTGTAAACATTTTAAAACACAGTCTAGGAACCCTCTTTAACCCCGCTGCTTTCAGAAACAGACTCTGTGCAAAGCACTGGTGTTGTCCAAGGACGTTTTCTCCCATTCCTACAGGAAACACGTCTCAGCCACTTCCTCCCTTCTCTCAGGAAGCCCAAAGTAATTTATGGGCCAGGTAAGTCCAAGAGGAAGTGAAAACTCAAGTCTAAGTAAGCATGAAATTCCAAGAAAGAAACTTAAATCCCTTGGAAGTCCAACACCTTCACAGTAAAATGTTTTATTACTTAAGTATTACTCTAGAGATTAACACTTTTCTAAAATATACTCTTTTTACAGTAAGGAAAGTATGTGTGCAACAAATCACTGTTTTAATTGTCCTACTTTTTCTGCCAAACAACTGTTTTATTTTACAATTCTGCAATCAGTGGCATCTTCAATTCATATGCTGAAGAAACACACTTATCCAAATGTTCTACTTTAACATTCACAGGGTTTTTAATCTTCTTTTGGACCCCTTCTAAAGATGATAAGTTATGTTTTTTTAAACAAGAAATACCATTAGAGGGCTACTATTGGCTGAGATAGAAAAATAGCTTTAATAAACTGTTTCTAGTCTTATCTACAAATATGTTTTATTAGTTAACGTTTTCTGGATTTACACAAGAGTTAAAAAGCCTGAAGAAGTAATGGTCATAGAGTCGGAAGTAAGTTCTAATGCACTCAACAAATGGTGCCCATTTGCTTGAAGAGCACAAGCCAACACCCTACAAATGTACTTTGATACGCCTCCTGCAGGACTGTAGACAGCCAATCAGATTGCAGCATTTCAGACAGAGACTGATGCTGACATGTAGGAAGATATTTTTGTCCAATTACAGTTAGAAGGGATGAAGCAGAATAAGGCAACTCACTAGACCGGCCCTAATGAGGACATGGTATTATTGCTGCGGGACTCGGCTGTGCCCACAGCATTGCCATTCGATTTGTACAGAACGGCCAGAAGCAAGCAAGAGAGAGAGGGACAAAAAGGGAGATAAAGGAAGTGAGAAGGATTGATTCCTCACTCAATGTGAGAGCATGTGGGAGGATATGAGATGCTGAGACTGAAAGTGGGAAAGAGACGGATGTAGAAAGTATAGGAGTAGTCAGTCCATCAAGTCAAGTATGTTTTCACTCTCTTCTCTGACATGCATCAATCTACAGTTGATGCATGTATAATACCATAACCTTTCAAAATCTGTATGAAAATAAAAAAGAGTCTAGAACACAACCATGGGCACTTTGTCTGTGGAATAGGACATTTGCTTGAGGCAGAAAAAACCCCCTGTAAACCTAGAGAAGCCCTCGCCTGGAGTGATGTGCCTTATTCAAGGTAAATGCGTACATATTTTCAGGACAGATTTTCAGGGCAATACATTGAATTCTTAAAAAAACATTTTAAATCCAATTTTTGTAAAAATGACAAAATGGAATCTAGGAAAATTAAAAACTGAAATGTACAATCAGTTATTTCTTTGATGCCTTTAAACATTTGCCAACACAAAATTCCAAACCAGTTCAGAACTTAAACTACATCTAGAGCTGGCTGAATAAAATCTCTGATTTTTTTCATTCCAAATTCTATTTAAATAGATTGTTTTGCCCCTGCTTTTACTTAAAAATTACAAATGACAAAATATATTTACCAAAAACTATTTTATTTGAACATTTTATTTGAACATTGGCTTGAATACAAAGTAAACTAAATGCAAGCTGTAATAATGTTTGTAGAACAATGCAGCAGATGTTTTGTGAGCTAGCACTAGCCTAAGCTCACATAAAGAGAAATACGACATGCATTCGCCAGCGCAATTTTGGTAGCAACAGCCTTGAAACTGATTTGTATGGAGAGAAATTAGTATCAGTCCGATTTGTGCGTGCGTAATCCTTGATTTGTGCGTAACTTTGGATTTGTGCGTGCGTAATTCTTGATTTGTAACTCATAAAATACATTTTGTGCATGAGTTCAAAAATTACAAAATATTAAAAAATACAAAGTACAATTTACACATGCACAACTTCAAATTAGACAGCTTGAAACTAACTATACGCACAAATCTTTAAAAAATATGCATGAATCACTTGTTGATCAGCCCACCGGCCCGTTTGATCTGCGACTTTATAGAATGATCCAGCGGGACCTGCTATCCCCGTGACTGGTGACCAGCGGTTGGGAGAGAGCCCCGTGTCTGAGGCGCTGTCGGGGGCAGGGCTGCAGAGATGAACCGTTTAATCCAACCATCAATTCAATTCAACCATCTCCGCTCTGTGGGTCCACGTTCGGCGCGGAGAACCTCCGCCGTGAGACCAGACCAGAGCGGGGAGGGTTACCTGCTCGGGAGAGAGCCCCGTGTCTGAGACGCTGTCGGGGGCGGGGCTGCAAAATGAACTGTTTAATTCTTGAAAATGTTTTTATTTTTAAAGGACAAGTGTAATAAAAACCCATATTCAGACTATTTTATATTAATTAGCTGGCACATCTGTTTTAGAAAGCTGGAAAATGTCAAGTTTCACCAGATATTATTCACCGTCTAAGTTCAGAGCGGCTGATCAGAAAACTCTGATGACCCAGCATTCTAGTAGCATTTAAACGCATCACTTACGCACGAATCTGGGAGACGTGAAAAGAGTCTCAAATCAGATTCGTGTGTAAATGTGGTTTTGTGTGTGCGTAACAAGTGATTCGTGCATATTTTTTAAATATTTGGGCGTGTAGTTAGTTTCAAGGTGTCGTAATTTGAAGTTGTGCACGTGTAAATTGTACTTTGTATTTTTTTATATTTTGTAATTTTTGAACTCATGCACAAAATGTTTTTTATGAGTTACGAATCAAGAATTATGCACGCACAAATCCAAAGTTACGCACAAATCAAGAATTATGCATGCACAAACCTAAAGTTACGCACAAATCAAGGATTTCGCACGCACAAATCTAAAGTTATGCACGAATCAAAATTACGCACGCACAAATCGGACTGATACTAATTTATCTCCATAGATTTGCTGCATGCTTGCATGGTTTAATGTTCAAGTCTCAACACCAGTGACAAAAAGAAAATTTTTGACTCACCAGTCAAGTTGGCCAGTAGATTAAAAAAATAAAAAAATCTACCAGCCAAATTATTACAAAGAAACGTCATTGGTGTTATTTTAAAAAATATATTATGTTGAATGCAAACATAGAGGAAGTCACAACATAATTAAAACATAAGATAAAAAGACGGGCAAACTAGCCTTACTCTGGACAAAAGACGTCCAAAAAAGCAGAGTTAGGAACAGAAAATCTTGATTTTCCCAAAAAATCGATTTATCGCCCAGCGCTAACAACATCCAAAACAAACTCCTTCAAATTGAATAACAACCTGCAACTTGCAACACCTAAATAACGCACATCGTAATTAACATGCCATAACTTTTTGTCCACTTTCATGATCAACATACATCAGCTGATTCTGACATGGAGAAAAGCGGCTTTTCATACAGTCTTTGCACAGATTTTCAACACTTTACACCCAAAACCGCTTTTCTCTGTGACAATATCAGCTGATTTACATTGATTGCATAAGCACATCACTACTGTTAAGTTTTGCATATCAGTGGAAGACTGCTTTTCTCCAATTCAGAATCCACTGGAATAACGTTAATTGCATCAGTCAAGAATGTCAATATTGGAGTTAAAGCTCCGCTGTTAAAGGGGTTACAATCCATTTGAGTGGATCAAGAAGAATCTACTGGAACTTCAAGGAAAAAAACCAAAGCCTGGCCAACTTTTATCCGGAAAATATCTAGTTCCCTGTGTAAAGGCTGTTTCAAGACCACATACATTTATAAAGGCTGTTAAAAATAACTTAAAAGATCCTTACAAACCACCCAGAAAACATCACAGGATCTACATGCTGCTATTTTCTTATTGAACTTGCAAAAATAAGGAAATCTAAGAGGCTTCACTCAGCCATGACAAACGGAACAAGAAGACAAACGAGAAAATCCAGCTAACAAGCAAAACTAACTCAAAACGAGAAGACAGATGGAAAATTTTGTAATAAATTCAATGCTTTGGTGTACTCTTCAGATTGGAATCCCTACCAAAATACTTCTTTTATTAAAGTTCACGATAAGATACAAAATGTAGTATCAATTTATTCTTCAAACTACTTTTTAAAAACGGTTTCTTTGCTCTAGGAAAAAAAAGTGACATAACTAGTGTTGTATAATGGTAATAACTCAACAAAGGTGGAACTTTCATCAACAAAAGAATTACCTTTTCTATACTTCTGGAACTGACTTTCTTTATATATGGAAATGTACAAATCCACAGATTTTATTCTAGATGTAGTATTTGACCAATTCCAAGTCTTAGATATCTCATACTGACACATTTCCTGGTGTGCATTCCTTTCACTTCCCCCTCCTGATTCCTCATTTTCCCCCTGATTCTCCTCATTGATGTGTGAACATAGTGGTGTCTGCATCTGTGTGTTTGTGTATGTGGGTGGGTGGGAGGAGAAGAGAGGAGAGCAGCATTGCTGGCTGGAGGAGGAGGTGAGAGAGGAGGGGAAAAAAAAGGAGCGAGAGGAATAGAGAGACAGAAGCAAAGAATTAACTGGAACAAAACATGCTCATAGATAAGAGCCGCCTACTCAGAAGCTTTTTTTGAAACAGCGTACTCCCTGTTTTTGCAATCTATATGATAGTTTCATGCACCAGTTTTTCTTCTGTCATCTTCAGATAACAGTGATACTAAATCTGAACAGTCCTTACTAGTATGGGGAGTGGAAATGTGTTCCTATTCACATCTTTATAATATTGCTTCACTATCGATTCTTTCAAAGATAGTATGCATGTCCGCGTCTTAGTATTTCCAAAAGTGGGTGATCCAAAAAACATGAACAATTCAAGTTAAAATGTATAATGAGTCAATATTTAAAAGAACAGGCTTATTAGTGTTTGTTTCAAAACCTCCGGATGTTTCTTGTGTTTTTTTTTTATATCCTGTCCCAATTTCCTTTTTAAAGTTTGCTCGTTCACCTTTCTGTACATCCCGTCAGGGGTCGCCACAGCGAATCCGCTTCCACTGATTTGCACAGGTGGTTTGGCAGACACTTTTACGCCAGATGCCTTTTCTGACACAACACTGTATTTTATCCAAGGTGGGGACCACCACAGGGAGATCCAGACTTAGGTCCTTCCTGGCTACATTGTAAGGCAGTCGCGTGAAGAGTCCAAAAATAAAATATTATCATCACTATCATCATCACTATCATCACTATCATCATCAAAGTTAGTAAAATTTTGCATGCCTTTTTTTAACAGTGCATTGTGTGTGTACATAGATACACTTAAAGAGATTTTCTTGATATTTTCTGTTGTTTGTTTTATGATCCTGTCTGTTCTGCATCCTGATTGGCTGTAGGCCATTGTTAATAAATTTCCATGTCACGTCACTTTTACAGAATTCGTTAAGTTTCAGAAATTTACATAAATCCTCAATAGCAAGCAAGTTTTTTGTTTCATTCAATAACACTGGACTTATTTTCTACAAACGTTTGAACTTTAAGAGTTTAAAAAACCCCGAAAATGTTCATATTTGTCTGAGAAAAGTGTATAGTGAGGGGCTTTACAGCCCTAAAACATCTGATTATTGTTAAAAAATAAATATGACTACTTTGCAGATTTCACCTATCACAAGTTATTTTCATAACGTAATTTCTACGATGAACGAGCGAACACGTTATTTTGCTATCTCTGGAAAAATACGTCTTCTTTAAAAAGTACTGCCGTTATGATATCTTGTTACCTTAAACTATGGGCTATTGTAGATTTGACTGACAATATTCTACTTTAAGAATTATAAAACAAAAACGTGTTCCTACTAAAGACTAAATGGAAGCCAGCTAATGGAAAAAAGTCTTAATGAATGACGTTTAGTCACCAAAGTAATATCCAGCTTTTGCAAATGGATGTCAAAGATGATTTTTTTGAAATCCTCAAACATGATTTAAACTTCAAAACAAACAGTAAGGTATTTAAAAGGTTAACAAGAGTGCCACAGAGACAACTCAAAACAGTTCTCGGGCAGTTGCTAAAAAAGCCAACACACATATTTAATTTCCTCCCCACAGAGGCTGGCTGGATTTCCTGGAGAAGAAAGACAGCGGAAGTTGCCAGCTCTACACATTGCAGGAACACTTGTTATAAGTTCCATCTGTGTGGTTGTGAAATTCCCATTTGCTTTAAAGGATGAGTCCAAACACTGCTGCTTCGTCACCAATGACAACCATTTTAAGCCTAAAGTGAAGGCACCTTGGTTTGTCAGATGTAACAATCACAGTCTTAAAGCCACGTAATACTAGAAAAACGCAGGTGAGTGCAGCTAAGGTAAACATAGTTAAGGCTCTGCAGTGTTTTGTTATTTACAATGTAGTATGCATCTGAATTCATCAATTGTTTCGGATGATCAAACAGGGGCATGAATTTTTATTTGTCTATATAATGATAAAGGCAAAGGAACAACTTCTTTGCTCAAATTAGAAAGGCACAGAATATATTTGGCTGAATGTTACAAAAAAAAAACACTTTTGGCCTTTGGTGGGAGTGAGTTAAACTCAGGCTGAATACTGGCGTATGATGCAATCAAAGTTTGGTTCATTAACGTGCATTGATGGTCTTGTTTGATAATGTCGAGATTAGGAGGGACAAAAAAAATAACAAAAAAAACGCTGTTTTCAGCAAATGTGGAATCAAATTATTAAGAGGGCTTTCATCTGCTCCTAGATGCTTCTCTGCGTTAATATGCCATTTAAAAGCCAAACACGTGGAACAGCATGATGAATGCGAGAGAAGGACTGCTGCAGCAGCTAATAGAAAAACTAGCGGCACTCCAACCATGGCAGATCCATTAAAAAAAAGACAAAAAAGTTGCAAAAGCATAAGACTAAAGCAAACGGAATCACAAAGAAGTTTATGGAGAACATGGCTTTAGATGACCAACAGTATGGTGTTGTGGAAGAAATTTGCTTTTGGAGGCTTGTGGAGTACGTTGAACATTGTTACATGATGCCCAGTAGGCTGTATTCCTCTCTTATAAAATGTCATGGTTTCCTTCTTTTTATTTTATAAGAAATATTATTGACAGATCTGTTCTGATCCTTGGATATGTTATGTACCTATATAACTGTATGAAGTTACTTACACATCTAATGAGATTTCCTTAAGCCTTCAGTTAACTATTTTGTGTTGTTTGTTGAAGTAGCCTGTCGACTGTTTACTTTATTAGGCTATCTTTTAGCATATCTACTGTTGGAATATGTGTTGTGTTATTGGCAGTAGAAAGGGCAGTCGGCCTCTGATCAAAGGATTGCAGACTCGATTCAAGTACATACAATTGAATAATAAAAAGGATATAAAATAAACATCTATTTTATTTTATTTTTAAAAACATTTTTAAAATGTATTCCTGGCTATTCATTGAATATTTTAAAAAATAATGAAAAACTCCACTTCCACATTTGGTATTCAGTATTTATTCCGTATTCAGCCAAGCGTTTTAATTTGTATTCAGCTTCTGCCACAAATTCTAATTTCTGTGCATCCCTAGTTAAGATTAAATCATGGTGAAAGCACACACAATCATTGTGAATTATGCAAGAATTATGACATGAGCAGAAAGTAAAGATCCTGCATGAAGTTAGTAGTGCATTCAATAGTAGTGCACTCATTTACATACTTTTATAAACACCCACCGATACCGGCCATTGGGTCTACAGACACAACTGGACAAGATCTGTTCAATCACAGCCATTACCAATGACAGCAGACTGCAGTTAAGTCACAGTTAAGTCACATTTTTATAGAAGATTGTACCGACAGCTGGCACGTTGAAATTCCCATAATGTGCTAGAAAGTTGGATTACAAAGCCAAAAGTTATTTTCTCTAAAGTTATTTTGCGTAGATCCTTTGAATCCATTAGGTCAAAGGCTAAGCTTCAAACTGTATAGTATTTTACACTGATGCAGGAAACCATAGCAAGATGAGCATTGCTGGACTAAAGACCAAATGGGAAATAAAAATAAAAAAAGATGACACTTGAAATATGCTCTGATCGCTGCCAAGTGCATTAGGAAGGGAAAGTTACTAAATGATTTATTGGATTTAGACAGAACTTTAACTGAAGTTGCAGCTGAAGACACAGGTTCTAGAACAGATTTTGTCCAGATGTCTGGCCAGGAATGCACAGGAGGATTTATGTGGTTTTCTTCCCAAAGTGCCAAGACTATCAGTCATGGAACTTTGTGGATGAGCGGAAAATGAAAAGAATTCTTTGTAAAGTTGAAGGACACCCAACAAACACAATGTTATGGCTCTGCCAGTGTATGTTTTACAGGCAAGAGGCGTGTTTTAGCTTTTCTGTCCTCATGGCACCAGTTGGCATAACTAGATTTTACTTTTATTTATTAGATTTTGGCATTGAATTGAAGCCAAAAGTGTATTGATTAAAAAAAACTATTAAAATAAAATTGTAACTGTTTATGGCAATCAGGCAAGTTATACAAATATAGTAAACTAAAACAAACCAATTCAAAATTTTCTCCAAATCTGGTCTAATTAAGACAAGAGAGTCTGAATCAGCTTTTAGCTGGTAGAAATATTCATATATTAATCCAATATCTGGTAGGATAACTGCTATGATCTGATAATATCTAATTATCTACATGTCACTTGAAAAATCTGATAACTAAAGATATCAGATCATGAAAGGATATTTGATGAACATGTCTACATATTAAATACCACACATAATACAACGAATAGTTTAGTGGTTCCAATTTGACAGAGGAAACGATCAAACCAAAAGTTTAGAGTTCCTTAGTGGAGCTTGTATCCACCTCACATCCCATTCCATAGCTGGTTTGTTAAACAGATCCATTACATTTGAAATTCTTTCTTTAAAACAGTGTAAGCAGCTGTTCATTGCGTTATGTCTATTCCAAACCCATTTATACTCGGTTTTAGCCACAGCTTCATGAAGCCCCAGCTTGCATGTCCTTCCCATTCTTTCATTACGGGTACAAGCCACAGCTTTCCTCCCCCACTTCATGGGAAAGTGGGATAAAGGCTGGCAAAGTGACTGTATCAAATCTGTTTCTCAGTAAAAACCTTTTTCCAAGGTGGAAGCCTGGATTTATCCTGCTCTTAGCTACGCCTACTACTGGTCAACAAACCGGCTGTCTGCATACACCGGCATCCAGTGAAATTTGACAAGTCAAAGTATGTGCAGAGTTTTCCCAGGAGAAGTTCAGCCAGCAGCCACAAAAAAGCCCCCCCTTGACTATCCACGCAGTACCAACATTTTCTAAAAGTGCTTCAGTCCCTTTTGTCTTTTCTTTTTTGAGCCTTTTAGGAAATCTTAAAATTTTAATGAGATCATTTACAAACGTTTGTAGTGATGTGTTTTTTTTTTTTAAATAATAAATCATTACAAAATATGTTTGAAAGTAAAAAGCATAAAAAAGACAAAGAGGAAGCCCTAAAGAAGCCTGGAAATCATCTGAAGAAAGAACTGGGGAAAATATGACAAAGAAAAACAGCAGATCTTTGCATCTCTCCAAAGCTAAGAAAGACAAAGGGACGATAAGTAAAAGGTAGAAATATAAAGAGATTAAAGGTTGTCACAATAACAGACTCAAATTAAACAGTAAATAACTGGCCTTGACTAATGTAGCATAAAAATATGATAGCAAATATTCAAGCCAGAAGTTCTGAATTGATATCACAGGCTCATGTGGAAAATATCTTCCCCTTCCCCCTGCTTCCACCATGAGCTTTCTAAGATATGCCAATAAGAAGAAAAAAAAATTCAAATATTCCAGCAGCGAGAAAAGCCTACATTCAAGAGTGTGTCTCTATGTCCTTTTTTTCTCAACCTACTGCAGATCCAAAATGAAATCCTCGCGGACATGCTTTCACCGTGGGAAACCTCAGCTAATCAGTTCCTCTGTCTAACCACAATATGGTAAACTAAAAGCTTCTACAGTTATTTCCAGAATGCACACAGAGTCTGTTGGGACACAAAAGTGTGGTGAAATCGTGATAATAAAAGCTATAATTCACTGGTACCACATCTCAAGCCTCAAGGCTCATACACATTCAGCCCACAAATACCAGAAGACACAAAACATGGTTAATCTTTTTTTTTATTTTTTGTGCTTTTGTGTAAATCATTTTTCTTTACCTTCTTCACCATTTTTCTAAATCCTTGCTGTGGTCATGAATGTAGACGGCAGAAGTCAAGTGGCCGTCAGGTGAGGATAATGCCATTATGAAACCGGGCAACAACTGGGCGGCCACAGGGTGGTGGCAGCCGGATATACGGCCGACAGCAGCTCTTATTGGACGGTGTAAATATTCACGGATGGCGACCCTCCCATCAGTCAATGATTGCACTGCTGCCTTCCTGCCACCCACCAGTCACTGGAATGCCACAGCACAACCTTGAAATGTGCCCAGGCGGCCACTGACCAATGTCAACTCTTAGAGAAAAATTGTTTGTGTTAAACCCTCCCTGGTCATGGGGCGGCGTGTAAAAATGCAACTGCTGCCTCACGATTACAAATGCCACCACGCGACACCTGCAGAAATTACTGAAAAACCTTCAATTAAGTCACAGCACTGTGGCATTTTGCTATGATATGTGACCATAGCATAACAAAATATTGTAATGTTCATTTTTAATTGCTTTTCCAAAAATCAGGATTTTTTTATAAAGTTCAATGAAATACTGCAGATCTCTTTTTCACTTACTGTCATTTGCCTTTTACTGAACAAAACCTCAAAAATTAAACTTTTTTTTTTTTTTTACATTTGCAGGCCTCCACATTCTGGAACAAACGTATCTTTAAATGTTGCTGGAGTGCGTTTAGTAGTGGTTTAAAACATTTCCACTCAAATGTGAAATGGTCTGATCCCCCATATTATCGTGTTTACAGCATGCAACACTATTTTAGTAAATAAAAAGTAGACTCCAGAACAATGAAACAACATGGCTCTTTAAAAATACAATGCATAGTTCATAGTGCTAAATATTAAAAATACTAAATATTTATGAAGCATTTTTATCTGTTTAGCTCAAGTATATTGTAACGTGGAAACAGTATTTTCTTAATTTTTAATGGCATTTACTTTTGAGAAGTGAAACATGCTTAAAGCACTTTTTTTGCTCAATTATTAATATGCTAGCCAAGTGTTGCAAAATACTATTCTTAATGTGTTTTACCTCTTTTTCCCCATTGTAATGGTAAAATACAACTAAATATTCATCTGAAAATGCAATTTTTAATTTTCAATATGTAAATAAGTACCATTTGCAACAACGCACAATAGTCCCAGTTCAGTGATTTGAATGTGAGTGGTAGCATATTTAGTCAAATTATGCCAACCTTTCTTTGCCTTTTTGTTTCCATGCAGTTACTTTACAGCAAAGGCTTTTTTGTCAAGAGTAGCTGGCAATCACTGCCCAACTTTGCAAACCTGGCAAAAATGTTCCAATCTTAATGTGTCGTAAGATTCATCAACCTTTTAAACAAAACGTTGAATTAAGAATAACCAAGACCAGTCTAAAAGAAATCCTCTCATTCACAAACTACACAAACAACAGCAGGTTTGAAACAAAACCAAGAACACTATGAAACCTTAATTTCAAGGTAAACCAACAACATGAATGTGTGGGGAAGGATTTTTTTTTTAGTCTTGGCATTTCAAGACACAATCCTGGTGTTTACAGGAATTAGCAGAGTTGCCTTCTTCCTTCTTTTGTTGTTCTGACAAAGCAAACAAGATGAAAGCGTAAGACAAAGTAACGGGTAGCAGCAAAGCTACAAAAAGGACGACAACTTGGGTTAACCAATTAACTGAACAAGAGACTCTACCAATTATAATTAAAAGCATTCAGAAATATTACCATTTCGCTAAATAAAGACATGTTTTCAATGATGGTTTTGTATTTAAAATTTTGATCTGTGAAAAGTTGAGTCTTCAAACGCATGCATATGTTTACAAAGCTGTTCTATAAACCATTGCAAGAGCAGATTTGGATCCATTGAAGCCAAGATTCAAAATCCCACAAAGCAACTGATAGCAAAATTCCACAGAAGATTGACAAGTGCATCCATAATGCGCGTGAGAATCAGTCCACAGGGGTAACTTGAAAAACACTGTTACTGGGGTTGGCTGAGAGGCCAGCAGGATTAAGGCTGGAGACAGCATGCTTTGACACGTCGACAGATGTGAAACTACCCCTTTCAAAATAAAAGAGGTCTTTAAATGAAAGGTCTTCTGCTTCTCTTTCTGGGCAGTGCCCTCAACCTCACAGTTCCTGACCAAAGAACGGGTCAAGCCTCAGGCTTTGCTTAACTACCAGCTCTGGGGGGTGGGGATGTTACTTTTTACTTTCGGCAGCTTTTCTTTGGGCAAATTAGAATAATCAAATGCAAGAAGTGGATCCTTACGGAGCTTTCTGCTTATTTCACTTTTTCATATATTAAATTCGTGCCCGCACAAAAAGAAAACATAAAATGCAATTTTCTGAAACACATTGACAAAAGTTTTCTAGTGAAGGATATGTATCTTTCACAAAAAAACAAACAAACTAGAGCTTTTAAATCAAAATAAACTACAAAAAGATCTTAATATTGGAGGTGGAAGATGGATTTGATTCTTAGACATTAAAAACTAGATTCTATAATAAATTGTTTCTCAATGATTTAAAAACTGAGATGTAACCCAGCACACATTTATCCTTTGATAATGAAGTGACACAAAATAGCACCCTTTTTGAACTACCAGAAGACCTTGACCATTACCACACTTAATATAATTCCAACGGATTCTGCGTATCCGCATAAAGCTGCTTTTCTCTGTGTCAGCATTAGCTGGTTTACTTTATTTGCGTAAAACTTTACTACTGTAAAATGGTGCTTATCAGCACAAAGTTGTTTATCTTAGCTTCAGAATCCGTTGGAATTATGTTTATTGCGTAAATGGTTAAAAGCTTACAGTATTTCAAAGAATGGAGCTACAGCTACAGCAGATGATAAAGGGCCTATACCATGCAACATCAACTTTTTGAGCTTTTAAGTGTGTTATAATGTTCATTACTCACTATAAACAACCCCAAAGTGGTATTTTGATCCTTTCACGCATTTTTGAGTATTCTTCTAAAAAACTGGGTTCTGAGCACCAGCTTCTCCCAAACCAAAGTTTGACACCAAGATTACAGCTCTGCTTATTGGGTTTGATTTGTAGCTGCACAATAGAAATCCATTTTTTTCTTTATTTCTATTACTCATTTTATAGATGTTTCAAAATAAAGTAATAAAGTCTAATTAACTTATTTCTTATAAACTGTTCAGAGATTTGTCAGCGCCTGAGGCTAATACCATTAGCATAAAAGGCCAAATGAATCGCAGTCTGATTAATAGAGCTTCATGTGTAAGTATATCCCCAGCACTTTGCAGCAGAACTCTCGCTGCTTTACATTTTCTTGCTTTAACAGATCTGATTCAGCTCATTAGCTCTTCATCAAGCTGTGGAAAAGTCGGAAAATGACAGAAATTTGAACCATGTTTTAGTAAGAAGAAAGATGTGCGAAATGCAGTGCAGAACGGTCTTACAGCATTTCTCTGAAGTGATGAGACTTATGTTTATTCACCAGACTCGCAGTGTAAAAAGAAAACCCTATTAATTCACCAATCGGGCCAAAATTAGTAAATGAGTCAGTTATGGAAATCGATCATCTCTTATCAACATAGATGTGTAGTTTTCTTTTTGAGTGGGAGAAGCAGAGACAACACAAAGGAAAAGACATCATTATCTGTAAGCATCAATCTACAACATCAGCTGTTACCACAACATACAATAAGAAAAATAGACAAAATGTATCGTCATAAGGAGCCTTTGTTCATGAGTTACAAGTCTTTAACCCCAATTCTTGACACTGAAAACACTAAACTACATTAGGAATATATTTTACCAGCAGAATCAGACTAAGGAAAAAATAATCAAATCAAACTTTATTTATATAGCACTTTTCATATAAAAATAACACAAAGTGCTTTACACTAAAACAAATACATAAATAATATAAAACGAGCACAAAAACTTAAAATAGAAGGCCCTCCCCCGGAACCGCACACAACCCACCACCCCATTTACACCTCCCACCCCCTAACTGATGGAGATAGACAATGGGAAAGAGTCTGAGCACGTAAATTGGTTGTTGGAAACGCTAACAGTTGGGGCCTCCCTCTTTGTGAATTGCTGCATAGCCACCCACATGCAGCATCATAGGTGGGGGCCTTGAGCTTTTTCTTAAAAGCATCTATGCTCTCTGCAGCTCTGAGGTCCTCTTGCAGACCATTCCACAAACCCATACGTTTTGGTTTTCACAGCTGGAATGGTTGGAAGACCAGTGCCATATTTTATCATGTTTTATGATTTTACGTCGGATTATCTATAGCTTATTTGAATATTTTTTATTCTCATGTTTTATTGCTTGTTGCTTTTATCAAATGTTCCATTTTAATTTTATATTTATATTTTATTATTTTTAAATCCAGTGCCTCCTCGGCTGGGTCCTCTCCCTCTGGGTCAGCTACGGTTCAGCTGTTGCAGCTCTAGATGGGGACCTGCCTCGCTACCTTGCTGTGGTGGGGCTGGGTCCTCGCCTGTGATGCTGCATCACACTGACTATGTGGTTGTCCACGGAGGAAGAGGACCCAACTATAATGGGTGCCACCAACCAACTTCTTGCTCAGCCTGTTTCCCAATGGGTTCCATCAGCTAAGGCGGTGGGAATTGTGAAAGGGGTTGGGTGGATTGCATGTGTGTGTTGGGGATGGGGGGGGGTACATTTTTATGGTTGTGCTTGTTTTTAATCTGTTTGATTTTAATGTAAAGCACTTTGTGTTATGCTTCATAGGAAAAGTGCTATAGAAATAAAGTTTGATTTGATTTGATTTGATAGGATCTTAGGGTCCACAAGAGTTGATTTTTCACTAAAACATCTGATAGAAGACATTTAAAAAACATTTAAAGTATTTTAAAATCAATCCTGAAGCAGATGGGGAGCCAATGCAGGGATTTTAAAATTGGGGTGATATGATCCCATCGCCTGGTCTTGGTGAGAGCTCTTGCAGCAGAATTCTGGAGAAGCTGAAGATTCTTAATATTAGTTTTTGAAATTTGACTGGTGATAAAAGCATGCATCAGTGTCTCCTTATTAGCAAGAGAGAAAAGTAGGCATTCCCATTACCCAACAAAAGGAAACGATGGTGGAGCACATTTTATGGATAACCTACAAAACCTTTTTTTTTTTACCTACATTATAGCTTGGAAGAATTTTACTCATTCATTAATTTTCTAAACTCACTTTGTCCCGTTTCGGGGGTCACTGTGGTGCTGGAGCCTAACCCCCCCACTCGTGGGCGAAGGCAGGTCACCAGTTTGTCGCAGGACCACAATCACACACCCTTCCACAATTGCATACAAACAATTTAGAGTGACCAATGAACCTATGAAGCATGTTGTTGGACGGTGGGAGGAAGCCAGAGTCCCCGGAGAAAATCCATGCATTCACGCAGCGAACATGCACACTCCAAATCCCCATAAAGTCTTTCTCCTATATGAGCCATTCTCAAAAGAACTTTATGCAAACCAATGTTGAATTAAAAGCATTAAGTTGGTATTGTGTTTATTACAAAAGATGGATTTCTTAGCTATTATAGTACATTTGTAAAGGGCCAAAATATAGTTAATTCTTGACCAATCTTGTAGCTCTTTTTGGTTGAGCCCATTTTCTCCTTCAGCTTAGATCCCACCAACTAATTAGCTTATTAGCCTGAAACTGCATTGCTTTTGCAAAGGAGTGCAACTTATGGCTTTATTACTGGAGCTGTCAACAGCAGCAGGGAATAACACATGCTCTACCACAACTCTTCCACTGTTAACGCAATTAACTTTGCATGGGGTGTTCTCATTTTGACAACAATTGGATTCATATAATAATGTTGTGGTTGACGATGCGATTTATACTGGTAGTTGAAATTAGTTTATTGTAAACAATCCGATTCAATCTGATTTGTTGACTTAAATTCGATTCAGGATATTTTTAGCTAAAATTTCAACCAGTGTAACCCAGAGACAAATACCTAGGTACTGAACAGTGCAGTGGAAGATTGCACATATACTCCTTACAACATAATCAAGTGAAAATTAAATGAGTGCACAAACAAACAAGTAAAGAAGAATTAGTGTCAAATCCTTCACATTTTAGATTCATATGGTTCCCACTGTTGTTTTTCCACATCAAAATAAGACAAAGGGAATATTATTAGAATATTATACCACACTGTATGGTCACGTGTTTGCTCAATTTTAGGTGTTTACACACATTGGGCTGTAATTTTGGCGTGATTATTTTTTGCTGCCATCACATGTGAGTTGTCTGCTGTGATGGCGGTTGGTCATTTTTACTTTATAGTAAAATAAACCTACCGTGTCTCAATCCAAAAGCTATTATCCAAGATCAATTATTGAATTATCTCATTTTTAAATGATTTTTTAATGCTATAGGTCGATTCTATTCTATTCTGGTTGAAACGTAGGAATAGAAATCAATTCCTCGATTTATTGTTACACCCTAAATATTAGAGCAAAGCTACTTTTCTCCACCTGACAGCTTGCTGAAATTATGTTAATTGCGTGAATGGTCGAAGAGTTACGGTAATTCAAAGAACGTCAAAATTGGAACGAAAGCTCCGACATTGAAGGGTCAACAGAGTTATTTGGCATTAAGAGGTGTAGCCCAAGTTATTTTCGTCTTCTATAATAAAACCAACATCAGGCTACAAACCAGAAAGTGGGGGTTTTTTGTTACTAAAAAGGTATTAGGTTGAGATTCTTCTGTTGTTCACCCCAACCTAAGACATCTGTTGAAAGCTTTTCAGCTTTTATGCTCCATGCCAAAAAGACGCCAGACACCAGATTTTTAAAAAAAAAATCTCTGCAAGGGTTCTTGTCAACAATCCCCAAGTGATACATTCCCAACATGGGAAGTCAAATGTGCATGGCAGTTAGTGTTAACCAAGCTTTTCAAACAATCAGAGAAAAAAAATTCCTTCTTGCTGCTTTTATCTGAGTGACTAAGTCAAAAAATGCTGCAGAACAAAGCTTTGCTCATTAATAATAAAAAGAAGGATGAACAGAAATGAGCACTTAATTACAGCTCTTAGAATCCTGCATTTTCATTACATCCCAAGGTTTCTGACAAATCGACAACTGCTGCCATGGCAACTCGGTATTGAAGGAGCAATGTGGATGCTGCGGTTTTATGTTTCCCCACGTTTCATTTCCTTCGCGCTATCAGTCCCCTTCAGCGCCAATCTGCTCAATGACCCGTAGACTAATAGTCCAATTGTGCTGAGCGCAGGTGGTAACAGTCAGTTTGGCTGTTACAACTTCACCTATGTGCTAAACAACACAGTACAGCTGGGTTCATCAAAATTATGTAACAACTCGCCACCCCCGCAAGGCCTTGTTCACGCTACAGCACCCCTCTTCCTCCTACTCATCCTCCCTCTTGTGCTCACTGGCTATTTGCAGGAAATTTTGCACTGAGACACAAGGAAGATGTATGGAGGACTCAGCAGTGAAAGACTTTAAAATGAAGGGGGAAAATCTATGCAGGCAAGATTCACAAGAATGTGATATAAGATGCTCAATGTCTGACAAAGTTGCAAGTTTTCAAACTTATCATTTGGCCTTATGGATACACTGTTTTTTGAAGGCCAAAAAAGGTCAAGAGACTGCACTGTTGCAGCCATCATCGATTCTTTTTCCTATAAGTGAATCTGCCTTTGATTGTCGGAAACGAGTTTTGTTACTAAGCAATACTTGCCAAAATTGCACTTGTTGCCTGGCAACATTACCTTACTGAATTTCATAGGAAGGAAAGAAAACCGCAGGTGCTTTGAGCTCCGATCCTCAGGACATTTATTTCATTTTGGTTACAGACTTCGATGTACAATCATGCTATTGATGTCATTTGAGACTATTATGCAGACATCCCACTAGGCCTTCCTGATATGAGAAAAATCTGCGATATCTGTGTTTGAAACTGCAATGACGATATGACTTTCGATAAATAGAAAAATGGCAAAACAAAAATACTAATACATTTTAATTTCACGGTGCCAGTTTTATTTAAATCATTTTTAGTTTTTGGGATGTTTTGCATAGTACCTGTGTTTGGAGAATGTCGTCTGTCCTGAAACCAAAGTATCTCCGAATAGCCAAAACTAATGGTTTGGATCGTGTAAAGGTTTTAGAGTCACGGTTTAGATCATTTTTTTAGATCAGTTTAAAAAAAAAAAGAAAAGGGGTGGGAACTAGATTAAACCTAAGAAGTTGTTTTTGAATCGTTTTACAACATATATTTTTAATAAAACATATATAAAGTACTTCAAAACCCCAAAACACATATATTACATCAATATGTGCTCATTGAGGCATATTTATAAAGAGAAAACACTAATAACATCTTTGATCTCATGATATTCCTATATAAAAAAAAAAAAACTAAAAATTTTCATATAAACAAAAGTGCATCATTGGGCGCTGCATCTTGAAAATAAATAAGATGGACGGATGGACGAACGGATGGATGGCAGGAATTTATTACAACTTGAAATTCTTTAGTGTCCCCTGCCCCTGCAATAAACTCCCCCTTTGTCCTTCCCCTCACTGAGCACACGCAGCAGCCGGAGGTTTTTTCCGCGGGACAGAGACATCCTAGGAAAATGTTTTGATAGCCTCAAAAACCTGGAACATGTTTACCGATTTTTTTGGTAGAACTCTGCAAAATAAATAAACCTGATCTCTCATCATCCTCGTCTTACGAGTTAAACTCCTCCCACACGTGGCGGGAGTGTCCGATTTTTTAGACACATTTTTCGAAGAAGCATCAGGCCACGACTTTGATGCACATTAAATTATAGATGGTCAATGCAAAGTTGATGCGCAAACTGCTGTTTGATTGGAAAATTGATTTAAATGATGAGCATTAAAGGGTTCCAGTGACTGGTCAATGACACAAAGAGCTCCACACCACTTGTTAATGCATAAAGGTTTTTATTTGATTTGTTACTTCAAACTACAAAGAGATAGTTTCACATGTGTGCAACCGGAGACCACTTATCGCCATTTATGCCTCCTTTTACTGTATGCATACCGCACTGGGCTGATACCCCGATGACGATAAATTTGCGGTTTATAGTGCAGGCCTAGTTCCCACAAATACCAACATGCACCAACACATTAGCCCATATTAGATAAATTAGATTCCTAGGTCTGTTTTTAAAAATGTGTTCCGAACTGCAAAAAATACTTTTTTTAAGCCAAACCATGAACTGTAGCATAAAAATCTGACGTTTCCAATCACTGTGTCAGCAAACCAGATCATAATGTGAACATCTCAACTAGAGCAAATTCTCATGGAAGATTTAAATGAAGTCAGAGGACTTTGGGCAGTGTTCCCATTAAAAACCTGATCAACTGAGCTTTTTCGTCTCCACTAGCCGGCTGTCATCACAAGACACAGCAGAGACCAGCTGACTGTCCAATGATACGCGACTTCATGAAAAGTGTCAGCCATCAGTAAGTAAGCTTTCCTCCACGCAGCTGGTGAGACCCAGTGGAGGCATCAGCTGGAAACTGTTAGAAATCCATTGAAAAAAATCAAGGCATTATGTTGCTAATCGACTCCAATAATCATTTGAAACACCACACAGTAGCCCACTCAATTTAGCAGCTGAAAACATGAAAGTCTGTTTGCAGCAAGGGGAGGGATGCAAAGGAATCTGGAAGGTTTTTTTTTTTTTCCTTCCTTTGGAAATAGAATGGCATTTCAAATTTGTTATACTCATAATTTAACTCAATTACCAGCAGAATAACTGGAGATTAAGAATATCTTAGACAGATTATTGGTAGAATAAAGATGATACTCTCTTAAAGCCTGATGGACAATGGTTAGCCTACTGTCACAAATATAATTGCCACTGTGCAATGGGGTGCAATTGTATTTTTGCAAACTTCAGCTGTACATCTATGTTCCTTTAACAAAATTCAAAGTTTTGAATGTATACATGTAGTTTTCACTAAGACATATCTCAAAATAATGTACTTTTTGCATTGTTTTTGAATATTTCTGTCCAAAAACAAATTATACAAATACAGAATTGCTTTGCTTTAATTTTAGTTTTCTTAACATGCATAAATCAAAAATGCTTGTACTTTGAAGTCTTTGGATTGGTAGACAAACATTAGCCTTTTTGAAGTTCATGATGGTTGTGCTGCTGGAACAAATCCCACTGGGGTTTGTCTGTAGTTACAAGCAACAATCAGAACAACCCCAAACTTAAAACCTTCTCCAGCCAATTAACTATTAACCAGGTCAATCCTGAGTAAATATTTTAAGAATGCTACATAGCACAAATGCAGTTATTGTCCTTTATGATGGGGACGTGAAAGCCAGAATTTGTGGAGGGGTGGGAAATAGGGCAAACAGATTTCATTGTTTCTACTGTTCAAAGCAAAAGTCTATGAGCTCATCATACATAGCATTCTCACACATTCCTCTGGTTTTATTGACCCGTGACTCGCTTGAAACACTGAGCAAATGTGGAAGAAAAGGGAAGAAAAGAAGCCATTTCCCAAACAATTTTTCCAACAACAACTAAAAAAGAGTCTAATCTGTTCTACCTTCCAAGAAAAACATAATCAAGGACAAGAAAGCTTTTCTGTGTTCATGGCGGTTTAAAAATGTTTAAATTAACTTGATGCAAACCACTTTGCTCTTCGTGGTTCTAGTATCCCCCAGATACACAGAAGCTATTGCCCGCTAAGCGTAATAGCTATTTGTACCACTACTGGAAGCAACAGCTAAAATGAAGTTCTTGTGATAACTAGCAATGTGTCTTTAAGATAGCTTTGAAAAAAATGTCTATTTTCTCAGAATTGTTTTATATTACCTGTAGTACCGACATTAGATTAGAGTCCAAGCTGACCAGGAATATTTTTTTGAGTAGCTAAAGATGGATTTTGATCAATGTCTTTTATCATCAATGATTCCATCTAAACTTTATGTAACAAACCTATCACTAGTCATTAGCAAGTAAGTATATTAAGTACAGACTTCCCATTTACTTATCATCCAGTCACTGAGGCAGCTCTAAAACGTCACAACCTATTCCTTATGTGTAACTGGACAACATTTATCCAAAGAACAAATTGGCCTAATCTCAGTTTGTAGCCTAATTTATGTGTCTGACGCAATAAAATAAAAATTCTCAAAGCTAAAAGTGATTAAGAAAGTTAATATCGTGCTTGATTACCAGCTTAATTTGGAACGATATCTTGAATTCCTCCTAAAAAAAAAATACTGCTGGGAAAATTACATTTTCAATGAGATCTGATTAATTTAAACTAAATATTGAATTAAGTTGATTAATGGAGCCTAAATGTATCTGTGAGCATATAACAAAGTGCCACGTCTAGATCCTTTCAAAGTTTCACTGTGGAATCTGCAACAGTCAGCACTATCTGTCGCTTGGCATGTGGACATGCACAGCCGGAAAAGTGTTGAGGATTCAGCCAAAAGTTGTTGCAGGTTGTAGTAAATCAAAACAGATTTGTTTGTGTGTCAGATCTGGCATTGGAACAGGGTACAAGCAAAAATCAACAATGCAATGTTGTAATATTACTAAATAAAAGCAAAAAATGATGACAAAATCACAAGTTGCTTTCCAACTATCTACTTTGATTATCTTTGATCTACTGTAAAAGCGTTCCCAGTGGTCTTTTCATTATGATTATGCCATTTTAGGCAGTGGATATTCACCTCTGAGTTGTGGTGTGGAGCAACCCCCCACCCTCACTAATTTTTCTTCTAACATGCTCTCCTTCAAGCTTACAGCCCTCCACACCACCAAACTAACATTACAAGTGCAACAAAAGTGGCAAGCTATTTTGGAGCTATCCAGCAGTACAGTTTTTAGCCAAATACCAGCTCATATGAGGAAAATAAAGATGTAAATGGAAACAAAGACGTACATGGATCTAGTTGTCAACAAGTGGATGCATCAGAATGGAGCAGAGCAGGGCGCTTGTGGCCCACCCAGCATGTGTTCTACATAACTAGTACAACTTTTTTTAATCGATAATTTTTCATCTGCTCTTGATCCTGTTGTGGAATATTTTCTGAAATCTGAATGAGAGAACCAAACTTTAAGAACATACACAAAGTTTTATTGAACAGTTAAAAAATTACATGTTGATCAGGCGTGCAGAGAAGTCTCTAGGAGTGTTCTGCTGCTGCATACACGACAGTCCTTTTTATAGAGATAAATGAATGCCCCTGCCCTTTTCATGACCTTTAGATTTTTCTAATGTCTGGTTTAATACCTTTTAGACCTTCTGCTGTCTAGTTTCATACCCGCATCTAAGTTTCACTTTCTTGTTCTGGTGGGACACTTTTAGTTAACACTTCTCTAAAAGATGGTTCAAACAGGATGCGCATCTGCTTTAGGTCAATTCTCGGGCGTTCAGCATATCAGCAGATTTTTAGCAACTAAACAGGAAACATGTCTGCAAAATAACACAATCATACATTTGAAGCTTTAATAAAGGTAAAACAAAAGATAAAAATAGATGAAAATTAATGAAATGAATATGATAGAATGTGTGCAATAGGAAAATCCCATCACAATACACAATTATTTCAATGAAAAAATACTCAGACATGCAATCTTGGGCTTAATTTTCATTATATACAACCTCCATCATCAGAAAAGTGACAATTTACAACAGAGTGAGTCTTTCTTTCTTTTTTTTGACCACCAGATAAAAAACTTGATTTTTATATTTATTAAGTAAAACATTTATCTGCTAGGAAAAAAAAGTAAGCACAAAAACCCGCTTCTGTCAAACATAACAGCAATAAAGGAAAACTTGAACTGACAGGAAAGCTGTCCATAATCCCAGTTTCAGGGACGGGAAAGAGTTCAAAAGCTTTTGACTTTGAAACTGGATTTTCCGGTCTGAACCGCCTCTTCATGCTCTGGCACAAGTTAAAAAAGCTTTCTCACAAAACGAGACAAAATTCGTTCAGACATCTTCATCAAAAAGGACATACAGCTTGTTCTAGATGTACTGATGTTAAACGCTGCAATTACAGGTGATACAAAAACAGTGCATGTCGCCAACTACAGCAGTCTCCATTGACAAGAAGAAACTTTCAAATAAATTAATTGTGTATAATTAAGAAGACGACTAAAAGATTAAAAGTGTGTGTTTCTACAGGAAATTACATTTGGCCTTGGGGAATCTCCAAACTACTTTCCCTCTCACATTAAATCTATTACTTAACAATAGGTATTTCTTTGACTAATACATTTTTAAAAATCACTACGATGCTTTGAAAAAAAAGCTGTGGAATTTGTAATTAAGATCTTATTTTGAATTAAGCAAATACCCAGTCAATTCCCTCTAAACACCTAATGCAGATAATAGTAATGAAATGTTCACAAAATATTTAGGGAATTCTAGCTATTAAAGGTTAAATATATTGATCCAAAGAGAAATAAAAGAAAGTACGTATGACAATGTTTAATGTTAAGTTAAGAGGATGTGCTGTGTTGAACATTATTTAATGCATTTTTTGTAACTTATTTTAATTCTGCTGCTGCTTGTAAAGCTGAATGCAAAAAAAAATAATAATACAAAAACAAACATTTTTACTCAAATTCTAAATGACTAAAGTTTTCTTAAGACCCATAATCTGCTCTGCCCCTTTAGTAGGGAGCTTTAATATGCAGGTCCAACTCTGTCTACTGAGGATATATCTTTATTCATACATTAGGAACAAAAACTTCCCAGAATCCACCAAAGACTGAGGTTTTTTTTTTTCCAGAAAACAACTTCCCAGAATCCACCAAAGATTGAGGGTTTCTTTCAGGAACTGCCAGCATTTTTTAGGGCAATCTTATTTTTCTTAAACCCCAATTTTTTTTATTTTTACTTTATTTTTTTATTTGGGGGGGGGGGTTTGTTGGTCTTCAACTCAAGCAAATTCTGACACTTCAATGTACATTTACGGTTTAGCATTCCTAGCTAGACTTGAAGCTATTTTGTGACAATACAGTCCTAAAAAAAACTTAGTTTCTTACTTTCCGCTGCAGTATGGACCATCTATTGGGGCAGTGGATGTCTCAACAAAGATGTGGCTCATCACGAACGCACTTGGCTGTAATCAACTGCCATGTCAGCAATGTCACACAAAACGCTGGCAGTGGCTGAGAGTGGTAAACACCAATGCCAAAGTAACACATGTAAAGTCTCAGCAGACAACTAACAGTTAAAAGTGTAGGTGGGGTGTGGATCCGCTCCTTCACAGTAACACATCTACAATTACACCATCTGTTACCAACTGCAACGCCGCCTCTTTTACTCTTTCTGCTCCATGCACAAGTTACAAATACCTGTCTACTTCCATTTGCAAAGATCAATATTCTGCTTTAGTAAAAATACCTCTGTCATGATTACTGCCCTCTCCAGGTTATTCGCCATTGATCTTTTGACATTTAGTATTTGAATTGCAGGCATCGTGTGTTAAATTGTGACTCTTTTTGGACTCATTCAGGTTCTACAGATCTGCCATATCTTTCTTATTCTTTGATTTTACTGATCAAATGGCTAAACTTTTTTGAAGTAGCATGGATTTGTCAACCAAACTACCAGCACTAAAAGGCAACCACACACAGGCCACCAACAGTGGTGACATCGTTTTAGTCATCAAGAAAGAAGGAAATTTGAAGCGCTCTTTGTCTGTAAACAGATGGCAAGGCAGTTGGGAGTACTTACAAGTCTCACATGCAAGGATGGCAGATTAGATCGACAATTTTGTGCGTTGTTGGGATGTGGCTATCTATGTACACCTTAAGAGAGCAAAAGCGGCTTTTATCTATGACAAAGTTATGAAGAAAATAGTGCTGAAATAGGTTTGTGAACACGTTACACCTGTAGTCAATGCTTCAAAGAAATATATAAAAGCTAATTAAGATGTACTTTAAGTAAAAGTGCCACGGGAAGAAAAAATCTGACTGGTGTTTTTGTGGAAAAGATGCTCTTCCTGCAGCATATTTACAGCCTAGAGGTGTAATCATTTTCAAAGAGGGAATTTTAAAGACTTTTAGGCACCACAGTCTGGTTCACAGTAATAAACTATCTAAAATGTAAGAAGAAAAGCTGAGAAGGGATGTACACAAAAAGACAAAAGTTTTTTACCTCAAGCTAAAAAACATCAAAATGAGGATAAAATTGTAACCTTCAACCATATGGTGCTTGTAAGTATGGAGTCAAATCAGGATCAGCTTAAAGTGAATGAAACTCAGATTGTAAATTTGAAGAAAAAAAAATTGTGAAAAACAGTTTTAAACTCAAAAGTACACATTGTAGACTCGGATGAAATGGAAAAAAAACTATTACTTTCAAGTTTCCAATGTGGACCTTCAAGTTGAAACTGTTTTCAACTGTTTTTTTTTTTTACATCCTGCTTTTTTATTTATTTTAAGCTGATTCTAATTTGACCCCACACAAAACTGCATTTAAAAACATTTTGTCACATTTTTTGACAAATTTAAATAGTTAGAGAGAGAGAGATTAAAAAACCGAAAAAAGTCTTGAACAGAAGATGCTGATTATTTGATGTATTTTATTCTAAACAAGAAAATGCAAGATAGACCAAATCAGACAGAAAATATTCATAATAGAAAATGTGTTTGTTCTGTATCTGTACATTCTGTTTTCTGAGCCTTTATGACTGTCAAAAATATTAAAACCATGATGCTATGTCAATTTTTTTTCTGGTGCAATTAAAATAAATAAATAAAATACACACATCCTTACCGTTACTTAAAAAGTGAACAAAAATCATTACAATAAAGAAAGGGTCCGGCATAAGGGAAATCTTGCTTTAAAAGCCAGATAGCCCAGGAGAAATTGCAAAAAGTAAAAGTAGCCACTTCCCCTTGTATGCCAGCTTTCATTTTGAAGGCTCCTGTGATGCTCTGACGAGGCACCAGCAGGGCCTCGGCTTTATCCTCTGCAAACCACCATGGATCAAAGAGATATGCAATTTCACATATCAGAGAAAACACCGACAGGGCTGCTTGAAAACAAAACGCTGGCTTGCACTTCAAATGTGTCAGGAGCACATAGATGCAGCATTTACAACAAATCTGCACGCAAGTCTTTTGGGACACGGTTTGTGTTCACAATATGAAATGGATTGTAGCTAGCACCTATTATTTTACGTGTTTGTGGTGAAACAATCATTGCTGGGGCATGAAAATATGTTTTTAATCCATACTGGATTATAAAATGCATCTTTTTGAAATATTTTGGGTTTTAATGGAATAAAAAGGTCAGTCCAGTTCATTTATAATTTTCATCATCAGTTATTATCTATTTTTTTATTATGTTAAATTTTCCTTGGCTGCAACCAATTGAACAAGGCTAGGAGATAACTGCTGGAAATAAAGTTGTTGTCAAAAGGTTACCTGCAAATCAGCAGAGTGTGAGATGCACCTTTAAATTATACATGCAGGATAAACATTGCTTTGCCAGCACCAAGCACATTAATAAAACATTATCCCATGCTGTGACATCTATTTAAAATTAAAGAGTAATCCTTGCTCTTGTTTATCAAGAGACAGCTTAAGACCTTACACAGAGGGATCTCCCGTTGCAATAAAGTGAATGCAAATAAGCTCAGGAAAAAAGGGTGGATAAAAAGGAGGAAGAAACCAGGTGAGGGCAGAACGTTAAAGTGCTGGGGTGAAGGAAAAGCCTAAAAAAAGACACTGTAAGTGATTGGGTGGTTGGGTGAAGGAAGGATATTGTGGGAGGTGGAGGGTGAAGAAGAAACAACAGAACTAAAACAGTTTCAATGTGGGATGAAAGGTGAAGCAGGTAGGACCCCTTCACTAAGACCCTCTTTGTGGCCGCACAAACTAAATGCGTTAAAAAAAAAAAAAAAAAATGTATACATTATTGCTTAAAATTCCTTCACTAGTTGGTTCCCTTATGTAGAGCATTCGTCATTTTTTTCAGGGAGTCTAAATCTGCAACTTCAAAATGCAGAAATTTCCCAGAAGTCTCAACAAAAAAATAATGCGTATTAATGCTGACTAGATTATCAGTTCTTACAGAATATAGACCACAATGCATTGCGTTTGAATGATTTACGATTAAGATCTAAGCAGAACACAGTGGATTGATAAAATAGTCTTCATAAATGTTTATATTTATTTGAATTTTACCTTGGAAAATGGACTAAATCAATTTTGTTGTTAAAAAAAAAAAAGTAGTGAGCATGTGTCAAAATTGCATTAAAATCCAGGACACAGGATAGCCCTACACTATACAGTTCTTTAGGGATTAGGAAGTAGTAAGGGAATTCACACATAGCCTTTCTGGGTAGCTAAAACAAGTTTCCATGAGATGTTTGATGTAAGGACCCAGTTGAAGAATTTATTGTAGTTCCATATATTGATACACCATAGTCTGAATATAATATGAATAACTTGTTAAAAATTCCCATACACATATTTCCAGGCATAGTATGAATAATAACCCATCAGCAGGGTCATTATAGCATTTCCTGTCAACTTTCAGGCATGCAATTAGAGGTACCTGGGGAAAAAAATCCTCCTAAAATTAAAAAGGACAGTTATTGTAGGTTGTTTGCATATTTGTCACAGAACAACTGGAATTATCCATCTTTTTAGCCTTTTATTGAAGTTTTAGATCTCCCAGAAGAGTTCAGATAACAGTTTAGAGTTCGAAAATAAAGATTGGAGATTAATTTTATCTCCAAACTGCATCAGCTAGCATAAATTCATAAAGCAAACAACAACAACGAAAAAATAATACAGCCAGGATTCCTATGTCTGAACTGAACCAAATGAGTGTGATGTCAACCACAAAAACTAGCTTACTTCAGGCTCCAACAAAATTAAGTCATATAGCCATCTTCTTACAGTATGGATGGTGCTTGGACTGAATTTTTTATATCACAATACTGTTTTTTTTATATATCAGATGATAACAATTTGTATCACAATATAAACCAAATAACTATATCGGCTAAATTTGAATGCTATGTGGCTCTTTCAAGTTTCAAAAGAGAACATAAATAAACAGAACACTAAACTGCTTGATCAGTTCCGCTTAAAAATAAAGCAATAAATCAGAACAAACATAAAATTGACAAACATTTTTGTCAACATACTGTGAATAAGCTAGGAACTAAAAGCAAATACTCTTAATTTTTTCTCATAGCTTAAACTGTTGCTGCTGTGAAGGTATTAACTTTGTTGTTTTTGCTGGAGAATTATTGTTTATTTCAGTCTGAGACTGAGCATGCTCGGTGGCACTGCTTCAGGTGATAAAAAAGGTTGGTGGTATTTCAAGTTTTAGAAAGAACATGTCTTTTGCACAATTTACAGTGCATATTACACCGTTTTTTGGCGGACTTTAAATAACGAATATACCTCCACACAGGGGCCGACATTTTATTTTTGAGACACTGGCCAAGTTGGATGGTTGAATACAAAATAATATAATATATTTTATCAGCCAAAGTCTAACATTATTTCATACAGAAATACCTTGGGCATTTTACTTTTTGGAAAATTTTCAGATTTTTTTTAAGCAAAATTTAATTACTTTAAAATGATAAATGGTATGTAGTCATCTTTACTGTCATCTAACAGTAAACTCAAATTCAAACAAGCTGAGAAATCAAGGACAGATTTATTAGAGATTTCCGAATTCTGCCTCCAGGTGATCACGTTCTATTTTAAATCATAACAAAAAAAAAACGCCTGAAAACAGTATAATGTTTTGGGTTATTGTCATTATATATATCATTATTGACATTAAAGATGCAGCTTCAGGAGGACAACATCTGACAGGTCATTTTTCAGTGCAACACAGACTCTATTATGCTACACAGATGCTGTTAAACCAGTGGATTCAATACTGTTATCATTTAGAAAAAACAGTTTTATTAATATTCTATGAATTAATCTTATCGTATTTATCCGCTGCGTCTTAAAGGCCGGTCCGTGACAATACTGTCCGACTTTAAACGGTCCGTAATCACACAGGACACATAGAACGGCTAGTTAGCACCATACCATTAGCGGTAAACAAGCTAGCATCATAGCATTAGCGTCTAAAAACAGCGCTGTCTCCAAATCAACACATTTTATTGATCTGTCTGTTGCTGGTTTAAATGAAGCAGCGTTATCCTCCAGTTCTGTCTGGATCCTGTAATAAATTGCCACATATTCTGCTGTTTTACCAACCAAGCTAAACACTGGGCCGGTGAAGTGACTGCAGGGGGTGGAGTGTTGTGACTCGCGTTGCGTTTATTTACCTCGCATGCAGACGGTAGAGAAAAACAGGAAAAAAGAAATTCACCAGAAGAGCTAAAAAAAAAAACATGACTAAGTTTGCACAAACATTTACTCACCATGTGGTGATTAACCTCTAACTTTTACATGCCAAAAAAGAGAAAATCCTCACCACTGGTGAGTGTTAATTACAGACCCTTCAAAATAAAAGTCTATCGCAAAAGGCTCATTTTACTATCGAGAAAAGGTACTATTGATAGATATTGTTTTATCACCCAGCCCTAGATGCCGCCATGTTGGAGCCAGACGTCATCAGGAAGCAGTAATTGGTCTGAGGCAGTCTGAGTCAAAGTTTCTATGGAAACCACTTTTGTCGATCAGGAGTGAGTTTGTTGAAAGCCTACACCCCTACCACTTGAAAGCGGGCTCAGGAGAATCTGTCAATGAAATGTTTTCAACGTCGGACATGGGGGTCAGCGGGTATCTACTATATTATAACTTGGATAACTTGCCACTCATCCATCCAATTTCTTAACCCACTATATCCCTTTTGGGGTTATGGGGTTAACCGAGCCTGTTTCGGCCATCGTTTGGCGAAAGCGGGGAGGGGTCGCTCAATCTAGTCCCCATTTACAGTCTATTGTTTATGCTTACTGGTGTTTATTTGCTACATTATTAAATTATTAAATTAACCCCAAAAGTGAATTTTGCCTTATCCTGGGTAAGATTCAGAACTTTATCTTAGGGTATTTTCAGACTGGAAAAGTCTGGTCTGGACCAAGTCCGCTTAATTTGGTCCAGATCAGGTCCTGAACCTTGTGTTTGGTCTGCATTCCGACTGACGTCAACCAGACATTTGTTTTCCGGACTAAAGCGTGTAAACAAAACCACGTGACTAAAAATCTCTTCAGTCATTGGCCAGGAATTATGAGGGCCGGGGAATGAGAGAAAGAATAGTCTTGCACTTTGCAATCTTTGTCGGGATAGTTCCCTTATTCAAACTTTATATTTCGCCGACCAATTTTAAAGTACAACACTTTTTACTTTTTGGCATGGAGGAGGCATTCTCCAAGGTGGTTAGATTGGGGACAATGGCTACAAAAGTACGCTGGTAAGTGTTTATGATGCATTGATTGTTGGGAAAACAGTGTGAAAAGCAAACAGTTGTTTTATTGAGCCTGCATTCATCAAACCAAATTTCAATGAGTTTCTGCTTAACTATTCTGTTTACATACATACGTAGTGCCCGGCTACGGTGGCCATTTTGGTTCAATTGTTCAGCTCTGAGCACAGAGTTTATTCAGACTGAGGAAATTCAGAACAAACTGGAGCTCAGTTCGATTGGAAACAAACCGAGACCACGTAAAAAGAAGGGTTCGAGAGGGTTTTCTGGTTTGTTGTATTCAGACTGAAAATGTGTTCCCAATTATTAAGGGAAACGAACTGTGTTTCACTTTAAGCAAACCAAATGTGTCCAGTCTGAATACACCTTTACTGCAATAAGATCCAAAAGTTGGCATCCATTGCAAACTTTCAACAGGCAACCCAGAGGTCATTAATTCTTTAGAAATTCAAGAAGAAAACCTCTACCATGAGCACAATGGAGAAGGTCACAACCTTTCCCAAACACAAGTGACATCCAACCCCCCAAACAAACTGAGATCACCAGCAGACGATTCTGTAGCTCCAAGACCAACATTTCTTTCATCTGTCAATCAAAGCTCCTGACATTACACCCCACCCCCAGCACTCCATTTCAACAGCCTACTCCATATAGAAAAAGTGACAGCCTTGCAATTCACAAGCAAGCTCTTGATACATCATATTTTGAGATCCACCATCTCTGCTGCACTGAGGGAAGGCTCCTCAGGTAGAGATGCTGTAATAACAGAAGACAGAGCATCTGCAGGAGCTTCAATCAGGAGGAGAAGTCCTCCCACTGTGTCATTAGCACAGACAGGAAGCTCTGACACCAGCACGACTGCGAAAATGTCCCCAAAACTCCTGCTAAACTCCTCCACCAAATGCATTACAGCTCAATAACCGCTTGATGAAATCTCCATCACTCCAATGCAGCACCATTACATCACTATTCACATCTGACTAGACTCCAAAGACGGCCATTTTGATTAATGAGACAAGCCAGATTTATTATATTTGACACTTTTTGGGGGGGCACACTTTTTAAGTTGGTGTTTTACAAAACAAATCGCCAGCAATTCTTTACAAAAACGCCTGAAATTAGTTTCTACTAGAAAAAAATAAACTTCATCCCTAAAAACATATCGCAGGTGTTGAACACCTTTCAGAGGTTTGCAAATGTCCAAATAAGCGCGGTGTGTGCTGGGAGATGCCTGTCTGAAATTTACACCTCACGGAAAACAGATTAAAGACGCTTCAACAAATTTTTTTATATTATTGTTTTAGTAAAATAGGTGAAACACTAGAGCATAGAAACTGTAGTTTTCTGGTTTGATGGTGATTTTTGAAGGATTCCCTGTTTCTTTAAGAGCGGCGGTGAGTCGCTGCCTGCATGCTCAGCTGCGGTTGTTATGGTGCGCCGAAAGCAAACTGATGGTAGGAGAAAAGCTTAATCTCCATTAAACGCTACTTTCCTGTCGACCCCAACGCGGGAAGGCGTTCAAAAGTAAAAAATAAAAAACTAGGTAAACAAAGCTAGCTACCTGACTGCCTCCCAGACTAGTTGATTTCGCCTCAAATGCGGTTTAACAAAACTAACGGCGTTTTTCGACGACCCTTCTTACCTTTTCATTCGTCTCGAGCCCTTCGTAGAAAGGTAATCTCAGTCACTCGGCGGAATAGACAAAACCCTCCGAGGCTCCCGGACCTTTCGGGTTTCGTCAGCGCCCATGCGCTCCGCCGACCGCGTTTCGGATCGTTTCGATCAGAAGAAGTTCATCCAAAGTTGCAGCTGTTGGCTCCGCCCTTCGCAGACGGTGAGGCCACGCCCCCTTTCTGCCAAAACAAGAGCACCAAGTTAACTCTTCATTCTGTGAATCAAGGCCGGAAATAGGCACGGGCATGGGGGGGGCAATGCCCTCCTAAATGTTATAACTCACAAAAATCAACAATTAACTAAATAAATAAAAATTACAAAAAGAAACAAACAAAAATGAATGAATGAAAGACGTAAAAAGTAGCACAAAAATAAAAACAGGGCACAAACCAGTTTCCTCCTTGTGCTTGTCCCAAGCCCGGCAAATGCAGAGGGCAGTGTCAAGAAGGAGCATTCAGCATAAAACTATAGGATAAACAGATCAAAGGAGAAGATAAATATATGGATATGATGATAGCATAGTTTTCTAACCATATTAGGGGCTTGGAGGGATATGACACCCCAAACTCTCAACACACCCAGAGTTGCCCCAACCAGATGCCATAGTGTGGCTGGCTAAATCCAGGCACACTATGAAAAAAAAATAAAACCTTGTTTCCCTAATTATAATTTATTTATTTGTTTTCAAACCTCAAATTATCTCCCTTCATATTGATTTACATTTGCATTATTTATTATTCAAATTTTGGTTTTGACATTTTTTTAAATCATTTTTTGGCTGCAAAAGGTTTTGGTGAAATTTATCAAATATTTGTAACAACTCTTCACACTTAAGGAAAATTTCTTATTTTTATCAAAGTAGCGAATAAAAATGGTGGATCTTTGTGTTTATGGCTGCTTTTGAGTGAACTTCTTGTGTACAATTAATAATAATTGTGCTAATGATTTATGTGGACCTAAATCATTTTTTCAGTCTGGGCCAGTTTTGAACAAAAGGTTTTGTTTTAAAGATAAATCCAATTTGTTGTTTCACTTGATTGAATATTTTAACATATAATTTAGATTTACATTTGAACATTGTGTTCTTTATCTAAATGTCTTTTCAAAAAGCAAACTTAGATGTATTATTTTGATTTCATTTCGATTTAAGGAAAAAATGAAATGTTAGGATGATTTAAACTTATTTATTTTGAGTAGTTTAGAACAGACTAAAAAAGCAGGTTTTTTAAAACCTATAAGAAAAATAACTTTAGCAACAATATTTGCTGCTGAAGGGGAGCAGGATCTTGCAAAGAAATGAACTGCTGTGTGAAATTTTGAATTATATAAGAGAAAAAACCTTGCTCTACATAGAGCTCCTCAGCAGGTTTACTGTGGGAGAGAAAGTGTCTGATTGAGAATTCAAAGGAATTAATTCCTCTATCATTTTACCCATTGAACAATTGGTCTCTTGGGTTCTGTTTGCAGTAGTATTACAACAGATCGGCAAGGTAGATGCTTCTCGAGACGGAAGCTTCTGCACACAAATGATACACAGCGTTCTTGAAACTGTGAGATTAAGTTTGGTTTTAATAAGTATAATGAAAAGCACTACGGAATCATCAGCTGAATACTAGGGGGACATTGTGTCCTTGAACAGTCAGTCACAAAAAAGAAACAAATCCCCCAGAAAAACCCACCCATGACATTACCATTTTTTCTAGATTAGCAGCTCATAAAAACCTAAAGGTTAATTAGTTTCACATTTGAGGCAAGAAAAATACGTTTTTTGGTTGGGATGTAAGAAACTGCAGAACCCCAGACTTGAATTCATGGAATTGTATTGAATTTGACTGTGAAATGATCAGAGATCACACAATGATGTTAAAAGGTAGAAGTTTTGTTGCTTCATGAATGCTGACTACCTCATTCTGTCAACCCAGTAGGTAGTTGTGAAGGCGGCTGGTATTGTATGCTTGTGAACTTCCACCCACTCTGGATTAGCTCCACTAGTCTAATATGTCAGCTACAGAATACAATTGATGTTTGCATTAAAAAGTGTGTAGATGCATCACCAACTTCACCATTTGTCATGCCAGAAAAACAGTCTGATCTGAACTGAGTTTATCTTGAAGAAGGAATCAACTATTAAATCATTTTACTGGATTCAAGCACAAAAACGAAACAGAATTTACACAGACATTGATGACTGACGAAGTATGTTGTGTGCCAACCGCCATATGTCAACCCCCTGTACAGGTCCATGTGAAATAAGCCTTAAAGTTAAATCTAAAGACAGATGTGTGCATCTCTAACACCTGTTTTATTGTGAACGTTTCTGAAACAATTTAATAAATTATCTTTTCGATGTTGTCCTCCATTCCAAACATACCAAGCCCAAAAACCCTTCGTCTTCCCAAACTTTTTATAAAAAGAGTGGTAATAATATTGACATCAGAAAGCAAACTTAGTTTAACTGGTCGATTGGTCAAACTCTAAAGAAAATATCATTTAAAAATTGAAAATCTGCTCAGATCTTCTCACTGAAGTAAAGCTGGTTTTTCAACCCAGACGTGCAAATCTTTGTAGATTTTTGTCTTGTTATTTTTGGCCCCTCAAAACCAAAATGTTGGACAAAAGCAACCATCCCTGTCAGAACTTAAACATAACCCCTTATCCGAAACATGGATCAAAACATTGGTCGATTCAGCAAAATCACTGCAGCAGCCATATGTCGGTGTCACATTTAGGATGTCAAAATAAGGAGTCAGACATGAGCCCATCAGCGTTACATCACCCAGAGAGCAAGCAGGGAGGGATTCCTGGCCCTGTTTGCCCTAAAAGCAGAGGAATGAGAAGAATGAGCCTCCTTCACAAAGTTCTACTCAAACGAAGCACCTCCACTAACAGAGATTGACATGATGGAAGGCGACAAGTTGTTTTCACACACACTGGCTCTTTGTCCTCTTTTCTTGAGAGGCATAAAACAGACAGCAGAACACAGTCAGAATTATGTGTTTTTTGCTTTTTATAGGTTGAATTCTTTTGTCTTGAGTGAGTGATTGGTTTTGTTCTACTACATTAGAGTAAACTAGTCAATTGTTTGACAAACAAAAGTTTTAAATCCTGTCTTTCTGCATAATCCTCACTCCAAAAATTGTCCTTTACAAACATAATTTTAAAGAACTGTCATGATTTGTGCTTTTTCAGTTTGGCGTTTATCTTGCACAAAAACATTTCCGAAACCCGTCTGCAAAGAATCTTAAACTTCCTTAAGCCAAACAGGCCACAGAAAGGCAGTAAAAATTGTGGAACTTTGTTAAAAATAAAAACTGTTTCTTGTTATTATTATGCTTTTACCAGTCTGAAGTGGATGCAGTTTATTTTTATTAGATAAAAATGTGTTTTCAAAGTTTCATTTGTTCATACTGCGAGCAACTTAGTGAAGAAAACACTTTGTGCTTTTTGAATCATGGAGCGTTTAAAACAGTCTAGGAGTCGGCTGAAAAATCAAAATGATGAATTAAGTGTGAGAAATAAAAGTACTTGTTCGGAAACAATAATAGTTAACCCTTTAACACAGAGCTTTAGCTCTATTGCTGACATTCTTTTGACTACAATAACTCTTCGACGATATACACAATAATTCCAACAGATTCTTTCGTGGAGAAAAGCAGCTTTGTTATGCAATCAATGTAAAGTGTTACATAATGACACAAAGCCAACATAAAGCCACTTTTATCCATGTTAGAAGCAGCTGATTCACATTGATCAAGTAAACAGTGGAAGAATTGTGGTATGTCATGGACTGTGTGTTATTTAAGCTTCGCCGGTGATGTCTCTGGTGTTAGAGTATAAAAAAACACAATGTTTTTGTGATGTGTAGCAGAAAATGGTTTCCTCTGAAATTCCAGATCAATTTCTGGACTCTGTCTGTGCGTCAGTGCATGAAGAATCAAACACTTTTGAACAGTAAGTGAATTGAAAAAATGTTAGCATAACATTAGGGTTTGGTCGTTTTGGAAACCGAGACCGGCCTGCCTTGCTTTTATTTTTGTGACCGTTTTCTCATTCTAACGACATCTACTTTCTCGTTATCACAAGAAAACATAATCACAATAACGAGACCACAAGATAGTATAGTATTTCTTGTTATCATGACAGCACAAAAAATTTGATTTTCATTTATCTAATAACTAATAAAATTGATAACAACTGCAGGATTACTGAATTGCAGCCGCCTGCGCAGCTGGGCCTACCTTCTCAAGTAACGATGATTGATTTGGATGTTGTTTGTGACCGACAGCATCCGCACAATCTCCGCCTGAGTCAGACCACGGTTGAAGTAATCAATTATAAATTAATCAGTTCTTCTGATGTTTGATATTTTTTCTGACAAACCTTTTTATTTATCTGCGGATTGTAAAAAAAAAAAAATGGAAAAAAAGCATGTTTCTTGTTATCTCATGATGGTGACATCCACTATCTCATTATTGCAAGGAAAAAAGCAAGGTAGGCCGTTCTTAGCTTCCATAGGTTGTGGTCAAGTTTTTGTCATACAATGCTTAAATTAGAGAAAATGCATAAATTAGAGAAAGATGCATTCACCAGGATGTAACCTCATAAATTGAGACTTTTTTTCAAAATACAGCAGAAGAGCTGTGAGCCTTACATGGAAACTATTTTTCAATGGATGTTTTAATTGGTCTCTTCTTTTACTTTTTTTGCACCCCTGCAGAGTCGAAATATTAAAATATTTACTTCTTTTTTTAATTGTAGGTATTTTCAGGTGAGGTAGATATTTTACTGCAAACTACCGTGTGAACAAATGTTTCCCCAAGAAAAGATACAGAGGACTAACATCCGAGCTGTCAGTCATAGCTGCATAGTACAAAGCTTCTAGCACCCCCACCCTCCCTTTGTAGAATAGAACAACGTGCAGAAATCTCTTTCAAAATATGTTTAAAAGGGCAAAAAAAAAGACGGAATCCAAGTTGAAAATACCTCCCGCTTGAAAGCGTGCGCACACATTCATCTCCTCCCAAAGAGAGCCGGAGCAGGGCTGACTCACACTGCTGTGAAAACACAGAGGAAAGGTGGGAGGATGACATCACAAACTCTGCAGAGGAACAAGTGCCTTAGAGTTGGACCATTTTTAAGCATGCACGCACACACAAACATCTGTGTGTGTGTGCAAGCAAACACAGTTTGCTACCTCTCAATCAAGCCAGCCACCCCCTCCACACATGCAAGCAAATGCACACACATACAGAACATTCCCTCCACCAGAAATAACACTGATTGTCCTGAGGAGACGTTTTTGATTTCCAGCTTCACATGGGGTTGACGTGGGCAGAGGCAAGCTGGTGGTTGGCCAGGATGCGGATGGGAAGCACATGATGGGATTTAGGGGCTAAGGCTGAGAAAAAAAATTGATGCTCAAAAAAAAAAAAAAAAGCCTTTCAATTCAGATGTGAAACAACACTGATCTCTTTCACCTGAAGTCAGGGTGCAGTCCTGCACATTTCCAATGTAATCCCAATATGTTAAAATCATTACAATGTACAAACTCTCTATTTTGTAATGCTTTAACACGATTAAAGAGAGGAAAAAGAGGATTAATGCTTGCTGATGCGTTCACAGTGACTTCCATGGCAACCATTAAAAATAGTTATCCACACTGACATGAACATGAGTAAAGCAAACACAGTGACTGGCTTTTTTATATTAAACTCAATTCATCAGTCAAGAGTTTATTGGATTTCCGTGATGCATTCCAGTCAGGTAAGAGAAAATAAGACTGAAAGGACTGGCTTGAATGGATTCCTGTGATTAAAACATTCCTGAATACGTGAAGTCAAATCTAATGACACCGTTTTACTCCTGAATTCACTGAAGGGAATTTCAGACAAGAATATCAATTTCATATTAGCATCATAAACTCATATTTAATCTGTTTTTCAGCACAGACACGATGCAGCACAAGTGGCCCAAATGTGATTATACTTAAGTCTTAAATCTTATCATATTAGAAGCAAGGCTGCAAGAGTGTTAAGACATACCAGTGGCATCATACTGAGGAATAAAAACATTTAGACATATACTGTTATTTCTGCTTATTTGGCAAGCTAATGTGCATTTGGTCACCCTACAAGAAAAAAGGCAAAAAAGGGTGTTTTTAAATACAGTTCTTCCATGTTTTTTCTTAAACCTAAATCCTAAATGAAATCAAAAATGTCATTCTTCCTTTTATATTTATCTTTGCAGCACTTACATAACTCACAAAACCTATCTCGTGTGTATTTTCAGCCAAAATATGCCAACTTTATTTGTGTAGCACCATTTACTGATACAATCACAAAGTGCTTCACAGAGTAAAACAGCGAAGGACAGAGAGACAGATTAAAACAATAAATAAAACAAGGTACAGAATTAACAAAAAACTCTTTTAAATAGCAGCGTCTTCAGCTGTTTCTTAAAAGACTCAACATTGTCGGTCAGGCAAAGCGACAAGGGCAGGGTGTTCCACAATCTTGAGACTACAGCCTGGAAAGCGAGGTCACCTCGAGTTTTGTAAAGAGTCTTTGAAACTCTAAGTCGGTTCAAACCAGAGGACCAAAGGAGGCGGCTAGAGACATATGGTATAAGCAGATGGGAAATATATTATGGGATCGGCCATTAAGAGCTCTAAAAATCTGAACAAAAAATTTAAAATCAATTCTAAAAGTTATGGGTAATCAGTGGAAAAAGGATAAAACACTGGAAATATGTGACTGTCTACAAAAGCCTTGTAGTGGCATTTTGGACCAGCTGAAAGCAATTTATTGTGGACTGATTAAAGCTGGTAAAATGAGAATTATAAAAGTCTAAACGAGATGAAATAAAAGCACAACTTCCAAGTCAGCTTGGTTAACGTTTATCTTTGCTTAAAACTATTTCTGAAGTGATAAAAACAGTTTTTGACCAAATGTTTTGAATGATGGATAAAGGACATAGATCAGTCAAACACTGCATTAGGTTTCTAAGGGTTGGTTTGCAGCAGGAGCCCAGAGAGCCTCATTGACATTTAGTGGAGGTCACTTAATGTTTAGGTGCAATAATTAGGGTTTCTGTTTTCTTTTAATTTAGTTGAATATAATAAAGTGTTAGCCAGTCTTCCATGCACAAGAGTCAAAGTAATAATTTGTCTAACTTAAAAAAATTCAGAATCACTAAAACAGCAGTACAGTTGAAGGTCATTAAAACTACAAGGTTTATAAGAAGGAAATAAGATTGAATCTAGTCCTGAACCATGAGGGACACCACGCAACAGGAGGGGGCAACTTCAGATAATACATGATTAGCTCACATGACATTTTTTTGTTAAAGACTTAAGAAGAAAAAAGCCATAAAAAGAACAAAATTTCTAATTTGTTTTGCAGTCAAGATAATAATGTCAACTGTTTCAAAGCTGAAGATAATACACTGTATTGGTCAGAGTCTGCAGGCTTTTAAGAGAGCAGGCTTGGTAGAGTAAATGTATGTAGAATACCATGTCTATTCTCAAAAACGTCAACTGACCTATGACAACTTTCTCCACAATCTTTGCTAAAAAAAAAGGTAATTTTGATGTCCAAAACTTGGGGGAAAAAATCATAAATATATATTGTTAGCTAATGAGAGCCACATTCTGTATTTACTTGAAATAATGATATACTAGAACATCAGTTTTCAATGTAGTCCTTTCTACCAATTGAATTCAACATAAAAAGCCACTTGAGCTTGCACCGAAACAAAAACACTACTGTGAAGTCGACTTGTTTGACTCTGTCATTTTGTCTGCAAAAAGGCTGAGGTTATTTTCGAGTACACAGCTTGAATAAGCGCCATGCAATCATCAAAAAAATTGAAGTGATTCAGTGTAGGATCTGGCTGTACAAGAAGCCCTCCACCTACATGGCTACATCTGAATGTGTGACTTAGAGTCTATTTTCTCTTCCCATTTTTCTGGCTGGCTGCAACCACAGAGACAGAGCTCTATTTGGGGGGGTGGGGACTCTGGCCAGGATGCTGAGGGACCCGGGGTCTGGGTCTGGCCTGCAGGATGCTGCAGCAGTTAATTAAAGCTGATGGGCAGGTATTTCAGGATCAGGAGTGGGTGTGCTGGCTGAGAGGCCCTTCGGTAGAATGCAGTCATATGAGTAATGCTGGCTGTGAACGCTTGAGTGTGTGCAAAAAGAAAGCCTTTGATGTGGTTCATTCCTTTGTTATGGCTGGCACTTGTTTGTGGTTCGGATTGTGTTTCCTAGCGAGACGTCTCATTAATTAAAGTGATATTAAATTTTCATCTGATGGACGTGAAGTCAGAAGCTCCTTTGGATAACCGTGCACTGTCAAATAACTAACTCGTGTGGGCTTCCTTCAGCGTTTGTTTTACTAAAATAAAAAATGTAGTTGTTTCATCTTTTGCAGTGATGTATATTTTTGCACATTTCAGCCACAGGGTGTTCTGCATTAACTTAACAGAGAACCTAAATAATAGAAAATGTTAGTTAAGACAAACTGAGCTTATCCCACTCCCCCAGCACCTAATGCTGCATTCATGAGCAAAGGACATTGTGTTTTAGCACTAAAGTCTCCACGAAGAGAACAATAAGGCATGAGAGCAGCTCACTTTCTGTTTTAAGTGTAAGGTTCTTTAAGCAGAAAAAAAAACTTTAAATTTTTTTTCTTTGATAGAAATTAGTGACTTTTTTCAGTCACATAAAAGAGAAATATTGTTTTTTCCAATTCTGCTTCATGTATACTTCCACAATGATGTTAGTTTTAGAGGCAAACTCACTTTAGATCTATTTCATGTCTGTGAACCAAAAAGAGGATCAGATAACTTTAAATTGTATTTTAGGTGGTTTAACATGTTCTTGTGGCATTTTTTAATGACGGACATATATAAAGAAAAATAAAAAAATTGCATGACACGTTTTTAATTTTACAGTTTTTACCCAAAATATAGAAAAAACTGTGTCATTTTCGAGTACATAGTTTCTGATGAGCGACATTTCCTCTTAGTTGTGGGTGGAGCCACTACTGAGAGCTTTCTGTTTCAAGAACAAAAAGTCGTACTTGGATCTAATCTTAATTGGAGGCATCAGAATGCAGTGAGCTTGCGAATTGGGTCATTAGGATGAAATAGTAAATGACATGAATCCCTTTTTTGCGTTAACGTCAAACTTTCCTGTTTAAAAATTTATTTTTAAAGATAAATAATCACTAGATTTGTGATTGTTGATTTACCATGAAAATTGATGAAGCAGAAAAAGATGCTGCTGTTCTGTTAAACTCTGTAAAAGAGAAAAATTTTTACCCGTCATGGTCTGTATTGTCAGATTAATTAGCTTCATGCCATGAAGAGAAAATAAAAAAACAAACTGCGAAACACTAGATTGCAACTAAGTTGGTGATTCTAATAGTGTAAGTCCAACAAAATCATATTCAACATGAATGCAGGATTAAAAAATATATATTTAGGGAGGCCCCTTCTGCAGCAAACCAGAGCATTGTGATACTGCCACCCTCATGCTTCATTATGATACAGTGTTTAAAGGCCACTCAACATTGTTTATAAAAACAGTTACTTTTATCAGATTGAGCAACGTGTTGCAAAAATATGCAAGTTTCAGTCAGGCTTTTTTTAAAAATCAGTTTGGCCTTTTGCAGTCAGCTCCAAACTTTTTTCATTATAAATCACAGTAACAGTCTTTAAAGGTCTTTTGTGTTGTAGGAACATTTCAAGCTGTTTAATAAAGCGGTGTTATACAGAATCTTGATTTTTAATTATGTAGTAAAGAAAATAAGATGTTTTTTTTTCAAAACAAAAGCCTTTTTTTCAAGCATGTTCCAGGAAAACGCTTACTTTTTTGGTTTATTTTTAATATGGTTGAATGTCAGACTTCTCTTAAACATTCCTCCTCCCTGCGTGCGTATAATGCATATGCATGCGCTGTATATGTCTCAGTACGCAGGGCAGCTCATGTGTCTGCGCCTCGTGAGACAAACTGAGCTGTCACATCTCTCACACAGACAACAGCTCCGCATGAATATTCATCATCGTGGTAAATTCACCAAAAAAGCTCTAATGAGTTCACAACTTTAACAGCTCAGATGAAGTGATGAACAACATTCTAGCAGGTTTTTTTTTTCTGTTAGAAAAGGGAAAACAAAGCGCCAAATAAAATTTTGTTTCCTTAAAAACTGTTTTTTAAGAAAAAAAAGTCTGAAAGAGTAATATTCTAAAATACATATAACTGATACATAAACTTAGCTTTTCTTTTATAATTATAAGAGACCTATTGTTCTTGCAGAATGCTTGACATTTAGTAGACTCCTCTGTTCAGACTGTGACAGTATCACAAACAACTGCAAGCTGTTCAAAAACAAGTCAAATAGAGAGTTTTTTGTTGAACCGATGGCAGACAAAACAAAACGTAGACAAAGAAAAAGCAAAAAGATGATAAACAGAAAGATAGAGGAGATTATAATTCTGTCAAACACTTGCTTTTTTGCATTTTCAGTGACTACAAATTAGAAAAAATAAATAAAAAAATAAAGAAACATTCGTCAACCTTTTATTTACATGCTGTTAGGGTCTGAGTATGGATGTTGCTGGAGCCTATCCTAGCCACCATAAAACAGAAGTAGGATAGACACTCTGGTTATCAGTCTATGGCAACTGCTCACTAAATGTAAAATCACTATTTACACAAAGAAACTTGTTTTTGGACAGGTAGAGGAAATTAAATTCCAAGTAGAAAACGGAGCACACTCCTGGTTCGGGAGCCTCTATGTGACAATACTAACCACAATACCTAAACAGGAGAATTAAAGTTAAAATATGCTTTTTCAATCATTTTAGTTAAAATAAATCAGAACACACTTGAGAAGGATTTGTTATTATTACATTACAATTTTAAAATAGAAAATTAAAAAAATATATGTTAAATATATAGGAATAAAATCAAGATCCAGCATAAAATTATATCCAAACAATTTTTGAGGGCAGTAGAAAGAACTAAAGGTTCTTTAAAACAAACATAAAGAGAGTTATGATACAAAGTTGTGATATACTTTGGAAGAAAACCTTGGAATATTGTATATTTAGTGGAGCTTTGTCTGTTTTTTTAAACTTGGTCTTTGCTTTGTTTTTGGATTTGTACATATATTTTTCACTGTTATAAAACACAAAAAACGTTTTTTTTCTAAAATCTTAAAGTTTTTACAGTGAGAAAATGACAACATTTACAACTCCAATTAATTCATTAATTATTCATTGGACTTATTGTTTAATATAAAGACAAATATCTGTAAAACAAAGAAGCTGAGGTTTTTAAAGTGTTAAAAAGATGGACATTAGGAATTGCCACAAAATGTTTTCAGAGCAAATTAAAAGCAGAAAAAGCATTTTGAACTCAACGAAGTGTTAAAATGATTAATGTCTTTTTATATGTTGAAGAAGGTTGTCTGTCAAGTTGTCAGTACTCTCTCCTAATATTGTGTTAACATTTCTAGAACTATTTATTTAGCTGACATGTTTGAAACCATGATGTCTGGGTTGATGTAAAGATAGTATTTCTTCTTAAAAGTCCTATTCTTTATTTTAGTTCTTCTTGTGTTATTGCTGATTTTTCTGTTTCTGTAACCCCCTTTTCTTTCCCTAAAATTGTTTTTAATCTGTCTTGTCTGGATTAAAAGATAAACAAATAAAATAAAAGGCTTCTGCCAAACATGGAAGTCGATCTCCAAATGTCACCCCAAAAAACAGCACAGAACTTTTTCTATCTACAGGGTTTTACTCATAAGCATGTGACAACTGTTTTCAAGCATATGACGAGCCATAAATATTCACAAATACGTTTAGTCCACAAAAAAAAAAAAATCTAGAAAAACAACTTTTTTCTAGAGTTTACATCATACTTCCATGACACACACAGCACAGGTTAACACTTGCTTTCAGGAGCATTTAGGAATATAAAGTTGCAAAAATGTACATTATGTTCCTCTTATGTGTGACAGTCATTCTGTGTAACCCTTCAAGAGGCAACTCTGGTCAAGTACTTTATTTTTTAGTACAGTCAAACGATTAATAACTTCACTGAAGTTGCTATCAGAGTAAAAAAAAAGAAAAAAGCAGAGAATCACATGCAAAGTTTTCATTTGCCCCTAGGTGAACCTATGAGGGGAAAAAAAGCACATGACTTGGACAGAAAAACGAACAAAAACTTTCACAAAACGAATTCTTTTCTATAGTAAAAAAAAAAGGTACCCTAGTGGCCTTATTAATCTATAACGCTTTTATTATTTACAATGCAATACAGGCAGTTGTCAACTCACAAAGAGACAGAACATAGAAAAATACCTTCTGTTTTGCTACAGAGAACCTGAATAGTTTTGCCCTAAATCCTTTTGTCTTGCAGCACCCTATGACTGTTTACCAGCTTCAAACTGGTTTAAAGAAAACCCAACAGTGGACTCCTCTGCTCTAAAGGTAGCTGCAATTACGACCAGGAGAAACTGGAACATTTTCCTCAGAATGTGCTTTTTTAAAACTCTTTTTTGCAATGTATTTGGCGCCCTCTTGTGGCAAAAAGGTAGCACTGCTCTAAAACCATTCAGCTGAAACAAGAAAAAAGTGACAGAAAACAGTATTAACTCAAGAAGGAAAATAAATGTCAACATGTAAGAGCCAAATCTTCAAGTACACATTTAATCAAATATTTGCATTGAATTTGCCATGAACCAGATTTAATTTAGGTTCTTTGGGGCTTTGGACCAATAAAGTTCAAACGGGTCATTTTTATGTTACGTTTCATCAAAAACAAAATTATTTATCTGTGTTCTACTAAAACCCACTGTTTATTTTAACACCAGCATTGTTTGTGTTGGTCGCCAGCCGCTCCGTCACAGAGCCCCTCCTCTTCCTCGAGAGCGGCGAGGTTAAGCTCATCGTTGAGGGACATCCGGAGAAGGTCCAGGTCTTTCTTATTGGCTGCCAGGACTCGCTCAGCAAGCCGTGTAAAAGTCTGAAACAGAGGAAGAGATGGGGTCATCTCTTCTTCTAACGTTCTATTGTGGTGTTTCTGCGTCTTCCTTTCACCTCACCTCTGTGATATTATGGTTGGTGAAGGCACTTGTCTCGAAGAAGTCCATTCCATAGTTCTGAGCCAGCTGGAGCACAAAACATTTGACTTTTTAAAATTTATTCTAAACATTTCACTCAAAAAGGAAATATTCTGATATTTGATGCAGCAAAACAAAGTGAAACTGAGCTTTGATTCTAGATCCTATGTTAAAGTTGGATTTTAATGATCCTCTTTTTCATATTTCCCAAACCCTAAACACGTTTGTGGATTTTATTATTTATAATCATGTACTTTACCGTACATGAGGAAAAAAAAGGAAAAAAAGGCACCTGATGAAATGATGCATCATTCACTTCAAGACCAACTCAGATGAAAATTGTGTTTTTGGTGTTTTTAACATGTTTCTGTGCCATTTTTCTGTTTACGGAGGACATATATAGAAAGAATTTGCATTTTGGAGTATTTCTCTTTTCAAATTGCTGTCAATCAGGAGCAGACGAAAAAAATGCAGTCTGAAAGAAAAATTGCATTATAGACTGGGTGGTCTACAAGCTCCCTGCCGCTCTGCAGAAACTATGTTCTAGAAAACGATACAGGTTTTTTATATTTTAACTAAAAACAGCAAAATCATAATTTCAAAAAAAGAACTGTGAATGCTTTGAAAATAGATCTAAAGATGATCAGAGCGGGACTTGAACATTTCATGGAGGAAAAGAAACTTTTTTTTGTCAGAGCGGCAAAAAATGTCAAAGATCAAGCTCCACTGAGCTATTATTTTTGGTGTTCCTCCATTTTTAAAGAAATGTAAGGCAGAGATTGAAAGGCGAAAGAAGCGCTTGTTTGTGGAAAAGTGGCTGCAGGAGATCAGCTGGCAGGGTGACAACAGTACCTTTTCCATATAAAAACTTTTGATAAACATAACAGAGTTATACAGTCATTTTATTTTTTTAAAATTGAGGTTTTAAGATCAAACATTCAGTTGTTCTCCCCTTAATCAGTTGAAATTAAAGTAGACATTTTCTAAGCATGAATCTATGTGTTCCCATTGTGAAGTGAGTTAAGAAAGAAAAAAAAAGTGTGGTCCTCCTTTGAGAACCAGGCCAAAAATATAATGTGGACCCCTGTTTATAATCTATATCTTCCATTAATTAGGATTATTTAAAAAATCAAAGTGGCATAAAACTGGAAAATGTATTCATTTAATCACAAATCTGGCAGAAAAGTGGCAAAATTTGGTTTATTTTTGACTCACCTTGACTCCTTGCTCAGTGGCTACCTGCCTCTTGTCCACATCATCTGACTTGTTACCCACAAGGATCTTCTGGACCTTGTCGGGAGCATACTGCAATATATTCAGATTGCAATGTCAACTGCAGGCAGAGGATGGAGAAAACACGGCGTTGAGGAAATTATCTCATGATTAAAATTAAGAGGGAAGCACGCCAAGCTCATCAGACGGCACATTCAGGCCTATTTAGAGAGGAAATGATGTTCATAATGGATACATTGTTATTATAAGGGAGCTGATGATGGAAAGTAAAGCCACTTTATTATTTTTAAAGTCTATATTTAATCAAACATGAAGCTCTGATGTCCTCCACGCTCAGTTCTGTCACTTTGACCCGGTTTGAAATGTCAGCAGAAGACGTGCTGCTTTCCCAACACCTCTCATTTTTCCCTTAAATCTTCGTGACTCACCTCGTCCACATCACTAGCCCACTTCATGATGTGCTGGAAAGACCGCTCACTCGTGATATCGTACACCAGAAAGATGCCCTGAAAAAGACACAAATTCTCAGCCTATTCCTGCAATTTTTGATCATATTGAAGTCTTTCTACACTGATATTTAACTGAAATTGAAAATACATGCCAGATTTTGTAAAAATAGAAATGAAAACTCGACTTTATCAATATTTCTCCTAACATAAAAAAATTCCCTCATGGAAAAATGAGCATCTTTTGCCAGTCTCCAGACAAAAATGCTCTTAATTGGAACAAGGACCGGGTCTGAGTTATTCTTGTAGCTGTAACGAATGTAACGTCAGAAACAGATTCGATTTGGATCCGTTGCGCTGCTCCTCACAGCAGCGTGACATTAACACCGGGTGGGCGGGAGCAGAACCGGCAACGGACGCTTAGATTCAGCCACCTGTGCTCGTCTGTAGTACTGCTTGGTGATGGTCTGGTACCGCTCCTGGCCCGCAGTGTCCCTGCACAAAATAAATATGTTATATTAGTTTAGATGCATAAAAAAAATTGTTAAAAATACTTTTTAAAAAATTATAGAGTAATACTTATCTGTCAATCATATTTCTTTATTTCAAGACATATTTTTACTAATTGGAGTTAAAAGCATTGACACTAAAAGTATTTGCACACAATTGATCAATTTCTGTATCAGATAAGACCATTTTGTAATTTTTTTAATTCATAGAAAAATCTAGTAAACAGATTTTTTTAATGCAAAAAATAGTATAATCTTAAAAAATAGTGAATTCTGTTGCTCTTGGCAACAACTTTAACAAGATTTTTGTGAAATCGAATGTATCTTTCCAAAAAAATGTAATCAATCAAAGTTCATTAATAAGAAAAAAAGGTTTAAAATGATTTTTTTCAACTTCCCAATTTAACAACATCTGTGATGAGTATTGTTTTTAATCTGAAGAAATGAATACTTTGGGGATGGAAAAGAAACAGTCTCTTACTTATTTTGCCTAAAAAAATATATACATGCAAAAGTGGGTGTAAAAGTTTCAGAGTCTGGTTCTTTAAGTATCTTTTGATGTCTCTTCATTAGCTGCAAACTTGATTTATTTAGAAACCAAAGAAACATAATAATTTATGGACTTTAGTTATGCTTTTTGAAAAATGTTCTCACCATATCTGAATCCGTACTTTGACTCCGTCTATTACTAGTGTCTTCATTTTGAAGTCAACTCCTGCAGGAAACAAGATCTTTGACAGTGAAGCTCCTCTCAGACAATGATGACAAAACACAGAAACCAGACAAAACTATCAAAATAAAAGACATTTTCTTAAGCAGACTTTAGAGTAAATCACTCATTGGAGCCACGTCTGATTCACAGAAGCTTAAACGAACAAATTTGTTTGTTTTTCCTTCAAGATGAGACTAATTCGATAAAAGAAGCACAGCCTCAGGCTCCTGCTGCACACTTTAATCCCTGAGAAATCACTTAGATGTTCGTCTCAATGAACCTGCCACCTTTAGCAGCTAGAATCACACAGAGGACGGTCGATTGCTTTCTGCAGACTCTAACCCTGCATTTCTGCTAAATGCAGAATGTTTCTAAAATGGGGGAAGGCGTTCATGAGCAGGACAGGTATGGGTGGTATAAAAACAAAAAAAACCCTCCAAACTCAACTTCTTGGATTGGAGTTTTCATCCAAAACTTTCTTTACTGCTGATGCACAATGCAAGAGACATGTTCCCATGGCAACCAATTATAACCAATCTGGTGCTGTTCCTGTAAAAAAAAAAACGCTAAGAAGTACTCTACACACCCAACACTGTGTCAATATCTGCTGAGGCTAACGGATACAGGTGTGCATGGGGGATGGATGCTGAGATGATGGACGAAAGATTGATCATCCATGGAAGCTTCTGGGTGGAAACAAACACATGAAGGAAGTATAAAGAAACCTAAACTCTCCCTGCATTTAGTCACTAACCCTGGAGAACCCCAGAACAATTTTACTCAATTTTAAAAGTTTATTTGGCTATTGATAATATAAAAACAAAAGTGGCTAAATTTGACCCCATGGATTCTCAGAAGTTAACCTTAAGTTATTGAATAATGTTTTTCTGCTACATTCCCTTAAGCATGCGCTATGTATTCGTACATCTCAGACTTTGACTGCAGAGTCTGCTTCTTTCTTCCTGTTAAGATGGAGGGGTTGTTCCTCCCCACTGTCGCTTCATGCATGCCGCTTTGAGGGAACTGTACCAAAACCTTCAGACATTTTGGGCTTTTAGTTCAGTATCTGCTTCCAGTCTTTGTATTTTTAAGTTTTTATTTTAGGATTTTGTGTGCACTGGGAACATTCAGTTATTATGCTGAATAATTGTTCTTAAACTCTCACTCTGATCTTGTCTGAGCTGTTTTAAAACATTCCCAGTGGTCTTTCAATTAAAAAAAACTGTGTTTTTTCTGAAGGCATCTATTAGAAATTCACCTCTGAGTTTTGGGCGGGACTATTGGCGTGGAGCAACTCCGCCACCCCTTCCCGTTACCCACAACGTATGCATTCCCACCGGGCTTGGAAATGCGCATTTGAGCGACCGCTTTCAATGAAAAGTTTATGTATATGTGAGTACATGCGCACAGTGGCATTGTGGGAGAGTGTTCACCCTAAGACTGGAAAGTTGTGAGTTCAAATCCACAGCCGAGTCACAAGTCTGAGCATGCCTCTCTGCAAAGCCTCTCTGCTTGACCTTCAGCATTAAGGGGTGGATTGGGGGGTTAAACCACCAAATGGTTCCTGTGTCAGCAGCTCACTGCACCCCCAGGGGATGGGTCAGGAACAAATTTTACACACCTACAAGTGTGATGGGACTTTAACTTCTGTCAGGATTCAAAACTCTTGCATTCACACATTGCTACTCAAGTTTTTAAGTCCTCTTTTGTGCTCTACGTAAAAAACGCGCGTCTATTAAATGAGCGCTGAAAGATAAACCAGTTGAACTTTGACCAATCAGGGACTCGACTTTTGTAGTGCCACACATGCCAGCATGAGAGCTCACTGTTAACATGATCTCCTGCTTGGCTACAGCCCCACACAACTTTACATTACTGTGGCGACAAAAATGGTGAGTAAATGACAAGAAACATGGATCTGTTTGTCTACAAGTGGATGCATCACAATGGGGCGGAGCAGGGAGCTTGTGGCCTGCCCAGTGTAGTTTTTACAAATACAATCTTTTTCAAAAGGTATTTTTCCATCTGCTTCTGATTAACAACAAGTTGATGAAAGAAATTCTCAGAAATGCAATTTTAAGCTTAATTTTTTTTGTTATATATATTTTAATGACCTTCTGTCTTTTAACAGCAAAAGCTTGAATGGCAGCAGGACGACAGCATGCTGCCTGACCCTTCAGATGAATGAGCAGTGGCTGGCTGAGCGCGTTACACCAGACGTGTCAATGAAGACAGCAGCTTATTGAGATGTGATGTAGAGGCGTGTCAGGCGGATATTTTATAGTCAATTTGACAGCAAAGAGCTCGAAAAGGAGTCGGGTTATTAGACCACCGAGGCAGCGGCGAGGAAGGTTAAACCCCGCACCAAAAGTAAATCCTCTCAACAGCCCTCTAAAGACCAACAAACCGTGAACTGTGAGATAAAACAAGACATCTCAGCAAGAAGGGAGTTTTATCATGCCTGTTCTTACACAAAACTGAGAACATTTTAAATAAACTGACCAGATTTTTTTTTTTTGTAATTAGTTTTATCATAATACACTTTTTACTGAGGTTAGATATTAAATTCAATTCATTTAATTTGAAATTCATGGAAATCTCAGAAAGTGTAGGATGAGCTGCATCTTCTGAGCCTTTTTTTTGGTTTAGAAATAAATAGTTACAATAAATAAAAATATTTGACCAGGATGAAAGTAATAAAAGAAAAAAAAAGATTACTGCAAAAGAACAAATTTAAGTTTGAAGCAAAGATTAAAAATAATGAAAGTAAAAGAAATATTTCATACACGTTTATGAGGAAAAGGTGGATGAAATGAAACCTGGTTTTATTCTGGTTTGGTCTGATAACTTATTTGGAGTGAACCCCACCAAGAGTGCTCAATTTTTGATTGCAGACGTCAACTCAAAATCGATCAAACATTTGCTTGTACAAAAATATGTTTTAAATACTTTTACACCAAAGCATAAACTACCAGAGTTATAGTCATCATAACCATAAAAAGTCAAATTGGTGTGATGTTCGGGTTCTGCATGTTGATTCTCACTGCATGAGGAGATCTAATGAATAAGTTAATGAAAGAGAAGATTCATTGCTCTCTATTTCTGAAGGTTTTTATCCTTATCCTCTGTTGCAGAATGATGGTCTGTGCTGTTATTACTGAAGGATTTCAAAATAAAAGACATTTTCTTCATAGAAATAAGAAATGGATTTGTAAACTTTTGGTAGCAGCCGGAAAAATCTGATTACATTCTTGATTACGTTATTTGATTTATTTTTTTTTTACTTTTATAGGAATTTCAGCAACAATTTTTACACAGCCTAACTTTAATTTATGATTTAAGGCGCGGGCGACATTGCATAGCCCAGAGGTGCTTACCGCCCCACCCTTGCCACCCCCTTTGTCACCCCCCCCTCACAGACTGAGCAGCTGCTACATGCCCCCACCCTCCCTTTCTGCCTATGCCATCCGAGTCAGAATAAAAAATACATTAAAAAAAAAAAAGGTCTGCGTCATTTTAAGAATCAGCAAAAGTCAATTTTTGGATTTCTTCTGCAACAAAATGTTTTTATTTGCTAGCCACACCCACATTCCAAATATATTCATTTCGTATGTCATCTCATTTCATTCATTTTGAGCCTAGGATCCATGTACTCAACTTTCCCAATATTCCTGTAAAAAATGTGCCTAAACCAGGGAAACCTCACTTTTGCAAGATTGCCATGCTAACATCATTCAAAACCTATAAATTTTAAAACCTACATTTTTATTCCAAGTATCTTCCCAATGATGCTCGAGGAGTTAGTAGGAGATAGATCAAAATTCGTAGGACTTTTAATTTATAGAGGTTTTTTTAATACTACAAATACAACATAAGAACATTTAGACATTAATATAAAACTGTAACAACAAACAAATTATCTACATTGTTGTATAGAGAGGTCAGAAAGCAAAACAAAGACACACTTAAAAACACACATAAATCCTAAAGGTTTTTGTATAATTTATTGTCTTTAACAAAAGTGAAAAATGTCCATGCTTTTTTATTTTTATGAATTTTAATGAATTAAAAGTAAATGTCATTAAGAGGTATATTAAAAAGTGGTTTCCAAGTAGTTTACAAGTGGTTTTGAAAATGTACTTTAATTAATATAAAACTTTCCCAGGATTAATAATACGTTAAACACTAAATTAAACAGTCTATTATCTGAAATTACACCAAAAAAGAGTAGGTTTTTGCTTCTAATTTTACCAGAACTTGTAGAAGGTAAAAAGATGATTAATCTTTTTTAGAAAATGAAAGATGGTCTCTCAAAGGTCAACAAAACGTCAGTTGTGTGAAATTTAACTTTACTCAAGCAAAAGTTTTCTTTCCCCATATTGAGGAAAAATGCAAAACTCAATAAATTTTACACTTTGCCAAAGGACAATGCTAAGATGTAGGCCCTGTGGCTGTTCCTTTATTATTTTAAAACTAACTTTGGATATCTCTGACACATGTGTTTTGGTTTTGTTAGTGGAATTTAATTGTTTTTTTTTTTTAAACCCATAAGTGATTTGGCCCCATTCATTAGACGGTTTCTCCCACTGTGGTCATATATATATATATATATATATATATATATATATATATATATATATATATATTTTTTTTTTTTTTTTTTTTTTTGGAGAGGTAAGTTGTTCCCTATGTCAACAATTATTTTTCACTGAGTGCTAGATCTGTGCAAATTTTGGTAAATTTTTGAGTATGTGGCGGAATAAAAATTTTCAGACAAAGGTGCAGTAACAAAGAATTGCAAAATAATAGAGATAGGAGAGAACATATTTTTAAAAATGTATGCCAAAAAACATGAATACCTGGAATAAATGTATGTAAAAACACAATCATTTCAAAAATTGAGATTTTCATAAAAACACAGATTACAAAATAAAAATAGAAAATAAATGAACTTTTCACATACATTCAGTCACTTCTACATTTTCTGTTTTTGTTGCAACATTTGGGGGGGGGGGTCATATGACCCTGTAGCAACTGTAGGTGTCACGTTTTACTAATCCAGCCTAAGAAAAGCAGCTTTTACTCTGAAAAGTCAATAGCTGTAGACAAATCCAGGTGAGGCGGAGCACCACAAAACATTTTATGGTCAACCTGAAACTTAAAGTCCCGACGTGGGTTTGAACTAGATTGCATATCGAGACTGTATTAAAATGATGAATAAAACTCCTATTGGGCAGCTGTCCAAGTGCTGGCTACATTTGTTCAAAGCTTTTCCAAACAAATCATCAGTCAGAATTCCATGAAAATGTATTTAATTGCTATTTTTGTGGAGCCAGCATTAAAAAAATTTGTTCCTATAAAGAGATGCAGTTGATGTGCGTGAATATATGCGTCAAAACACACATCATTAATAAGAAATTATAAATAAATACATTTGGGGGTGGGGGGTAAAGAAGCTTACCGATAGTCGAGATGTGAGAAGGGTGAAATTCGTTGTCTGTGAATCGGCATAACAAACATGTTTTCCCGACCCCAGAATCCCCGAGCAGCAGGAGTCGGAAGAGCACGTCGTACTGCTTAGCCATACCGTTGTTGATTGTAATTAAGGATTTATCAATGAAATAATTACAACTATTATTATTATTTGAATAAGAATCGAGAAGGTTAACTGGGCAGTGAATGGCCAATCCCTTCCCGCCTCCTTCCCATGTCTGCTCGGCCGGTCAGCAGAGGATCCCCATGAGGCCGGGGCTGAGCTCGGTCTCCTCCCGCGGTGCTGCTGCTGCGGGGCCGCTCAGCACAACAAAACAGACGCGCTTCCAGTGGGTGCGGCGGTGAAGCTCAGGCGAGGCTCAGGCGGAAGATGCACTTCCGCTGAGGATTTTCAGCATAAAACCGGAAACAGTTTCAATGTCTTTGAAACTGGCTTAAAAATATTCATGTCAATCGTTATTACCGATAATTTTTAAAGCTACACACTGTCCTTTCACAAGCTTTCTACAAAGACAAAAAAAATTAAAATAATAATAATAATAAAATAATACCCAAAACATATAAAAACTCAGACATTTCGTTTTATTAGTGAGCATGTTCCCCCAAGTTTATGACAAAATTAGTACATTTTAAAACATATCCACCACTTTGTTTTCCAGTTTTTGTACACATTTACAGTCCATCTTTAACTATCACCTCTATTTTAATTTATTTTCATTTTTTTATTTCCTTACTCCTTTTCATTCACACACAAACAAAACAAACAAAAACTGGCAATGTTGCGTCTTTTTATGAAGTTTCTAAGTCTTACCTGGATTTAAGCAACACAGTTCATGTATAGCACTTTTGAAACGGTTCTTTTGTACAAGAGGATTTGTGATATATTGTTTTTATAATCAACCATTGTTTCCCCCTTTTCCCCAATTTTCTTTCAGCTCGAGTGTTTGCTTTATCTTGTTTGTCAAATTCTAAATGAGGTACTGCTTTCGCATTGTAAATTGTCCAACATTAAACATTTCACATTGTCTTTGCTAAAAAAAAAAAGCAAACAAACCTGTAATTAATTCAAACATCATAATTTTTAGAATGTTCAAGGACTTGGGTTGCCGATAGGTTTGGAATGATTGTAAGTAAATTTTGTTTCAGTGTAAACTTGTTTTTTCTTTTTCTTTTTTATTTTGTTGTTAAAAAAGCATGTTTCAAATGGGATTTTACTTTTGTTAAAAACGACATTTTATTGCAATCTGAATCTCCTATTTGTGTTTCAGTACTGTTGCTTTGTAATTAATGCTACAAATTAGAGTACAGGACAATGGTGGAAACTGAGCTTCAGAACACAGATTTAGGGGGGAAAATTGTGTTTTGGTAATTTATGTGTTGTGAGCATATATTAGAGCAATTTTCCCTAAAATCTTATAATCCTACAGATGTTTATTTATTTTATTCCATGCTTCATTTGTAAGGAACACAGAATCCTTGCTAATACTAAGGCTGAATCTTGACCCATGTCAGAAAATGACGTCCTGGTTTATGTCTTGTGTTTCTGACACCAACAAACAGTAAAAGGCAATCACAGTCGTCTTCTTTGCAGCCCCATGAGATAGGAAATTGAAGATGTACAGTTTGCTCAAGAATTAAAAACTAGAAGGCACACTGCCTGCCACTGCAAGCAGGTATTTGGAATTTGTAGTACACACTTCTCAACTCATAGATGCATGTTCACTGCAAACATGGACGTTATTAAAGGGCCATAATCAAAGTTTGCATCTGTTTCACAATTCTTAGCATAACAAAGTGAATAAACTACTAAATAAACCTTTTTTTTTACTTCCCAAACTGTATATTGAAAGACAATCCTAAATGTGTGATTGTTTGACTTGACCCAGATAAACGGTGACAAGTAGTAGTTTCTGCGCCTCCTAATTGCTTTGTAGCAGTACTTTACCGAAACTCTGATAAAGAAAATGAATGCAAAGTTGCAACAATAACAATTATGCAACGGTGGTGAGCTGCAGTTTTTTTGGTTTGTTGGTTTTTTTCTTTTTCTTTTTTTTTGTCATGACGAAAGAAGTTTGTTCTTCGATGCCCGCCGTAGCGTCTCACAACAGCTGCCGCCCATACTTCCGGCCACTCGACAGGAAGTGTAAAGAGAGAAGGATAAAAACAAGGCAGCTCCCCAAACCTTACTGCTTCGTTCCACGTTTGTTCGTTGCCGGCGGGTTCTGTCATAACCATGGATGGCGTGTCGCCTGTCCTAAGGTCTTTCAGTGAACAACTGGCCGCAGAAACGTTCATCGATGACGGGGTGGAGACAGTCACTTCAGTGGAGCAAGTAATACGCAAATTAGCCTAGTTAGCTACTGTGGCTAACAAAGCTGATGAAGCCTAACTATTTTATGATAACTTTTTCTTAGCCAAAGTGGTTTCTCGTCATTATGTTTTTAGACTAAAAATACATTTAATGATTAGTTAAATAATCATTTTATAGTTGATCATAGATGTAGTTTAGCTATCATAAAACTGTAATCAGATTACGATTTGAAATTAAAACTTTCAAGACAACATTATCTCCAACATTTTCAATTTGTAATGTGTATTCTTTAATACAGTGACTCGATTGGTTCACTTAGGAGCACTAATGCACACTAAAAACTCAGAACTCAAAAAAAGCCTAGACAAAAAAACCCCACAATCAATCAAACAAAAACAACAACAAAAAAACGTTTTTATTTTTTTGCATAATCTTTTTTCATCTTACTTCTCAGGCCACACTCAATAAATCTTTTTGAATTATTATTATTATATAATAATAAATAATAATTGAATGATTTAAATTTAAATTCTTTAAATCAGTTTCTTCTGGTGTTCCTCGTGGTTCTGCCCTCTTCACTTCATCATTTACCTCCTACCTCTTGGCAATATTTGTCCTAAATTCAACTTTCCTCCTGTTTCTCCGCAATAACAGACAGTTTCACTTTAAATTTCCTTAAACTCAACAGCAACAATACCAAAGTACTTCTTGCAAGCTCCAAATCCACCCTTTCTAAAGTGTCACACTGTAGATTCAGCTTCTGTCTCTTCCTCCCTCCAGGTAAAGAGTCTGAGTGTCATCCTCAAGAGCTAACGATCTTTTTATTCTCACGTTAATAACATTACTCGATCTGCCAACTTTCATCTGCACAACATTAATCGTCTTCGAATCTCTCTCACTGTCCTCTCCGCTTCTATCTTGGTTCGAAGTTTGGTCACCTTTCGCCTCGACTATTGTAATTTACTCCTTTCTGGTCTCCCAAACAAAACCCCCAACAAACTACAACTGGTCCAGAATTTAGCTTCCATCAACGTCTCCAGAACTCCTCCCTTTGATCACTTCACCCCAGTTCTCCAGCAATTGCAGTGGCTCCCGATTTAATTCAATTCAGATCTCATCTTTAAAGCCCTCCATAATCAGTCTCCTCCTTACCTCTCTGACCTCCTCCACATCTATTCCCCCTTTTGTTCTCTCCAGTCCTCTTTTTCTCTCCAGCGTTCTGTACCCTCCGGTCATCTAGTCACCATGGGGGGCCGAGCCTTCAGCCATTTGGCTCCCCAACTTTGGGACTTTGCCCAACCTTTGTATTATCGACTCCTCACCCATGTTCAAATCCAGACTTAAAACTCACCTGTTTAAATCTGTTTTCTCACTTTCATTCTTTGTTAATTCTTTTGTTGGGTGATTTCATTTTACTTTATTACATTATGCTTTTATGTACATTTAATCTTGTTTTTACTGTTATGCACAGTGTCCTTGAGTGTCAAGAAAGGCGCTTCAAGTAAAATTGATGATGATTACTATTATTATTTAATTATTATTATCGTTATCTTATCATGTTTTGATTAAGATTAATGCCCCAAAACATCCAGAGAATGTGATATGGTTTACTTTTTTTTTTTTTTTAACATTAAGTGAAATTGTGCAATTCACTTCTGATTTTGCTGATGGCAGAACAACACAGACTCTGAGAAACTTCACTTGAGTTTAATCTTTGAGTAATTATAGCACTAAGTATTCTGAGATCATCTGGATAATAGCAAATTATATGTCAAATATATTGTCTCTTGGATAATATATTAGAATATAAAATATTTTCTCCAAATATTTAACAAAAGATGCATCTTTATTCCTTTAGGTGCTGTCTTGATAACTACATGTCAACGTTTTGGATTGCAGTTAATTTAAATACAAACTTCACTTTATCTTAGTATTAATCATACATCATGTGTTCTTTTTTTCTAGAAAAAGGTGGAGTCCAGCATTAAAGAAGTTATCAGTGTCTACAAACAAATGCACAGCTTACCTGAGTAAGTAAAAGCATTTTCTGTATAAACCTTCGTTTTCATGGAAATGAATCAAACTTCTGGAGGTTGCTAAAAGTATAGGGCACCATTCACAAATTTGAGGCTAGAACTTGAATTATGGCAGTTTGTCTGCTTTTACTGATTAAAAATGACAGCTGAGGCTTGAAAGAAGCAAAATATTTAAACTGAAAGGAACAGGTAGTAGCAAAAAATAAAAAAATAACCAGAACATAAGGATAATGTGCTCTTTAAATGTCAAAGCATGTGCACTTTACAGCAGAACTCTGCAAAATTATTCCTGATTTTTTGTGTGGCTTTTTAAAGTGTGGCACCATGTCCATTGTTTTTAATCAAGATGTACTAAAAGTTGCCCTCACATAAATGCAGTTTCTATTAACTTTTCTTTACTACATGGCATGAAGACAACAGCTCTGAAACGCTCAATAGCTGTTCTCCAAATGTCATGTTGTTCAGCCCACATCCTCGCCGCTATCAACTGCCATCTCTTTTCTCTGAGATGACTCAGCTCATTTCTATGACAACTGTTCGGTTTGTTTTCTCCTGAAACTGCAGGTGGCACGGAAACGCTGCAAAAATAATGCTATTAGTGAGATGTATGCATACATTTAATAGAGTATTCAGTTTAGTGGAGGTAATGCAATAAATATGATTTAAAAGGGTTATTTGTTTTGTTTTTATTTGTTCCTAAAAATGTATTTTGGGTCTTTTTAATGTGAATTCACTATATATTTTAGCAAATATTGTATTTATTATTGTTAAAATTATTTAAAATGTATTTGTATGAAAGTAAAAATGTGCAAAAACCACATTTGTTTGAATGTATTCCAAGTTTTTTGTGAGTGTTGGGTCTTCTCCCAATACGTAGTATTTAAAAGGCAAAATACATTGTTTTTGTTTTTGACTTTTTCTTTTTCTCTTGTTTTTTATATGGCGTGTATATTATATATCACAATATTTATCATGTATTTTCTCCTAAAGACCAACATTGTTGCGGGATCAGCACTATCAATATCTCAAAAAGGGCTTACGTCAACTCTCTGACGCCTACGAGGTGAAAAAAACCCTTTTCTTTTAGAGTTACTTCTTGCATAAATCATAGGATTGTAATAAAAATATCTTATTTACATAATTGATTTTTTGTTTTGTGTAGTGTTTGGATGCTAGCAGACCATGGCTTTGCTTCTGGATTCTTCACAGTCTGGAGTTGCTGGAGAAACCTGTTCCTTCAACGGTGGCCTCAGAGTGAGTCACACACAAGATCTGGACCTTCAGCGACACCACAGCAACACTCCCAAGCTGATTTCGAAGAAAGTTCATCACTTTAAATCAAATTCAGCTCTGAAATCAGTTATTTAACCAGAATAAACAGCATTAGTATGACCTTTCCTGCTATTTATTAATCCAAATGTCTTGTCTCCATCACTTTCTGACTTTGAGAATCATGTTTACACCTTTACGAACCTCCTAATACTTTTCTTAATTATTTATTTTTTATGTTTAAAAATCTGTTGGTCTAGAAACACAAATCTGTCTCCTTCACAACCTGCATCACAATATGTCAAAATGTTTGATTCATGTTCACACCTTTATTTTACAATTTAAGATAAAAACACACTTAACTTATTCCAATATGAGTCAAAGAAATGTGTTGGTTTAAAAAATTATCCCCCTCCACCCACAGTGTTTGTCAGTTTTTGGCTCGTTGTCAGAGCCCAACGGGCGGCTTTGCTGGGGGACCGGGGCAGTACGCTCACCTGGCCCCAACCTATGCGGCTGTCAACGCTCTCTGCATCATCGGGACAGAGGAGGCCTACAGTGTTATAGACAGGTATGGGCAAGATGAAACAGATGCAGGACTGTGTGGACAGATGCAGTTTCTGTCACATTCATAGAGTTTTTGTGACTGTAGGACATTTAAATCATACTTTTTTTTTTTAAATCAATTGATTTTCTCTGACTTGACTGGTTTTGTTTTCAGCTCAAGCAGCCTCCTTATGCGTTACTGCGTTTCTGTTTGTGCTGATGACCTCCTTTTTTTTCTGCAGAGAGAAGCTGCTGGACTTCCTTTGGTCACTAAAGCAGCCGGATGGCTCGTTTGTGATGCATGTTGGAGGGGAAGTGGATGTCAGGCAAGAGGACACATGATCATTTGCTAGTTTTTTTTTTCTCTTTTTGTTTGATTTTTCTGCATTTGTCCAAAAATAGGAACACCTGATGATGTTTTTTTTAAAGACCCAAACTGATGAAATTGATCATTTTTGTGTTTTTAATATGTTTTTGTGTAATTTTTCTGATGATGGAGGACATATATTAAGAAAATTAAGCTTGAAATAAATTCTTAGCTTCATTCTAATGCATCTGCGTGCAGACAAATAGATCCATGTACGTCTTTGTTTTTCTCATCCAAGCTGGATCAAAACCGTATGGCTGGATAGCTCCGATATTTCTTACCATTCTTATTGCATCACTAATGCTAGCATGGGGTTGTAAGGGGCTTTAAGCTAGCATGTTAAAGTGTTAACTAAGGGATGATGGGATATCAGTGGAGGCTTACTTCTGCAAGGACAGTCCCATCCACAACTCAGAGGTGAATTTCTATTGTACTCCTGCCGCTCTGGAGAAACTATGTCCTAGAAAATGACAACTTTTTAAATTGTGGCTAAAAATGACAATCAAAATTAAGACCACTGGGAACGCTTGGAAAGATGATCAGAGTGGGACCTCAAACATTTTAGAGCTGATTTAGACTTTTATTGTTATTTATTCGTTTGTTTTTTTCTTCTACGTTTCTATTTGTAGAAGTGTATACTGCGCAGCCTCTGTAGCATCTCTTACAAACATCCTAACCCCTAAACTGTTTGAAGATACGACCAACTGGATCCTCAGGTACAGCATGAAAAGCTGAATTTGTTTAGTTTTTTTATATTGTTTTTATGAGTTTTTTTGTGATTGCCCTTGGTGCTGCAGGTGTCAGAACTGGGAAGGTGGGCTGAGTGGAGTTCCAGGTTTGGAAGCACACGGCGGTTACACTTTCTGTGGCACCTCTGCTCTTGTCATTCTGGGAAAGGAACACATGCTGGATCTGAAAGCCTTACTGGTGAGCGACTTCTCTTTTCACATATTATTTCATCTGAACTGTGTTTTTGTGCCACAAAGAAGCCTTATCTGGATTTATAAAAAGAAAAACAAGACTGTGCATGACTGCAGGACCCATTCTCACCTGTAGGGGCATTTTGAATTTCTACAGTTTACGTGTGACAGATGAGTGTTGCTACCGTCTCTCCTCAGAGGTGGGTGGTCAGCAGACAAATGCGATTCGAAGGAGGGTTTCAGGGACGCTGTAATAAGCTGGTGGACGGCTGTTACTCTTTCTGGCAAGCTGGAATTCTGCCTCTAATCCACAGAGCCTTATTCAATGAGGGTGAGTTAAAAAAAGAACAACTGTGATGCAGTTATTCAGTAGTTTGGTTTAAAGTCCTCTTATAGGTCTTGTGTTCTAATTTGGGCTTATTCTATTTCCCCCTTAGATATGTTGATGTTAGTCTGGATTATTAAAAAAATAGGAAAAAATAATACTTGGTGGGAAAATTGTGCTCAAATCCCTTTTTTATGCATTTTAAAAAAAATATTTGTAGGAGAGTCTGAACTGAGTCGGCACCAATGGATGTTTGAGCAGAAAGCCTTGCAGGAGTACATCCTCCTGTGCTGTCAGAATCCCACAGGAGGCCTGTTGGATAAACCCGGAAAGTCAGTATCTGCTCACAGACCCTCTTTTTAAAATCCAATGGAGTTACAGTGATACCTTTTATTTTATATTTGGACTCTTTGTGCTCAGGTCCAGAGACTTTTACCACACCTGTTACTGCCTGAGCGGCCTCTCCATAGCACAGCACTTTGGAAACATGGACCATCATCAGGAGATAATCCTTGGAAAGGAGGAGAACAGATTGGTGAGTGGGATCTGTATTTCCAATCCAAGCATTCCATGTTCTTCTACTGCATCTAGAAATGTTAAACTTAATAAAATCCTTAAAGTCCCACTCTGATCATCTTTTGATCTATTTTCAAAGCGTTCCTAGTGGTCTCTTATTACAATTGTGCCATTTTTAGACCAAAAAAAACTGTCTCTGAGTTGTGGGTGGGAATGTTGACATGGAGTACCTCCACCCCCCTGTCCCTTCCTTCCTGTTGCTGAGAGCTCTCTGTTTACATGCTTTTACAGTTTTGAGCCAGATGCCAGCTCAGGCGAGGAAAACCAAGACGTACAAGGATCTATTTGTAGATGCGCGACAATGGAGCAGAGCAGGGAGCTTGTGGCCCGCCCAGGGAATTTTTTACATAACAAATACAATCTTTTTATAAACTGCATTTTTTGTTTGCTCCTGATTCACAACTTAAATAAAGAAATACTCCGAAATGCAATTTTAAACTTAACTTTCTTTTATGCATGTTCTTCATAATGACTAAAAAGTCACAAGAACATGTTAAAAACACAATTTTCATCAGAGTGGGAAAACAAAGAGAACTGGAGGAAACCCAGAGAAGCACAAATAAATAGTTGAAAATTCTCTAAGATGAATTTATGATCAATGATTTAGTACATTTAAATTAAAATACAAAATGACTTGTGAAGCACAAATCTGATGGAAAAGATTATAATCATAATAAAAATTATAGAGTTGAGATGACGACTAATCTGTGACTCAAAACCCGTTGTTTTCATTAAATTTTACCTGTCAAGAGTTGTGACGTCTCATTTGGTTTCTATTTTTTTCTCTAAATTTATTTTTACGTTTTTTTTAAGTTGCAATTATTTTTTTGTGTGCAAATTTAAATATTTAATTATTGATATGTGTCTAAATAAATAATCATTAACAATTGCTAACATGTTTTTTAGTGCACAAATTATATTTTAAAAAGGCAAACTATTCCATCATCAGAAACACTTTTCTGAATGATGTTCTCTGATTCCTTCTAGATTTGTAGAGTAGGTGTTTAGAAAAAAATGCTCAGAAGTGGGAGATCGTGCTCGCGGTCCTGAACCTGTTTTGGTTTTTCAGGCGCCGACTCATCCGGTGTACAACATTTGTCCAGAGAAGGTGGCTGGGGCCCTGGAACACTTCCTTAAGATGCCTGTTCCGGATTACAGCAGACATGTGGGGGGGTTCACCGGCAGCAAGGAGCCGGCAGCTGCCCCACCGTCCGTTGAGCCACAGTCATAGTTCGTCCCCAGCAGAAGCTTCACTGTGAAGGAAAATCCGCCACTTATGAGCGTCAGACTCACCCAGAGAGCGGTGATCTGGGCTTAAGTGGGCTTATGGGGGCTGCCATGAGGACTAGCAGAAGGGCAGAGCATCTACAGACCTTTATGGGAGGAGGTAATGGTAAAAACAGCAATAGCTGAATCTTTAACTTTTTTAGCTGAACTCTTGCTTTCACTTTCAGCCGCCCTAAATGTTTCTTTAATAGCAGTGAAATAAAACTTTGTATTTTGCAGCATCTTTCTAAGCTTGTCTTCTGTTTTTATTTAAATTTAGCAAATTACAGGCAAGAAGAATTGAGTTTCAGGACGAAAATCTTAGTTTTGTTAATCCATGTACTTTTGGATCATGTCAATCAGATCACGTTCATGTCGTTTAGCAGCAGTCATTGGGAATTCTAACATTATATCAACAGTAAAACCAAGTTTTAAATAAGAAAGGACAAAAAACGGAGCTAAAATGGAACGTGTGAATAGCCCCACATGATTTAATACAAATTGAAATGAGAAACAAAAGTTGCCTCAGAAGGCTGGGATTCAGTTCAGTTTTCAAAACAAATCTCTGAAAGCCAGCGGGGTGTCGGTCCACACATCAGTCATCGACCTGTACGGTAGAAATGCAGAAAAATATTTGCACTTTTCTACAATGTGAAGTTTTCAACCTTAGAGCATAAATAGAATGGAGGCGACAAAAAAACAGAAATGATAAAAACTTGAGATTTTTGTTTTAGTCAAAGAAATAATCACATTTCTAGCAAGAGTTAAAATTAAAAAATATATATTTAAGCTTTTCTTATTTATTTTTTCTTGTTTCTAAATTTAAATGACATATTAGGTTTTTCATCCTGCAGCTGCAAGTTTTAGTCCAAAGATGACACAACTACCTCTATTCTGTGCCCCTTAACGCTTACGGCAAATACGACGACCTGCTCTCACTTTTTATTCAAAGGTATTTGTAGCTTAACCTGAACATGCCATTGACTGACAGTGAGAAAAAGAAAGCTGAAAGTAGTTTCCATGTTGTCCACTAGATGGTGCCAATTGGTTAACTGGGAAAAACTGCAAAAAAAGTCAACTTCAGATTTGTTTGTAATAAGTGGGTGAAAACACAAATGCAGATGCTGTAAAGAGTTTACAGCAAGTCGGGAATGATCTTTTTCCATATTATTTATCAAGACTTGAGTTTTTTTTTTTTTAACAAAAGCAGAGTAAACTGCAAAAACGTGTTTTTTTAAACTGGATGTAATAATTAAACAACATTATGTGAATTAAAATTTGACCAAATAAATGTTTGTCCAAAGATTTCATCAACTGACACAGAGGAATAAAGGTATCCAATTGTTAATTTTTAATTTAAATATCAAAGAATTTGTGAAGCAATTTTTTTTCCATAATTATGCACCAATGATGTGTTGAAAGAAAATGATGGTAAAACACTGCAATAAAATGTGAAGCGTCAATTTTCCATTCAACCAATGTCACAAGAGACCTAACTGCTGCCTGCATGCATCACTCAAAAGATAAATCTTACATTGCATGACATCCAAAAGAAATAAAATTAAATGTTCAGGTTAAAGTATACGAAAATTCAGAAACTATGAACTTGACCCTAAAAATGAGTCCCCTTTGTTGTATAAAAAGGTAAGAAGGAAGCTGGAATTGTGGAAAACAGCTTCGAATAAAGTTTTAAAACAAACAGAAACATCTACAAAATTGTTGTTGTGATTGAGTGATTCAAATTCTTGACAAAGCTAGTTCATGAAAAGATGAAATCTACTGTGTACTTAGCAAGTTTTTGAGTAAAATCTGCACAGCTTTGAGTGCACTTTTCTCAAACCAGTTTACAAGAGTCCAACAAGTTCTGCTGTTGCTTGGTACAGTGTTTCTGCAGCACTCTTGTTCTCGGTCAAGACAGTCCCACCGCCTCTGATTCCACTTTTCACCTTCTGGACTGGCGTTCAAGGGCTGATTTGCTTTTTGAAATGTCCCTTCTTGGAGCCCCTCTGACACGACACAAACCAAGACATTCAAGATTTCATAACTTGTGAAATTGCTCGAGCTTCCGGCACTTATATTTTGTGCAAATGGAGAAAAAAAAAGTCACATTGTCTCTCGCTGAAGGAGCTGCAAAAAGTGCCTCTTTTCTTTTTTTTTGCTTGGAAAGTCATCAGTAACAAAACTAGAATCTCAATTAAAATAATATAAAGACACAAATGTTTACATTATGTACATTTTCACAAACATATGGCTGTCTTTAAAAAACCCTAAAATCACCATCATTACTTTGTAAACATTCAACTCTGTGTTGCTGCTTCAAATATTCAGATTCTTTTTTTTTTTAATTACTAAAAAAAATCTGACACATGCAGACAGTCTTGTTGGTGAGATTTGCAGCAGCAGCACAGTGTTTACTGATGCAGGCAGCATGCTGTCAGATGGGACACTGGACGGTAGTTAAGACTCTTCACATAATATTGCAGTGTTCAAACCAAACAGCTTTCATAGCACACGTTTTCCGATTCAATCCAATGTAAACCAAATATTGTGCAGAAGACGGTAAATCCTTAATCCTGAACCTTGAGGAGTGACTTTAAATGCACAGTCATTTGCTCCTGACTTTGGTTGGGTAGGTTTCCAAACCAGTGACTGGGGGGTTTGGGTAGGACGCTGGGTGAGGGCGGCTCGCTGAATTTGGCTCCAGCGTAGATCTTCTCTCCATCTTTGAGGATTTCTGATGGAGCGTCAGCAGGAGTGTTGAGGATCTTTACGTTATTTGAGGTGTGGAGGGGTTTCTTTTGCTCGCGGCTTTGAGGCTGGTGGGAAGACGGGGATTTCTTTGGATGTCGGGTGTCGTTCCTCTTTGAGCAGGGCGACGTGACGGGTGTTTGGCTCTGTTTGGGTTTATGGATGTGGGCAGTCTGGTCATGTTTGGATAGACTGCGAGAAGGCTGGGGTCCGGATTGGACGTTTCCTCGCTCCAATCTGCCACTTTTGGGTTTTAGTAGCTACGGAAAAGACATGAATTGCGTGAGAATCACAATATGAAGGAGTGCAGGATTATTGGTGAAGTTTGCAATAAAAATCTATGGGTATAATAAGAAGAATTAGAAGATTTAATTCATCCATATCTCTCATATTCAAATATTGTAAGGGTGAGTACTTATACTACTTTTCTAAGAAAAAAAATTGTGCAAAAGACATTGTTTGTTTAGCTTCTTACTCCGCTAATGACGCCCCACTTTTCTCAAAGTATTAAATATTTTGGACACAAATATTGATCAAATACATACTTTTTCTTTTACAATATCTCATGTTAAAAATCTCACTTATTTTCCAACGATATTTCATAAAGAGAAATTAGGTTCACTCTTATAAGACAAGAAAAGCCCAAATATGTAATCTTCTTTTTATTTATTAAAACAGATCCACAAAGTTGTTAAAGCAATTTGATTATTTGACAAACTCAACAATAGCTAGGAAAAAATACTTGGAAAAAATGTTGATCTCCAGATATGAGGAATACATTAGTTTATATCATTTTTAATAAAGAAATACTCACAAATGCTATTTCAACTATTTAAACTTAATTTTCTTTACATATAGCCCCCATCATGAGACAAAGGCCAAAAAAAAGACTTTGACATAAAAAGTGCCAGTAGGAAAAAAAAGTTCTTCTGTTGAAAGACATTATCATTTATAAGTTAAATGCAAAAAAAAAAATCATAAATTTCTAGATTGTATCAATTTAAAAGATTTGAACTGTAAGTACAGCCACAACAATAGTTTAATCTTAAAAAAATACAAACTTTTTGTAGCTATTTTGTAAACATAATTGTATAAAAAGTCTATGTAGAAAACCCCAAAATTATATATATTGTAGATATTTTGATGTCTTCCAAATTTAGGGATACGTATTGCTTTTGTGTGGCACCTCTCACACACAAAACATTCAAAATACTTTGAATTTTTACTTCCACTTTGAAAAGAGTGCAACCTTTGTTTCAGTTTTAAATACTTTCTTCTTCAGTCATCACTGCTGTTGAATGCACTTTTACTGCAAGGCTCAACAGCCCCAAGGAGGAAGCAAAGTAAAGCAGAACTTCACAAAGGGTCTGATCCGCAATACTGCTGCTCCAGTTTAATTTCAAAGGAAACGAAAGTTAAATTTATTTTAATGTTACCTCTTTCTTGGGTCCTTGTTTGACATGATGTACGGACAGCGAAGTATGAGAACCGACAGGAAGCGTGATTTCTGACGGACAGGATCCCGTCATGGCATTCGTGTTGTGGTGGTTGTCAGAAAGGCGGACACTCGAGCAGTTCCTCGGGGGTTTGTGATGATGCAGCGGCGCCGTGGTCCGCAGCTTCCAACCTCCCCTCTTCAGCAGCGCCTCTTTTGTTTTACTTCCTGCACTTCCTGCGTTCATCCGATCGGTGCCGAAGATGAACGCCTTGGGCTTATTGTTCTCGACGTCGCCGATGACGGCTTCGTCGCCGAGTGTAGGAGATCCATCCAACATCTCTTGGCGGTGGATGAAACATAAACAGCTCGTCAAATTTTTCAAACAGCTTTTGGTTTTTGTTTACGACGTCACAAGCTAACTCTAAGCAAGGCGTTAGCTGAACAGCTAAACACACAACCATAGCCACATTTCCGCAGACAAAAAAAAATCCAAAAAGAAATACTTTACGGCAACGGTTAACAGCAATTTATATAACGTATTTTTTTTAATTACTCCGAGTTGGAAAATTGCGGATTTTCTGCGGAGTCGCGTCGTTGTTTTCGTGTTCTGGAAGGAGAAGTTGTCGTTTAGTTAAACGTCACTTCCGGTATTGTGCCATCAACAGATTATGTTAAAAAATCGTGTTAGTCACCAAAGCAGATAAATATTTATATATATATATATATATATATTAAAAAATATATTATTAAGATTTTATTGCTAATTTAAAAGAAAAAAATCTTATCTTGCTTTTATTTTTAAAGGGGCATTCAGAAGAATAGTTCTTGACAGGGTGACGTCATTTGTTTTTATAAAAAACATTTTTGCAAATTAATACATTTAATATCTATTTTTGAATTAATACATTATTATTATTATTATTATTACTATTATCATTATTATTTTTAATTTTACCAACAGCGAAACATTCCAGTTTGGGGGTTACAGCCATGTGTGCTCCAATTACCACGGGCACCACTGTCACCTTCACCTTCCAAGCTTTCTCCAGTTCTTCTCTGAGTCCCTGGTATTTCTCCAGTTTCTCATGTTCTTTCTTCTTGATGTCGCCATCGCTTGGTACTGCCACATCCACCACAACAGCTGTCCTCTGTTCTTTATCCACCATTACAATGTCAGGTTGGTTCACCATTACCCTCCTGTCAATCTGTAGCTGGAAGTCCCACAGGATCTTTGCTCTTTCATTCTCTCCCACTTTCGGAGGTGTTTCCCGTTTTGACTTTCGGGTTTCCAGTCCATATTCTGCAGAGACATTCACTGATCACACTGTCAGTTGGGGCCTTGAGCTTGATGCATTCATGCATCTAGGATGTTTCATCCTGGATAGTGGCCTCCACGCTCACTGGTCCTCAGCCTCCTTCCTTGCAGCTTGCATACAGTCTCAGGGTGGTGGATTTGGGATGGAACCCTCCATGTATGTTGAGGAGCTTTCTTGTCTTAACATCTGTGGTCTGTATCCCTTCCTTTGTCTATCTGATTATTCCTGCAGGGTATCTGATGACTGGCAGTGCATTACTGTTTATTGCTTGGCTCTTGTTCTTGTCATTGAGCTGGCTTCTCAGGACTTGCCTTACTCGATGGAGGTATTTAGCTGTTACGACTTTCCTTGTTGCATGTTCTACCAATGGCCTTCTGGGCGTTGCTCATGAATTAATCAATGTGTCTGTGTATTTTGGTTGCAAAGATGCCTGACATGAAGTTCCATGTTGTGGAAGTTATATATATATATATATGTTGTAAATGAATTTTGTAGATGTAATAAAACACAGTCCAATGAAAAAACACATGGAACACACCAAACAAAAATTGGCTTAAACCAATTTGAATGTGAGCAAATCAAAAACTCCTAAACACTAGATTTTTTTTGTTATTGTAAAGCTCACAAAACTCAGGTAATCAACACAATGTTATTATTAGCTCAGATAATCTATAAATACAAAGTGCCACCACGTAATCTGGCATGTTCTGTCATTTGTAAAAGCAAACACACATTCACTGGCCTTCAGGTTTTCTAAAACTAGGTTTTATTGTATAAAACATGATCAAGATCACCCAGACTGCACAAACTTCAGATGTGGAAATCTCAACTACATCATCTTTTGCTTTAAAGCTAAGTTTAAATAAACAATAAAAAGGAGAATAGATACTTTATGTTTCCATCCAGTATATGTCGTAAGTGCTTATATATCTGTTAAACTACTGTCCAAAAAGAGCAATACCAGAGCTTCAACTCACTATATTAATCCTTCATGACAAATTGGCAAAGAAAACCGACAAACTCAACGGCAAATATGAATCTCATTGGTGATTATTTGAATACAAATCAGTAAACAAATACAACAAAAATGTATCTACCACTGTAAGCATAATACATATCATTTAGAGTAGCCATGACGACAAACAACGGAGACTCCAGGAAGTCTGTTTTTGAGGCAGTGTCAAGGCTTTAAGGCTCTTCTTTGGCTTCAGGATCGTCGTAAATGTAGCTCCCAACGCCTCCTGTGTTAACACCTGACAAGATCATATATTTAAATACGTTCTTGAAATTCATATTTTAGGCTGAATGCTTCATTACTTTGTGGCTGCATACATACCTTTAGGCCCAAACAGCACAGCGTAGCACGGTTTGTGGCAGTAAGGCTGTCCATCATGCTGTGACAGAAACAGAAAAGTTGCCTTTAAATTGTGAACTTGTGTGCTGTTGTTATTTTTACATTTTTGTTGTACCAGTAATATTAGGCTGGGGGTGTAAAGGGCTATCAGCTAATGGGTGAGTGTAAACAGTGAGCTCTCAAGGAGAGGAAAGGGGGGCGGGGTTGCTCTGCGCCAACATTCCCGTCCACAACTCCAAGGCCAATTTTTAATGAACTCCTGCCACTCTGCAGAAACTATGTCTCCTAGAAAACGACACAGGTTTTTAATTTTAGTTAAAAAAAGCATAATCATAATTAAAAGACCAGAATAGATCAAAAGATGATCGGAGTAGGACTTTAAGAACAATAAATAAAGCAAATAAAATTTTCACTTTTTGACTGATCTCAATGCTTGTCAAGTGCATCATCTTAAATCCTTAACTGAAAGTTCAAGTTTGCAAATAGGAGTCCGATAAGACACAAATAAGCTAATTTTTCAATTATATTTTTTTTATCTGCTCCTGATTCACAATAATTTGAATAAAGAATAAAGACATGCTCAGAAATGAAATTTTGAGCTTAATTTTCTTAATAAATGGGTGCCATCATTAGAAAAATGTCACAAGAACATGTTAAAAACACCAAAAACACAATTTTCATCAGAGTGGGTCCTTAAATACGTTTCAAACATCTTCAATGAAAAACAATGTTGACTGCTCCTGCATTTGTGCAAGCTTGAAAACAAGATTTTACATCAAAAGAAAAAAAAAACATTTGCATCATTCAGAGGCTTCGACACAGTAAATTTGATTCCTAGAAAAATATCAGGAATAATATAATAAATGTCCACCGTCTTAGAATTAGAGGAGGTTGTTTGTGGTTCAAATGTGTCAGAGTTGGTCCAGCAACCCTCACCTCAGCATGGCTTCCTGGTGCCAGAGTCTTGCTGCATCTCTCACAGCGCAGGCAAGGCCGATGCCAGTTCTTCCCCAAAGAAGACACCTTCTCAGCTGTACACGAGCGCCCACAGAAAGGCCACCATGGTGACAGTCACCACGGCAACCAGATGATTTAGTCACTTTAGCATTGCAACACTAATACTTTGTATGAAACAGATGTGAGAGATGTGAACGCTACTCTGCTCACCAAAGTACACCGTTTTGTTGCATCTGGGGCAAATGTTGGGTCCTCCAGAGAAGGATGAGAAGCTTGCAGCTAAAAAAGAAACAACCAAGTCAGACATTTTATATGTAAAATGTGAGAACTATTATTAAGTAGTTGTTTAAAAGTTAATTGGTTAATTCTAAAACAGGATTATTTGTGAATAAATTGTTATTTTTACAATACTTTTTTAACTTTGCAGTTTCTCACCCTTCACAGGCCCACGTCCAGAAGTTTTCTTCTCCTCTGGTTTGGAGTCTGTTTCCATGGAAACAGCTGCAGGAGCTTCGTTGGCGGTGGCGTCATACACGTAAGAACCAGCACCACCTATGTTGACACCTAAAACACCACAATGTTGAAAATACAAACCTGGAATTGTTGAATAGAGCTACAAGAACAATGAGATGAGAGAAAAGTGCACCTTTTGGCCCAAAGAGGGTGGCGTAACAAGGCTTGTGGCAGTAGGGCTTTCCATCATGCTGCACCGCAAAAAGAGAGGTAGATTTATAAAAATAAATAAATACAGTACAAACAAATGAGACCCTGATCAAGTTCTTCACCCTGTCTTACCTCAGCATGACCTCCTGGATTCAATGTTTTGTTGCAGCGCTCACATTTCAGACAGAACTTGTGCCAGTCTTTACCCAAAGATGACACCTTTTCCGCTGTGAATCCAAAATTATTGTTTAAGAGAAAAATACAAAAAAAAAAACAAAAAAACACATGGTCTCTTTAAACATATTTTTGGATAATTTAAATTGCGTAAATAACAAACAAAGAAATCCTTTCATGCTGAGAACTATGTAAAGATGCAGAACTCTGTAAGTATAACTGTGATGGAATCCACTCGATGCGCTCTTGTGGGTTCATATCAGCCGTGCACATTCTTTCCACTGCTGTAATGGCAGCGTGGTGACTCACATTCCTGTTTCCATAAAAACTCCAACTGCTTTCAAACTATCCCTTCATTTTATCATCCATCAAACTTCACCAATAAGAAATATTCCTCATAGTTTTATTTCCCACAGTTAACCCACAAAATCACCTATTTGTAGCCTGTTTGAAGTCTCTATAATACCGATGGTTCCGTTTCTTTATGTTGCAGCATTGATTTAAAGGTAAGATCAATAGGAGACTTAGTATCGTCATATATTCTGTGTACTCCCAATAGACCACTAAAGATTTGATTTTTTTCAATTATATTTTATCATAAATGTCAAGAAAACAGACAAACATAACATGAGAATACAAAAATGTCTTTGTTTAAACATTGTCAAATACTTATTTAACTTTTTCATTTTCCAGCAAATACAAAAGAGACACTAAACTCATTTGTTTCTTTCTGATGAGACAACCAAGAAGAATAAAGGATGAAGAAACACTGCAATCCTGTTTTTTAAGAAAATTAAATATTAGTATTTAGTTGGTTACATTTTATAATTTAAACAGTATTGTAAAAAATAGCAATATTGGAGATTTATTAGCATTGCAATTAAACAGAAATTAAACTGCATTGAAATTAAACAGCCAAAGTACCTTGTAACCAAATAACTTTATTGCTTTTGTCTAAAAAATAAAATCCCACAAAAGCATAGACTTTATTCGTTCTTTTTTTTCATCTGAATATTTGAGTTTTGGTTTTTAATTTGTTGTTCAGTTGCATTTTTTGTATAGTTTTGGATTTTTGGTCAGAATTGTCTGGTTCTGATATCAAGTCGATGCATTTTTGTGATTTCATTAAAATTTTTGGGATCTTTACTTCCTGTGTTCATTTACTTAACTGTATAATTGTCTGTCCCTGTTCCAACATATTTCCTCCTGATTTCCTTTAATCTCTGATGTACTTCTTACTTTTTAAAAATGTTCTTTTTTTCTTAATTATAGCATGAGCTGTGCTCCTGCATTAAGCTTCATGGAATTGGTTATATTTTGACTTTAGGTTTATATGTATTTTTCTGTGAATTGTTATTTTTTTAATGATTACAAAACAAAGCAGTAAACTAAATACCCGAGAAAAGAATTAATACGTTTATGAAAATACATTTAAATGAAATGTTTGTGTACCATACAGAAGTTCAAATATTTCTATTGATGTTTAAAAACAATTGTAATTCTAATAAACATCATTTTCTTGTATTTACTTTCGAATCAATTTATGAAATATTACATTAAATAGATTTGATGAATCTATGTATTTTTATGGTATTTTTTTAACCTTGTTTTTGTCATTTCTTGAAATAAACCAATTAATCAATTTAAGAATGTAACATGGTGCAAATGATGGTTTTAAGGATTCAAATGTACTTTTAAGTGATAACGATTGTTTCCAAAAAGCCGTGCAGGGATTTTATTGTTATTTACAATAATATTTTCAGAGGGATACTTCAAAACAATTTCTAAAAGAATAGTTTACTAGTTGTACCAAAAAAAAAAAAAATTCCAGTCATCTTTTTCTTCTTGTCCTAAAATAACCCAGTAGATACAGAGTCTGATAAATCCCAACACTTCCTGTTTTGTGTCACAGTCTGTTCAGGCTGTCAGTGAATGCTTTACATCCTGACGCCTGACCACAACAAGGAAAAGCAAAATTATTCCATCAAGTCTTTTTGCCACGATGCATTAAAAATAAAATCTAAAAAATACTTTACAATCAGTTTCATTTATGTTTAAGATAGTATATTTATATGTTTGCACTGCTTTTATGTCTATTCAGTATCCTTTAGCAGTTTTTCTCTTTAAATCATGGGAATTTAATAAATTTTTTTCTTCCAGATGCAGAACAGAGGAAGAACAAAGGAAGATGATAAATCTAAAGTATTAGATTTACTGCAGTTGCATTGTTTGGTTGTAGCTGCTGGGTGGGGTTTGCCTGCTGCTCTCCAGGGAGATGAAGAGGAAAGAACAAAAAAGAAAATCAATCCATCCAATAAATGTGCAATCACTAAATGATTTACATCATTTTATAAAACAGGGCTTCGAAATGAAGAGCTCCAACAGTGTTGTGGCCACTAATCTGATGAATGTGCGGCATGTTTGCTAACAGACAAACAAAATGTGTCTGAGAAGTTATTCTGTATTTATTTCTCTTAAAACGTCAGCAGTTGCTTGATGTCCACCAGCCTGCAGGTCTGTTAATGGCTCACTGTAATCTTATCCAGAGATAGTGAAGCCATTACTGACTGTTGTGGACTGCAGAGTTGTGTGTTGATGCCTTTGACTCCCCAGCTGAAATATTTTTGGATCAGAAGGGGGGAAAAAAAAGTCACTTTCACTTCCCACGCGTTATGACAAAATGACTGTGTCGCTCAGAACCAAGAGTGACATTATACAGTTACATGACCCACCAACTTTAGGGGCTTTAATTTTTAATTATTTTTAATTTAACTTGGTCTACAGCCTTTTAAGAAGTCAAGTATGTGAAATTTATGTGTGCTTTACACCATCAAAAATGATAGAGCAGTGGAAGAAGCCATTTTTTGAAAATGGAAAATAAGAGTAAACAGGGTTAAAGTTCTTTATAAATAGCTTCAACCTTATTTTTTAGGCTAAGCCCTTTTTGTGTCCTTTACAGCAAAATAAAAACATCTAAACTTAATGGAACCCTGTGGAATTATTGTTGAAAACATATTTGAGTGGGGGCCCCTAACCCTTAATTCACATTGCAACCGATGGATCTCTAAAAATCAAACCTTAAATGGGTCAAAGCTGTCACTGAGGGAGGTTTTAGAATACTTTTTTTTATTAACCTTTATCAATTTTGCAGGCATTGCTTAAGTGTTAAAAATATTTTTTTTCTGTATTTAATTAAAAATAAACCAAAAATGTTCAGATTGTCATTAAGATGTTTACATTTAGAAAGATTTACTTAAAAAATAAATACAGACAAATGTAAAAATGATTAATGAATGTAAATCTATTTAATGTAACGGTTTTATTGATAAATTATTAAGAGAATGAATTAAATCCAGCACTGAGAATGCTTCTTTGCTGCCTTAAGGCATCTTCATGTAATCTGAATGGGCGTCATTCCTCATCCTTCCTCCGTCTGCGCTCATTCTTCATTCATACCTAAAGATGATTGCGTTCACACCTTTTATTTTCTTTAAATAGCTCATGCTAAAAAAATTGAAATAAAACGCGCTATATTTTAGTTTTTAAATAGAAACAATCACTAGTAAGAGGACGGAGCCTACAACGGGGATCGTGTACTCACCGAAATACACCGTCTTGTCGCATTTGGGGCATTTTGACGCCATCATCCGTTTGGGCAGATGGTTTCTTCCAGTCGATTTCTGTCTGTCTGCAGCCCGCGCGCGCAGACACACCTCTGGGGATGCTGCGGATGAATAAACGATGACGAGGAGACTCGCATTCATCCTCCCCTCGCTCCCTCTGTATAACACCGCCCTAAATATGACATCACAACCCACCAACACTCCAAATAATTAATCATTATTCAATATCCATTTTCTACAAGAAATGTCTTTTGTAGTTTTTTAAGTGAACATTTTACAGAGGCGTTTTTAAGGTTTTTAAGGTAAGGGCAAAAAAAAGTTGTGGGCTCCTTTCCAGCCTAAAATCCCCCTGAAAACATGTAAATATTTTTATATAAATATCTACATATTTAGAAATGTTTTTATTCTTCTGAAATAATTTCAAAGCTTTGTTTAAGATTGCAAAAACAAGCATTGTCCTTTGTCTGACGTTTTTAATACACTGTTGAAAGAAGTATTATTTTGAAAAACTGTGAATTTTATACTTATTATAACCCTGGAGAACCCAGAAATAATTTTCTTCTGTGTTTTTAAATTTAATTTAACCTTTTTTTCTCTAATGAAAAATAATAAAAAATAGAAAATTTAAAGAATATAAATTTAAATTGAAGATGGACAGTTGTCTTACTTTAAACTTTTAAGTAAAGTTGACTTAAAAAAATCACACATTTTCTCCTTTTTAACCAAATTTACATTCTAGCTCTGTGACAACCAATCACTGGCTAATTCACAAGACTTTTGTATTACAAATTACAAATCTACTGCTAATCGCATGCAAATTTTATAAAAGCACGTCAGTTTAAACTGAGAAATTGTTTGTTTTTGCATCACAAACTTTTTCAAAACAAATGATTAGATGTTTGACAAACTTAAAAATTTTTGATTACTAACAAAAAAAAACCCCACAATTTCTGCGTTTTATATTTTCATAAAGGAATTTGTTCTATTCTACACATCAGTTTCTTTTGTCTTTTTACTGTAGAGATGGAGAGAAATACCAAATTCCGACAGTTTCTGTTTGAGCATTAATCAGTCTGGGCCTTTTGCTCTGTTTGTTTCCTTTGTGGTTTTGTGGTTGTTAGGTTACTGCTCCTCACAGGGAATGTTAAGTGTTGCTCTGCAGTTTCCAAGAACATTAGCCTTGACATTCTTACCACTGACAAACAAAAAGAGCTAACAGAAAATGGTCTTTAAAATCTTAATAATATGAGATCAGATATTTATCAGATCAAAAATAGAGAATAAATGGACAAAGTAAGAAGCTGGAGTGTGATTCAGCACTTGTGGACATTTCAAAATAATTATTGACTTTTTGTTTTCTAATTTCTTAATTAATTTAAACATTAAAATATTACAGAAAAATTATGACCTTGGGGTAAAAAAAACATTTTTATACAAAAGCAAGAACAAGAAGTTTAATGCCTGGCAAGAGGTAACTTAGGTATAAATAAATAAATAAATAAAGCAATTAACATGACATCATTAAAACAAGAAAAAACATAAATAAACTGAAATTACGACAAAATAATCCTAAACACAAGGAAATCAGTGTAAAGTTATAGGCAACATTACAAACTATGGACTTTGACAGCCAACAAACACCTTTAAAAAATATCTTGAAGTTTAATCAGTTTTCTCAAAAATGCTGCCACTGCCTTAAACCTATTTACAACTGTTGTTTTAAGTAGTATGAATATACAACATGATAGACATTTCTGTATGCTGCTGGGCAGCAACTCTACAGACTGACGGTCATAAAATCCTTGCAAGGAAGGAAGGAAGAGAACTGCTTTTAAAACCAACCATAAATGGTAAAACTATAATTTTGCAACAATTTTGTTTCTCAGTGGAAAACATTCTCAATCAGACCCGCAGAGCAAAAACTACAGTAAGAAATAATTCTAATGGCTGTTCAATGAATTGCCTTGTTTGTTTTAAGTTGCATTTGTTTACTCTAAAGAAGTTGTCAATATTTCATAACTTTATTTTATTTTTTTAATAGGTATGTATGTATGAGGTATGTAATTATAATCTTAACACAAATCAATATTTTGTCCACTGTAAACATATTTTTCCGTTGTTGGCGCTAAGCTTTCCAGATGTACTAGACATAAAGTAAACTTTCCCGGGTTTTAAGTGTGAACAATTTGGAGCAGACATCAAGCAGCTGTCCATCCAGGGTGTGCGGGAGAAGAGCTTCAGCTTCCAAGCAGCTTCTGTTTCACGTCATGCTTTCATGTTAGCTCTATGTCTGCTTTTCAGAAGACATACTGGAAACTCCACAGATGTCTGCAAACTACTTCAGTAACGTAAGCATACGGTGATCCTGTTACTGTAAAACAATATCTATTCCACCAAAGTCACATGTACTGTAAAAACGAAGTCTGGAACACTAAAGTGATATTTATGATTCAGTGGTCATTTTAAGTTTTTATTATTTTAAGAAACTTCTTACCTATAACTCCATCATTAAAGGATATCTTGTTGCATGATTACTGTCACAAATCAGTTTGAACAAAGATCAGGATTGAGCAGAAACACCTCAACTTCCTGACTCAGAATTCATCTGAATTTTAGCTTTATTTATATTTAATTGATTTGAAAGTAAACAGCAGTCAGCTTTTTTCAGAATTCAGATACATACTGAAGCATGAAAACTGGGTTAAAATATGTTTTAGTAGGATTTTCTAGACTCCCATTTTTAGAGAATAGTGCACTCTAGCAGAAACAATCAATAATATATATATATATATATAATATAATATATATGTGTATATATATATATATATAAAGTGTTTATTTTGCTTTATTATTGAAAAAGTTTTTGATGTCTACATTTCAATGTAAAATGCATGAGACCTTTAGCTGAGTCTGTGATCAATACATCAATTCATCCATTCATTTTCTTAACCAGGTTTATGCCTTTTGGGGTCACGAGGCTGCTGGAGCCTAACCTGGCTACTATTGGGCGAAGTCGGGGTACACCCCGGACAGGTCGCCAGCATGTCACAGGGAGACACAATCACACACACACTCAGTCACGCCTGGGGATCATTTAGACAGAGTAATCAATCAACCTATGTTGAAAAAATTTAATTAAAAAAAAAGTCAACTTAGGGATAAATCCTCCAAAGATCCAGAATCGACTTTAGGATACAAACGAGCATTATTCTTTCCTTTATTAAAGTTTAGCAGATGTTCTTCCTTCATACATCAGAAGAATTGCAGATATAGTTAACAAAGCAGGATGTTTTATTCATTTTCTCTTTCTAACCAGAGAGGGGCAGCAAAGCCTCTTTGTTGTGTGGAGTTTTGTTTCTCCACTTAAGAGTTTTCAGACAAAACATTAAAATGATCCACCTGGATTCATTTCAAGATTCATTTTATGTCAAATTCAAAGGTGTAAAGTCTTAAAAAAAGCACCTAAAGTTCTTTGGATTGTGTTAAATTATGCACTCAAACTGTATTCCACCTCTATAAGGTCAGATGAGAGTAAAGGATTTCTTGTAACAAATATTTGAGTTTATTTAACATCGATGTCATCATAAAAATGTACTGCAGCTCAAACAAAACCAACCTAAGATTTAAAAAATTGGGAAATTGTTCGCTGGATCTTGCTGGAAAGCTTCAGTCATCGTGGGAGAACTGGGTCTTTAACACACAAACGTTTGGACACTTCATCCCAGTGTATGCCGAGCATGAAAAAAACCAAATGAATGAAAAAAACGGCAAAGTGTTACCTCACCGAAGGACAAAAGACCGCCAAACAATATGATTCTGCTTCAGTGCCTCCACTAGACACATTCCACACACATGAGGGTCCGTCACCTCCACCAGACGGTGAGAAGCTGCAGGCATGGCGGTTAATAAACCGCATATATGAGCTCATAAAGCAGACAAACTAATTTGGAAAAGAACAGCTTAACTCAATAAATCTTTTTGTGTCATTTACCACAAACTCCAAAGTCCACTGATAGCAGATACGACACTGCTGCGTATTCACTTTTAAAATACTTCTTTGTAAAGTTTCATTAACTTTGATTGAAAAATGTCTTCCTAAATGCAAATTTTCAGTTGCTGTAGTTGGGGAGGCAACGCCTAGACCAAACCCATGGAGGAGACTAATAAAATCAATGGGTATGCAAATGAGCCCAATTATATTCTCCTCCATCTGAGAACATGACCCATTTAAGCAGCAAATCACAGCTACAGAAGAGTCTCCTGAGCCAATGGGAAGTAAGACGCCACCCACCAGTGTACATGATAATAAAAGGCAGAAACATGACTGTGGGGAGTGATCTTGGGAGAGCTGCAGCTTGCTAACCTTACTTTGGAGATAATCTTGCAAACCTTCAACATGGTTGACGCCTTCTGTGCCACCTGGAAGCTGGTTGACAGTGAAAACTTTGATGACTACATGAAAGCGCTGGGTGAGTTTACTTACTTCAGTTGTTTTCAGTAAGTCAAAGCTGAACTGTCAATTAAAGAATTTTGAATATTTCTTACAAGCTGATTCTTTTGTGTTTATGCAGGCGTGGGCTTTGCCACCAGGCAGGTTGGTAATGTGACCAAGCCGACTGTGATCATCAGTCATGAAGGAGACAAAGTGGTGATCCGCACCCAGAGCACCTTCAAGAACACAGAGATCTCCTTTAAACTTGGAGAGGAGTTTGACGAAACCACCGTTGATGACAGGAACTGCAAAGTGAGCTGAGAGCAAAACTTTTACTTTCAAACCAAATAATTCAAGCAGAAAATGAACATGGAGCATAAGTGATAGAAAACCAAGTCAATATGACATTTTTGCTTTTTGTTTTTGTCCTTTTAGTCCACTGTGACTCTGGAAGGAGACAAGTTGGTCCACGTACAAAAGTGGGATGGCAAAGAGACCAAGCACGTCAGAGAAATCAAGGACGGCAAGCTCATCATGGTAGGAGGCGGAAAACTTTACCAACAAAGAAAACAGTAAAAATCAAAAAAAGATGACCTCAGGAGGGATTTTCTAGGCGGAAATCACACAAACTTTGGGAACAACTTTTTAAAAAACTTTTGCAAAATGACCCATTTCAGACTTCTTTTGCATGTTTTAGACCTGATTTATCAAAGGTGATTACTGAAACTGTCATCTCTTTCCTGCAGACTTTGACATTCGAAGATGTCCATGCGGTGCGTACCTACGAGAAGGCATGAGCTCCTTGGCTCCCCTAAACTGACTAATAAGTGTTTTTTAAAATTATTGTTGACTGTATGGTTCTCTTTGCACTTCATCTGCCTCCACATGGCTTGCAAACTGCATGTTATGTAAGATTCTTTTTTATATGAATACTTTTTATCATGATTTCTGTCATGATGGGTGGATTGTCTTTGCAACCCAGTGCAAAAAAATAAAGGAAAAAATTAAAAACACAAGCTGTGTCTTATGATCTATTACTTGATGAAAGAAGTTATATTATTTTTTACTTTAAACAATATTTGGCCAAAATTCCATTAAACCTGAACGTATAAACAAATATTTCTGCAAAGAAAGGAACTAATATTCCTTCTGCATGAAGCCATTAAATTATAATGACAAAAATCACATTGCATAATACACATTACCCTCGCCCATTCAAAGCTAAACTCCATAATAAGCCTGTTTTATGGTGAGAATAAATATCAAAATGATTACAGAGCCACCAACTAAACACTGTAAACACCTATTTTATTGCAGGGGTTCGATTATTGTTTCATTTCAAAGTATTATCTTGCGCAAAGTTTTACCAGCAGAATCTAAAATTACATTGCAGGTTATAATTTCAACCTCTGATAGTCATTTGTCCAGAGATTTAAAGCATTTGCAGCAAAGATATCTCTTGCAGGAATCTTTTCAAAGTTCCCGTTGCAGCATTTCAAAAATGATCTAGACATTTGATGTCTATAAAGTCCAGGCTACAAAATGTTTTCAAAGTAGTTTAGAGATAACTGTTCTTCTAATCAACTCAGGATGAACTTTAAACTGGAATTTAACGGATTTATAATCATCCCCTGATCAAAGCACAGCTCCAGAGAACAATGATATCACTTTACAATGGTCATCAAAGAATGCTCTTTCATGCATCATTATAAATCTCATAGTACTAATAAAATAATGACATGTTCAAACGTTAGTATTTAATTCATTTGCTTAAGATGTGAGCACTGGATTAAATGCTTGTAAATGCATTAAAAACACTTTTTTGATTTCATCGTATTTTTTCTCAAACTTTATTGGCATTACACAAAACCATGCAATGCACATATACTGACGAACAGATTTTATTCTGTGCGGTTTGGGTTTCAAAAAGGTTTATTGACTTCTCTTGTCAAAGCATTCTTGGCCACTAAATGTAAAACCTTAAAAAGATGATTCAAATACTTTTTTTTTTTTACCATTTTTTAAATGGTTTTTTTGTTGTCTGTTTTAAGTGATGAGCTAAGAATGACAGAAAAACAAAAAAGATTAAAATAAATTGCAGACTTCTGTGCTTCAAAAAGTTAAAAAGTGGATGACATGAGGTCACCATAATTGTTATGTTTTATATATATATATATATATATATATATATATATATATATATATATATATATATATATTCTAAGTCTCAAATTAATCATTTATTTAAAATCAACAAATGCAAAATAGCTTCTTACAAAAGAAAACACAGTTAGGCTGGCAAACAACATTTAGATTTTATAGTAAACTTCCTGTTTGAAAGTTTTACACTAGATTGTGTCACTTTTTTATGCCATTTTGCATTCAGCTAACTTTTATATAGATTTCTATAGTTGAACATGTTACACTTTCAATGATGTTTATTGTATTACTTTTTTCAACATTTATTACAAAAGTAAATATATTTTTTGGTTATTAATTGCAATTTCTTCTTTTAAACCAGTGATATCTTAATTATCCCTACATTTGACGTGTATTGCTCCAAGATTATGAATTTTATTTTAAAAAATACTATATTTTTAAACCAACTAACAATAATAGAAAGACACGTGTCAAAAATGGCTGAAATAAATGAGTAAAACTACATGAAGAAAATCGAGAAAAAGCTCTTCTTCCTCCTTAGCGGTGACATCACAGTCACGTGACGACCTGGTCAGTTTAACTTCCTGTTTATGTCTAACAGCTGATAAGATGCGTCGTCGTGTTACTTCCAGTTCGAAATGGCGGTAATTCGGGTGTTTTTGTTGCTGGTTTGGTTCGGTTCGGATGTGGTTCGTACCGCACCCACTGGAAGAAATTACCTGCCGGGAACAGGTGAGTAGAAACAGCAACGATAAGGAAGTAACCTTTATTATTCCTCTTTTTTGTTAGTTTTTTGGCTAAAAATAGTTCAATTTAGTCGTTAGCGTCTATTTTATTAGAAAGCAACAATAGAAAAGTTGGCATGACTTTAATTATTAGAGATAAAAAGTTTATATTTTACTTAAATATGACTTTTAATTACACAATTTATCATAAATAAATCAATACATATCAAATAAACAATTATAAAGTCATATATGCAACATTTCTATTGAAATCTTCTTGTTTTCAGGCAGGTTCTGGCACATCACAGACCTCCACCTGGATCCCACATACCACCTGGCTCCAGACCCCACCAAGGTTTGCTTCTCTTCCAAGGGCGTTCCTGCCGCCCATGCTGGGGTCTATGGCGACTACCTGTGTGACTCTCCCTACAGCCTGATCCAGTCAGCCTTTGCTCACATGGCACCGCTCACACAGCCCCAGGACTTCATCATATGGACCGGGTCAGTACCCAGATGTGGAGACAAGAGAGGCTGAACTGGTGACCTCTGTGGGCTATCTTCTTCCTTTTCCTTGAGTTAAATGGCATGTTTCATTATGAGGAACCATCCAACAGAACACATACAGACAGGCTCGGGTCAGTTCTGGCTTTACAAAGACACCCCGTAAGAGTAAACTAGTGTGTTCTTAGGTTTTTTTTTAAACAAAATAAAATAAAAGATAATTCATTTTTAACTAATTCCCTAATTAAAAGTGAGCTTCATGCTTGAAAAAATATATCCAAAAACTTGTCCTTCAAACTAAAACTAACATTTTCTCTTTATGTGATCTCAGATTGAGCAGAACACACGGGTTTAGAAATGAAACTTTTTTAAAAAATTAGAATTCACTGCAGTAAAACCACAGGAGTGCTTGTGAGGGTGCTGGTTAAAAACACATTCCTCATGTGACTCAGCAATCACTTCCTTTTAAATGTGCAAGGTTGTGTTATTAGAGAAACCCCATGGTTGCATTTTAGACATTCCTGTTTATGGAAGACAATGACAAGAGATTTTATTTTGGAACGATTAATGTCAAACAAAAACAAAAATCAAGGTTGCTTAGAGTGAACATGGACCATTTATTTTATTTTATTTTAGACAACTTTTTTTTTATCTGCATTTATTAATTTGTGTTTATAAATGCAGATCCTAAACATGTTTCAGATAATGATCAAAGTTGCTGGATTGTTTAACTTTTTTCAGAGTTTGACCTTAAAAGTTGAAAAAACTGTAATCAAAGTGACTGAACTGGTTCTCCAGGATTTTGCTGAATGTGCATTATTATACCATGGAGGTGGTTGTTATTCAGATAAGCAGACGGTGTTCTTGTCTACCTCAGTTTTTGATGACCAAATGTATATTTTTAAATGTGAAAAATGAGGTTTAACTTTTTTTTTTTTTTTTTACTTTGCAAAGTGCTGAAATGTCCTTTTTTCAAATAACGAAGGGAATAAAAAAATCATTTTGTACAAACTTTCATGCAGTTTGTAATTAATCAATGTTTATTTGAAGACTTATATATGAGCCGTACCATTTGTTTGGCGTCGTTTGTTTGATTAAAGTATTATTACCGTTCCTGCTACATCAAACAGACTTTGTGACTTGTGTTGTGGCTTATTTACATTAATGAACTTCAGTCATAATGATAAACCTGCATAGGCTTTACATTTGACAAAAACATGAAGTAAATACTTTTCAGTTCTTGTCCTGTCAGTCATATCTGAGTCCTGTGTGGTACTTTTTCTGTTTCCTCACTCGCAGTGACAGTCCTCCTCACGTCCCTCCTGATGAGCTCTCCACAGACATGGTGATCCAGGTGATCAGGAACATGACTCACACCATCAGGGAGCACTTTCCTAACCTCACCGTCTACCCTGCATTAGGAAACCACGACTACTGGCCACAGGTAGCATCACAGCAGCACCGATAATCATTGTCTTCAGTCCAAAATAAAGATATAACTTCACCACGGTGTTTGATGCCGATTTTTTTTTTTCCTTTTAGTGGTCTGTTCAGATCGTTTTTGTAATAATTTCGCTAAAGAAGTTTTTTCCCCTTCTTTTACATATTCCTTTTAAGGTTTACAGATAATAACTAAATGACATATGAGTTTGACCATTGTTTTGAGAGCCATACATTGATTATGTATGTGGAAGTGCTGACATTTGTGATGCTTTCTTTCTAAAAGTTTTTGACAAAGATTTTTTTTTTTTTTTTTTGCAGAAGTTGCCATTTATGGGTTGGTGTTGTTACTGAACATGCATATTGCAAAAGCTCTGCAAAAAATTTGAAGAAGTAAACTGTAATCAAAGAAACTTTAAATGCCTGCTTCATTTCTGAATTTAACATCATAAAAACGTCTTGTTCCTTGGAAGTAATTTTTTGTGTAAAAGTTTTCAAAAAATTTGCAAAAAAAAAAAGAAAATGTTTATGTCTTAGGACCAGATGCCAACCTTCACCAATGCCATCTATAAAGCTGCTGCAGAGCTCTGGAAACCCTGGTTGCAAAGTGAAGCTCTGCTCACACTTTCAGAAGGTACTTTTACAACTACAGAAGATTTTTGAAAAATATCACATCTGTATGTGTTGCTGAATCACATCCTAAATTTTTAATTTTCATTTTTTTAGTTCAATTTATATTTATAAGATAATTTGCATTTTCTTTGCTAGTTTATATTTGCCAAAGCTTATTCAAATTGCTCCTAAATAGACCCAGTGTCCACATGAATATTGTGAGTTTAAAGTTGACTTATGACAAGAAACTCAGAAATGATAAAACGTACCCTTGGATTTACACAATCATAGTTACTTTCCCATTTACATGACTGTAGTTTGCTTTCCAGGGTACTACATTACTGTCAGTAAACTTGCCAAAAAAAAAACTTTTCTCAACTCATAGATTTTACTCCACAGAAGTTTTTTTTCCTTTAAAAAAATCGTATTAAGCACTTATTAAATTAGAAAAAAAACAGCATTTTGTTTTAAGAGTCACAATTTTATTTGACTTATGTTAAATGACATGTTTAAACTCTGAGAATAATAACACTAATTCTAAATAATTTCACAATAAAACATTTGCATTGTTTTTCTTTATTTTATCAAACTGCTGGACACAGCATTAAGTCGCAGACTGCAAACCAAATGCAACTTAAGCACAAATGTTGACTAAAGTTAAATTAAAGTTAATTACAGACTATAATACAAATACAATGTCTAATTAGGTTTTACTTATGTTTTAAAATTGTTTTAATAAGTGTAAACTTTAGTTTGACAGGTTTTTACGGTAATTACGTTTAGCATTCAAATATTTCAAAAAATGAATCCATCGCAGTGAAACCGAAATACTGTTAAAACCCAAATAAAACTCTTAAGATTCAGTTTTCTGTGTCGGTCAGTGAAGTTTTGAGCTTTGTTTTGTAATTTGATTTGCTGCTTTAGGTGGTTTCTACTCGCAGCTGGTAAAACCTGGTTTGCGGCTGGTTAGTCTCAACACAATCCTTTACTACGGTCCCGACGAAGTCACCAAGAACATGTCGGATCCAGCTGGACAGTTTGAGTGGCTAGCAAAAACTCTGGAGTCAGCTGCTCAGAACCTGGAGAAGGTGCAACATCTTAATTTAATTTGATCATAGGTTTCAGTCTAATTGTTTAAAATATTTGTTCATGTAACCTTTAAAGTAACATGTTTTTTGTCTGTATAGATTTACATCATAGCTCACGTTCCGGTGGGTTACCTGCCTTTTGTCAAAAACACCACTGCCATTCAGAAACGCCACAACGAGAGGCTGGTCAGCATCTTCAGGAAATACGCTCACGTTATTGCCGGACATTTCTACGGTCACACCCACCGAGACAGCATCATGGTGCTGCTGAACCAACAAGGTACAGGACTGTGGGGATAGTTGAAAGGGGAAATATCTCTTTGCAAGTTAACAAGTTTTGACTTTTTATTTGTTCAATTGTTTTTCAATTTTTTTCCCTGCAAATAAAATACATTTATTATTTTTCACCTTTAACCCCTTCATGCTTGAATTGATTTTCAATTATAAAAAGACATTTTCTTCAATGTGTTTTTTTTTCTGTTCAAAGTGAGGCTAAATGAACCCTTATATTGTGTTTGGGTCAAAATTGACATGTTTTCAATTGTGAAAATGGGTCAGTTTTGACCCATTAAAATAAACAAATGCAAAAAAACCCCCAAAAACTTTGCAAAGATGTGACTAAGTCGGAGGTACTTTTTTTTTCTCTGCGCATTTTTTGTTTTAAAACTTTTATATTATCAAGTTTTTGGGTTTCTTTATATATGTGTAAATTTCTGAAATTGCTTTTTGTGTCCAAACTTTCAACTTTTTTTGGTTCTTTTGCTTCCCAGGTGAACCTGTAAATTCCCTCTTTGTGTCGCCGGCGGTCACTCCCATTAAAAATGTGTTGGAGTTGTACTCCAACAACCCGGGCTTCCGCATGTACCTTTACAACAGTCAGGACTACTCCATGCTGGTAAGAAGCCTGGCGGTATAAGCCATCAATGCTAAAATGCTGTTTTAATAAGTTATGTTTTTATCTCTAAGGAAAAAAAATGTAGTAAAAATGTTCCATTTTACCATTGTCATAGTAAATAATGACCGGGGAGTGCAAACAAGAAAGGCTTAATTTAGCATCTACTTGAAAGCAAAAACATTCGTAGCATTTTATTTGAAAGCTGGAAATAAATGAAGGGGTTAAGAGCGATGCACTTACATCTAAATGACATAAAAGAGAATGTATTGTTGCTTGGTATTAAAGGTTGTGTTAACAAATCAATAGATTTTAGTGATTAATCCATATTATCAATATTTATCAAATTCATGGTTTTCTTCTAAGCATTTATTTTTCTTTTCAGGCAAGAACTACTTAATTAAATCAGTATTTTTTTTCCGGCAGTGGCAGTGGTTCTTACTTTAATGGACAAAACTTGACTTTGAGCATTGCTTCAGGAATTTGTTCATGTTCAGTCAGCTCCAAGCTAGTTCTGACCAAAACAGAGTAAAAAAATTGATCTTCTTTAGTTATGAATCACAATTTATTATTTCTGCACATAAATGCTGCAGGTTTTTCATTGCTTTTAACTAAAGCAATGTATCATCTCCAGCTCACAAACAAGAAAACACACATTTTTTTTAATGTTATGAGATTTGCCAAGCTCTATTTGAGAACCAGTGACATTTTTAATTGTATTTTTTTTTCACCCTTTCCACAATAAAAGTTTTCCCAATTATCCTTTGATCTGTTTTCAAAGCATTCCCAGTGGCCTTTTAATTTTGATTATGACGTTTTGGGCAAAATTAAAACCTGTGTTTTTTTTCTAGGCAGTAGTTCATTAGAAATTCGTTTCTGAATTGTGGATGAGTCCCCCTCCCCATTGCTGAGGGCTCTCTGTCTGCTCCTGATTCACAACAATTTGAATAAAGAAATACTCTGAAATTATGCAATTTTAAGCTTAATTTTCTTTATATATGTCCTCAATCACCAGAAAAATGCCACAAAGGCATGTTAAAAAAAACACAAAAAACACAATTTTCATTAAAGTGGGGTTTTGAACTGGCAAGAATTCTGTCAAATTCAACCCGAAACAAAAATATTCTGTCCTCAGACGAAGGAAAAAGTCTTTCTGGATGATTAATCATGCTGTCAGTCAGCAAACAAAACCCGTTTCTTTTATTCAGAGACTCAAAGGCCTTTCCTTCCCCTCCTCTCCCTTTCCCTCTTCTTTCTCTTTCCCTCTGAAGGATATCTGGCAGTACTATTTGAATCTGACGGAAGCCAACGAGAAACGAAAGTCTGACTGGAGGCTTGAATACATCATGACTGAAGCTTTCGGACTGACTGACCTGCAGCCACAAAGCCTCCTTCAACTGGGCCTGAGCTTTCTGGAGCCACAAACTAAAGCCTTTGACACGTATTTCAGCCACTTCATGGTAAACTACAACAGTAGCATCATCTGTGCTGGAGACTGTAAAGTCAAGCAAGTGTGTGCCGTGCTCTACCTGGACCAACAGACCTACTCTAAATGTGCTGGAACCTCAGATTAGCCCAGATTTATCTGAGGATTTTTAAAAATGTTTTTGGTTTGTTTTGATTATAAAAGGAAAAGCTACATGCTGCCTCACCTGCTCCTGAATTATTGAAACATTTTGAGAACATCTCCAATCAAATCTGGCAGTGTGTGGTTATTGCTAAAAAGAATATAAAGATAAAACTAAACAGGAATCTTTCCCAATGTCCAGACTTGGATTTTCTTCCATTTGAAGACTTGAGATGAAAGATTATTTCACATCTGAAAGTTTCTTCACCTAAAATGTTAAAATGATTCCAAGAATCCAAAATCAGGAGAACTTGTCAGCTTGACTTCCAGAATTCTGTTCATTCTGGACCTCTTAAGGATTTAAATATTTAAATAGGACAGATTCTGAAGGTTAAAACAATGAAATTACTTTGGTGTGAATATTCCAGTTTTCTTAAGAGGGCCGAGAGTGAATAAAACAGGAATTTTACAACTAAAATGTACAAGATAAAGTCAGAGAAAGCATTATTACAAAAGCTAGAAATGAAAGTATACAAAAAACTACAAATCAAAATAAATAAAATGACAAAATAGAATTTTACAGATGTGGTTGCTCTGACCTTATTTGAACTTCACATTTTTGAGATGGGCACCATTTATAAACAAACAATGATGAAAAAAATGAAAAAGAAAACGTCATTGCAGAGAAATACAAAAAAATGATTATTTTGCTATCATTAAAACCATCTTAGTGGTTGCAGTGGAATGGTAGCATTTTTTGAGTTACGGGTTGCATGTTTTTCAAAATAAAATCAACTTTCTTATAGTTCTTCCAGATGTTTTTGATGATTTTTTTTGTGTAAACACAAGTGTATCATGTAAACCAAATAGTAATCAAGCTGCTAAAACATGCCACTTTAGATGACTACTGTAAACTGCAAAGGAACAAAAATTGAATTTAAATAGGATCTGTTTTGTTACACATCTGATTTATTTTTGTATGACATAAAGACTTTTTTGAAAACAGTTCGTTCTTTTTTTTAATCTTTACAGATTGTTAAAGCAAAGAACCAAAACAGACCAGTTCATCCCAGGCTTCTAAACTTAAGCTTCACCTCCGTTCCTCCTACTCCTCCTCCTCATCACTCTTTGTGTTCAGTTTCAAACTCTGGTTTCTCTGCCAACTTCTCAAACATTTGCTCCTCCCAACTCTTCTGTTCTTTTTTCCTTCTTCTCCAAATGTGTGTGAACCTCTTTTAATGCCACTTGCAAAGCTTTTTTTTTTATATTATAATGGTGCCTAAACTCACTCATAGAACTGTGTCCCTTTTCCAAAATATTTATTCTTGCCAAAATCAGGAATGTTTCTATATTGAATTTGTCACAGTTTAACTGATAAGGACTTAGTTTGATTTTTTAAAAGAATTTTAAGGGGTAAAAAGCAGCCATTTTATTGAAAAAATGTATAAATTATTTTGACTTTTAAACCTGTTTTAGTATGTAAAGAAAATTTAAGTCTGGAAGTGAATCTGTGCTTGTGTTGGGGAAGTTTTCTCCCCTCTTGTGCCCCTTTTGCTCTCATTATTCTGGCCCAGGCCTGGCCTCCTTTGACTCTGTTCCTGCCAGAGCGTAACCGTGGAGATAAATTTGGTAGGGGGAACGCTGATGGATAAGACTTCATTACCACGGCAACAGGAATAAAGCTGCCAATCTTGTATTTTCATCTCTTAGCTCACTATTATTATCCATTATTTAATCGTTGACCCACAAAACAGAAGATGCAAAGTCCGGAGGACAGAGAAACAGTTCTTGCTTCAGCTTGTTTGGCTGCTTAACTGTATTTTTTTACAATTTAACTTTAAACTTTAGGAAAACAATTCTTTTTAAGTTCTTGTCCACATTACCACACAATGTGCTCCAATTTTTTGTTTGTATGATAAGTAATACTAAAAATGTCTGTCTTTGCATGAAATTCAACATCTATAAACTGATTTTAACACGTTTTTGCTTTGAAAAATCTTCTGAAAAGTTGCAAAACCATTATTAAGGGTTCATCATGAATACACACACAAAATGCCTCACATGGATGCTGTTGCAATGTCATGTGCATGAACAATGATCCAATGAAGGAAAAAACTGTTCATCTGGTTTATTTGAGGTGAATGGAGGGACTGACCCACATTGTCAGGTTTGCATAGATTTCTGCCTTTGTTCCAGTTGGCTGGCTACTGGTTAACTGATGGAGGCCCACAACCGGTGAATTACTTTCAGGACAGTAACGCACCCCATGACCCATCCACCCCCCTACTCCCCTGCAGAGCTGGAATCTGTATGTGCCTGTGCATAGTTTGGGTCTCCTAATTCCCCTTTAGCATCTTTAGGATTTAGCCTATCTGCAAAATATTTTTAATTTTTTTGGTTTGCAGACATTTATACTTTCACTGTAGACATGCAGTTTTGAATTCACCAGCAAAATAACTAAACATTTAGGAAAAGTTAGCACTAGTGTGATGAATAACAAATTAAGGCATCCAGCAAAGTCAAACAGTTAAAAGATAAAGAAGTAAAAACATAATTTAGTTCGAATCTAGCTGTGATAAGAAATGTGCAGTCTCCTTTATTCCACACTGCAAAAGAGGAAGCCTACAAATAGGAAAGGAAAACTAATCTTTAGAAAAAAAGACTGGAAAGTTGTAAAATTATCTGTGCATGCAGCAAGTAAAAAATCTGATATCAAAATGGAGAAAGAAGAGTTCCACACAAGCATTCAAAAAGGGAAAAATAAGATTAAAAAAGCTAACTGTTAGACAGAATTACGTAAAATAGAGAATCATACAAACCAATAATCAGTTTTTTTTTGCTATTTCTAAGCAAAGGATTTGTATTTTTTTTTTTTGCGTTTTTGTGTACGTAATTGTAATTTATTTTGAATATAGTGCCTAAAAACGAATGTAATAAGTGGAAATGACTCATTTGAGAATAAAATGTGAACAAAATTAGGATATAATGTTAATACGAGTACAATAAATCCTCATAAAATCTAAAGCTAGAACTTTTTTCTTAGAACACAAATCTACATTTTGTGAATTCCAGTCCAACTTGTCAGCATTTATAGAACTTTAAAATTACATCCTTTTAATGAATGAATTAATACTTTGGAAGGGTGGCAAATGAGAACAGCAAAGTGAAAGGCCATTAAAAATTAAGGGATTATAAATACATATTTCTAACAGATTTTTTTCAAAAATTATTGTTTTTAATTCATCAAAAATATTGCTTTTGTCACAATTTCTGTTTATGGAAAGAAAAAAATCGACACATTTGCAGCTTTAAAATGAGTTCTCTGTTGATGCTTGGAGCAGCTAAATATAATGCTCCTTTCATGGCTCTGGGCCCCCGTGTGATTTTCTCTCACACCCAAGTCTCACACAGTCTATAATGGAGGGAGATGTAGAAAGAGACAGAGGGATGGGGGGGTCCCTTTAGTCTCATGCTTCAGTAGTAATTTGTCAGCGGTCATGAATGGGCTCCTTCATCAGCAGTGGAGACGACAACAAGGAATCTGGGGGCAGTGTGTGTATATGTGTGTGTGTTTGTACACTAAAGTGGGGCTCCAACCTCAAGACTGTAGTTTACTCTGTGCCCCTCGTACTGTAGCCCACATCTTTCCTTTGTATGGGACCACCATAGGCAGTTCTCCCAGCAGCCAATCAGAGTCCTCAAAAAGGCATTACCTCATTGTAATTGGTCCTGAGCCAACTTGATCCGCCCAAATAAAATGCTAATGCGGAGAGAAGAAGAGTGTGCTGAAAAAAGAAGAAGTATTTTTCCACTATGTTCAACATGCGGGGCACACTGTCACAATCTACTGCAGCAAAACTAAAGCATTCCAATCGTGTCCATTCATCACCTCAACATCTAAACAAACAATTTGAAAGTTGAAATCCATCATGGATGACCATCATCATCCTCTGCATTGGACTCCAAGCAATTCAACTCAAAATAACACTAAAAATAAACAATAATAATGTGGCTGTGAGACATTGTCATTATCTGCAGCTTTATCATTTTTTAAATAATTTTTTTAACATTTTTTTTCCATTGTGTGATCAATAAAGTTTTATTCTTTTCTTCTGGATGCAAATGAAAGCTTCTGATTAGAATGATGGTTTTCCGCCTGCTTACATGTTCAGAAAGTCTTAGTGCAGGTTTTTGGGTTGTCCGGGCCTGTGGAGGGTCATAGAGAAGAGCCTTAAGCCTTAAGGGACATCATGAAAATGGAACGTTCCATTGTCGTGTGTGTGGTATTGTCAAGTACTTGTAAGGATAATGTAAGTTGGTTTCACTTATGACGTCCGAGTAATGCTGTTGTTGTGATGTATGGATTTGGTTATTCTAGTGAATCTAGACATGGCGACAAGCTTGATGACATCTAAGTTCTCCTGATATGACGGTAATCAAATGAACTGATCCGTTTCGGTTTTGTCCCCAAATCGAGAGATTTTCACCACTTTGACGTTTTGCCTTTTCCAACTGTAGGTGACAGACATGCAACAGTAGAAAAAAGAAGAAGACCCTCACCGCTTTTCCAGTGTGAACACCAGGGGATATACTCTTGAACATGCGTCAAATTCCCGTTGTGCACGTAGCTTAAGGCTTAAAGGTGGCTCCACCTGAAAGTGTTTCCTCCCCAGAATCCCACAGCACTAAAAACCACACCATATACTTCAAGTTTAGATAATCATAGACCGTTACTCTGAAACTGATTTAAGTAAAGATATTCTAAATAAATAGAGGACTGGGCTGAACCATTCATGCAGAGGCAACATAGAGAGAAAGTCTACACACAAACACATCTTTATCATTTTAGACTTTTTTCTAGGCTTAATCAGACTTTGTATAATCTTTTAAAGTAAAAAAAGATTATAGCAAAAGTCGTCAAAAGTTTTCCTAAAAGCCCACGCTGGTGTTTGTGGGTCTGTGAGACCATGAATGAGCTGGAAGGAGGCCAGCTGGTTGACATTGTGGCTGCCCAGTCGAATCTCCATTCTCTAATTAAAACTTCTCCCCATTAACTCGACTTGTACATTTCCCACTAGAGTAAATCTTTTGTTGTTGGAGGACAAAGCTTTGATTGTTCTGCTGCTGATGAACTTATGGATGCACACAAAAGCCTGCGGCCCATGAAAAAAAAAAGTTTGTCATTGTTTCTTCGGTGTGAAGGAATTTCTCCCAGGATGTGAAACCAGATGCAGCGAAACAAGGATTTAGTTGAAGTAGACAAATAAAGGACAGGAACTCACACTTCTTTTATTTTTAATTATTAAGCATTCACTCTTCTTTGGGGATAATTATTTAAAATGTTATTTCCAAAGCTGTGTGTAGGGAGAGAATTTGTCTTTTTTGAATTATCATTTGTGATAACTTCACACAGAGGGATAAAATGCCTAATTTATAGCAAATTATATAAAAATCTGTGATACTACAGACATTAAAATAACAAACAAAATGATTACAAAAATTAAATAAAGAATGATACAACACACAACCACAATACAAGAGTGCAGTATTTAAGTGTTTACCTCATTGCAACCTTTTTTAAAGCTCAATAATTGAAGTTTTTTGTTGTGGGTTACTTTTTTATTTACTAATAGCCATGCAGAATTGTTAAAATTAAGTTTTAACCCTCCAGTTATATGTTGCTAATTGCATTATAACTGAACCAGTTTTATTTTACATGTTGATTTCACTAAAGAAGCCAAACAGAAGTTTCAAAGTGGAAAAATACTTTCAGTGTGTTCTTTTTAAATTTATTTTTATTTTTAAATGGGTCAGTTTGACCAAGAACAGAAAAGGAGGGTTCAGTTATTTATTGATTTTTGTTTGTAAGTTGGGATGAAAAAGGAAACTTAAGAATTTTTTATAAACTCATGTTACATGATGTGTCAACATTAGAACTTGTCAGAGATTTTTATTCTCAGTTCATTTATTTTTCCATTTTCTGAGGGATTTCCTTTGCTTTTTCTTGTTCAATCTTTATATTGTTGTAGTTTTTTTTTAAGAAAAGTGACATTGTTTTTGGTTTTCTTTTTTTTCTTTTTTGTTGTATGATAAAAAAACAAACGGTCTCTTTTAAATACAAAATTAAATGTAGATTCAATTAAAAACCTTGCTGACATACTTTTTAGTGTTGCGTTCAGAAAATCCAGTTTTTATTTACACAGATTTTCACAGAAAATCTCTACATAGATGCATAGATGTGTCTTTCTTGCTTCAATACTCCATTTCTGACACATTTGTGCAGTTTTTGATTCAGTCTGTGTTTGATAAACTCAAATTCTATTTGCAAAGTATTTATTACTCTTTTCTTTTTTTCAAAAATATTCTGTTTTGAATCAGATAAACTTGAGCATACATGACATCTCACTAAGAGCCAACCTCAAGCTCACTATTTGCTTTCCCCTTCATCCCTTTGAGTTTCCAAGTATCTTTTGCATCCTCCTTCCAGGAATCACCCAAGCTCCTCCGGCTCCCCCCTCTCGGCTTGCAGGGGTCAGTGGGTTTTCCCCTCAGGAGGTTTGTACAGGAGAGGAAGGGTAGAGAGGCGTGGCATGTCTGCCTTTGCCTTTGATCACTGTGGGGGTCACAATCCATTTTCTTCCACCTGATCAGCATCCTTCTGACCTTGTGATCCGACCCCGTGTGGATGCATACCTCCATATGGAGGTCAGTCGAGAGTTAAACTTTTAAACCAGAAAATTTCCCATCTTTACTTTGAGAAAAGAAAAGTCTGTGGTTTTTGATTTGGTTTAATTTAAGCAATCAATAAAAAGCTAAAAAAAATTAAAACAATATGTTTATGTATAGATTTATCATACTTAGTTAGGATTATTAGTCATAATTTGATTGGAAAATACAAGAAAATATAGAATATGCATATACATTGCTGCTTATTTTAAGCCTCTTGCTTCAATTTCATGCATAATTGGAAGGTGAGGGCTTAGTATTGATATTTAGCAAAAAACATAAAACAAATTTGAAAATACTGATTTTTCATTGTTATTTAAAGAAAAAAAATAAATAGTATAAACCTTTAAATTACAGAATAAGTTGCATATGGTGACACAAACTAAAAGAATTTGAATTCTAGTTTAACACTGTTTCTCTGTCACATTTGTTATGAATAAAGATGCTGCCATCTGCTGTTCATAAACTTTCCTGCGACAAAAATAATAAAATATTTTGCTCTGAGTATATGAGAGAACAGGAATTTTGAGTATAAAATTACAATACATTTCTACATCATCATTCAAATTTCAAGGATTTAAAAAACATAAAGAAGCCTGTTAGTCACGTGACTATCAAAGAAAAATGTGTTGCCTTTAGATAGTCAATTTTTAGTAAAATGAATTACATTCCAACCACCATTTTTTTTTATTTTATTTTTTGCTGAGGATCTGTTTACCACAGGACAGGACAAGGACAGGATTAAGTTCAAAAGGTGAAACTTAAGTTTTTCCACAATTACATGAAAATAACTAGTCATGCAGGTCTTTTCTTGGATTATTTGATGATGTGACAAATGGGAGACAAGCAGTAAAGAGTTTTTAAAGTTGCATGTTCTGTAAATTATGTTTTTTGTGAGTTGCAAATTATTTTTAATGCATAAAGATTGCAGATGTAATTTTTTTTCATATTATTTAAAACTGACAAACAAACTGCAGTCAAAAACAATTTTTGCTTTTTCTGAGGTTCTTTAAATAAAACCTTATTTTTGCATTGTTTGCATGGTTTTAAATCTTGTTTGTTTTTATGTTGATGTTGTAAAACTCATAATTTCTAATTATCTACTTGCATCATGTCTTCAAAAGCCTCAAAGATCTTAAGGGTTGTGTTGGAGTACAGACTCTAGACCAGCAGAGGGCGCCATTGTGTTTCATGTGTGGTTGTTCTGCACACAAAGAACAAGCTCTCTAGCACCACGTAGTGGTGAATTGTAGAAGATTTCCCACTCAGGATGTTCCGTTGCATCTCCTGAATTTTTTAAAGTAATACATGTAATATTAGATCTAATTTATTTTCATTTCCCTTCGGCAAAAAATGAAAGAGGTCCATTTTAAAACAATTAACAATTTTTATCATGTAAGAATTTCTGCACAATATAGTAAATGTAAAATATGCAAAAATGACATTGAAACCCAAAAGCATTTATTTTACAAATGTAATGTGGTTAATAATTTTGGGGGAGAAATTATATTGATGGCTTTCAACAAAAAATACAATTCTGCTATTTACATACTCTCATACATTCAATTTGATTGTTGAAAAAGAAAAGACAATTCAGTTTTTGTTCAACTATTTTTTTTCCACAAATGTCGTTTTTTTGGAAGAGAGTCCCAATTCTTTGCTTTTTAAAAATGAGTTTCATCTTTTTTTGTAAATCATTTAAAGTGATCAAGAATAAGAATGCCACAAAACTTTTAAATTGTTTGTCAGTTTTCCTGGACTGATGTAATCTTTGCTTACCCTTTAATTTATGAATACTCTTAGTTGGGTCATTTTATCTTTTAATGCCTTAGATATCTGAATGTGATTAGTCATATATATTTTTTAAAATAATTGTAATTATTTATTTTATGTTGTTAACCATTGTTTTATGTTGTAGTTAATTTTTCTTTGTCCTTTCCTTTTCTTCTTCTTTGCCAAAGAATAAATGGAATTTCTCTTGTCATCATATATATACATTTATATATAATTTTGATATAATGACATGTTTTGTAATGTCTGATTTGTTCATAAAAAAAAAAAAAATCTGATTTTTGAGACCAAGAGACAAGAACTTGTTTAGCTTATAGAAACCTACTCAAGCAACTGTGAAGCTCCGCCCACTAAGCTAAGATGAGCATTTTGATTGTTTAATCTATTCTTAAAGGACAAACGTGAAAGTGTTAATGTCCTCAAAAATCTGAGTTAGTCTTTAAAACCAGAAATAATGTCAGCAACCAGACGCAATTTATCTTAAGGAAATGCAATTTTAGCTCTTTAGCTTTGCGAGATTGATTAAATTCTACATAATTGTTGTACAAGCTAATGTTATGTAAGCCAAAAAGGATTAGCTGCGTCTGTGTGCCAGTTTATGTTTTAATCAGACTTGAAACAGGATTTTATGAACAGAGAAAAATATTCAATGACATTAAACAAATCCCAGGAGCATTCAATATTAATGTTGACATAAATTAAACATGATGAGCTTTCTCTGATCTGATAGGAATGATTCGGTCCACTCGGCTGTGTGACGACACTGAAGGGCAAAAAAGGGAGCGGCATAGAGGAGATCATCTGCAGAGTCAAAGGAGCCTCTGTGACTTGAAACAATATGAATATGTCGGTTTGAACTCTTAAAATCCTTGTGTCATTTTTCATGAGCCCTTTTGCCTTTTCAAATTAAAGCGGTGTCACATGACCACTTCAGAAAATGATCTGGTGCCTGTTAGGCTTTTTTTTATGCCTTCATTTCACTATCGAAGAAAAGACCTCAAAAGTTTTCCTTTTGAGGGTTTCTACCCCCTCCTGCTTCTTTAATCAACCAACTTCCTAAACCCTCCTTTTTACATTTTAAATAAACATTATGATCTTCAGCATCATAAGTTCAACAGGAAAGAGGAAAGAAAACTGAGTTAAGATTACAAAAAAAAACTTTTTCACATTTATATCTAACTGGCTGCACACGAGCTGTTACTTTATGAAGTAACTTATGCAGGACGTGTAGATGATAGACATACTTCCATGATCGTCACTTCTGTTTAAAATCCAAATCAGGGGCTTTCTTAGATACCAATCTTCATAAAAATAATCTTCTTTAGTTGGACAGTCTTGTGCCTTTTGAAAGGTTTTCATGGTGATGTTACGGTTTTGTCCGTGGGAGCACAAAGAAAAGGATTATGAAGGTTACACAGTTTGAACGTCAACTTTCACATCATTATTGGAGTTTAATGCAAATATTTAAATTTCACGGAGACAAATTTTTGAATAACGAACTAAAATAATTAAAAAAGAAAAGCATTTTCTGTATTTCCTTCAAGCAAGAACAGATATGTCAACTGTGTAGAAATTTTTTCACTTTCATCCTCTGGGAAATTAGTTTCTGATTTGGAGAATATAATGTGTACGCTTCAAAGAACATGGAAATTCAGCTTAATGTGAAAGAAATCCTTGGTGTCAGATTGCTTCGTATTTTTTCAAGATATCCCCTACTGTTGTTAGTAAAGGGAAACAGACCACATGACATCCATTAAATATACTACAAAAAATACTTGAACTGGTGACAGTTACAAACACATTATTTGATCAATTCTCAACTTGTCAAGTTTTTGGACATTGAGTTGAAGTCTTTAAACTACTATTTGAAGCTAAAACAAGAGAACTAACCAATACATATTTTACAATAGAGAACAAAAGTTTTTGATCTCTTACAAAATGAAAACAAAATTCAACAGAACAAGCAATCAACTTTCAAACAATCAGTTTAAATTTGCAGTAAAAGGTTGAGGAGCATTAAAAAAAAAGGTAAGTTCAGGAAAAAAATAAAAAGCAATGATATTTGTTGAGGTTTGTTTATTGTTAATAATCTTTTCTTGTATTTGACTCTTTTCACGTTTTGTTTTTTTTAACACATTTTTGAATGTGTTACTTGACCGTGCATAGTTTAAGGTTAGATATAAGTAATTGGTTAACTTGATTTATGTGGGTTATCTAACAGTGTTGGAATAATCCTTTCCAAGATGTAATAGATTACTCATTAATGCCATTCAAATTCATTCTTTTTCTTACCACTGTCTCGTAATTTCACTCATTTTTTACTTTCAAGTAACTTTTATCACAGTACTTGTAAAGTTAGAACTATCGGAACAAACATTTTACATTAAAATTTTACATATAAAAGAATAAATCAAATCAAATCATCCCAAGCCTGTTAAACAATAGATGGTCAGTGATCACTGGTCAGCTTTCTGTTAGAAGAAAGAATTTTTCATGTGTAGAATTTCAAATTTTGGTTGATAACTTAATTTATATTCATGATATCATTCAGCCTTTTTTTTCCAACGGGGATTTTTACCTTCTACCTCAGGAGCTGTGTCTGAATGATGGCGCTTTCAGCGGTACTTCAGTCACTATGTAACCCAGTTTGATGACTTGCTGTCCCACATTAGTCAGAGCAAAGAAAAATGAAAACTAAAAATGTCTTAATGCCAATAAGAAAAATATCATAAAGTTTCTGAGAACGAGCAGATACAGATTTTGGAAGGGGCAGTAGTAAATACTGATACACCAACAGTTCCCTCTTGTGGTACTTAGTGGAAAAATAATGACTACAAGAGCAAATATTTATAATTTTTTAAATTACATATAAGTCACTCCTGAATATAAGTCGCACCCCTAGCCAAACTATGCCAAAATCATGCTCCAAAAGTGCAGTAATCTAAATACCCTACATCTTTTAAAAAAATGAACAGAGACCCTGAGGCTTATGCTTCCCTTAAAATCCCTTCACTATAAACAGGTTTCCTAATGAAATCAAGCAGAAGGACAAGATGGAGAGATGCTGACTCTGAAAAATCGGATCGAGACTCACTTTTTCATAGTTCTCGGGAGTATGGAGTCTAACAGGAAATTTTCCTTAAGAATTTTAGTCAAAATACTCCAAAAAAAAAGTGACCATAAACAGCAAACTGATTTTGTTTGCAGCTTTTCTGTTAAAGGCTGAGGTCTATGAGCAGTAACATTTTAGAAAGTACATTTCCTAAAATACTGAACACATTAAAAGTAGAATATTAGTAACATTTTCTTTAGAGTTGACTTACACTGCTTTGTTGCAGGAAAAAAAAAAGATGATCCATTAGAAAATCTTTGCAATGGTTGTAGAAGTATGTTGATGATTTCTCAAACTTTGTCAATAGTGACACCACTATGGACTCAAAAATGGGGGGGTTTAGCTCCACCCCTGTTTTTAAATATTAAACTGCTCCATTTTTTTTTTACATTCTCTCTTTTTTATGCAAACTTTCCTTCCCCGTCAGTCTGGTGTTGTTTACCCTCCTTCATGCTTCTCCATCTTTATGTCTCCTCCACCCCGCCTGCATTTTTTGGCATCTTTGTTGCCTTTTTATTTTACACTCCACCCCCACCTCCCACCACCTCCCTTCCCCCAGCTGGTGGTGTCCACACACCGACCGGGGCGCCGACTCTCTTCATGTCACTTACTTTCCCAGGGAACAGACGGCGGCAGCAGCAGCAGGAGGAGGAGGAGGAATAGGAGGAGGGAAACGGTAATCCCCCCACACAAACCCCCCTCCATCTACCCCACCCCTCGCCAAAAACCAGAAGCGGGAGGTAGGAGGGGAACAAAACCTCTCGGGACACCTGTGCAGCTTTGAGAAGATACTGTCCGAGCGGAAGGAGGAGCATTTGAAGGATGTAGAGAAGGAGAGGAAACCAAATCTGCGTCGATCGATGGTGACGGAGCCGTCGGCGCCTCCACCATCACCTCCTCCACCACCAGCACCAGCACCAGAGCAGCAGCAGCAGTTTCCATCAGCCCGCGGATGGAGACGCGCCGTCTTGGTCGGATGGTGCTGATGTTGATTTAGCGCGCGCTGCGGGCTGCTGCCGCATTGCCCGACCACCGCCAGCGACGCCGTGGAGACGGTGATGCTGTCGTCGTCATTGTGTCACAGACGGACAGAGGGACAGGAGAGGCTCTGACATGGAGGAGAGCGACCCCCATCAGCAGGTTGGATCTACAGCCTGAACAACTTCCACATCCCCCTCAAGTAGAACTCCTAAAGAGGAATTAGAAGTGATTCTGCGCGTAAATGTGGCCCATATGTTGATGGTGGAGAATCCCAGCAGCAGCGTGTGTGCCACTTCAGGGTGGATTACAGAGCAGCAGGCCTCCAGCTGGAGTCAGCTTCTGATCACAGAAAACACTGCTCTGCCCTGTTGCTTCTGGAGCTAAACATTTTTATTCTTTTTGCAAGCTGGAGAGACAGCTGTTGCAGAGCATGACTCACTTACAGGCTGGCCTCTCTCCAGAGACCCTGGAGAAGGCTAAGGTGGAGCTGAAGGAAAACCCAGACACCATACACCAGGACATCCAGGAGGTGCGGGACATGATCATTACCAGGCCGGACATTGGTTTCCTCAGGACAGATGACGCCTTTATTCTTAGGTTTCTCCGGGCAAGGAAATTCAACCACTTTGAGGCGTTCCGGCTGCTGGCACAGTACTTTGAGTACAGACAGCAGAACCTGGACATGTTCAAGAACTTGAAAGCCACTGACCCAGGCATTAAACAGGCTCTAAAAGATGGTTTTCCTGGAGTTCTCTCCAATCTAGACAGATATGGAAGGAAAATACTGGTCCTGTTCGCAGCAAACTGGGACCAGAGCAGGTAAAACAGTGTCAGACTTCTGGTTATCGAGTAAAACGGCATAATTATTGTTAAAAAATGAATAATTTATGTCTGTGGAGCTGTCCATTCAGCACTAGAAAAAAAAAATAAGCAGGTGCATAAACATCTAAACGCTAATCCATCGGTCATTGTTAGATTGATTTCCAAACACCTTTTTTAATCAGAAATACAAAGATCTAGTAAATTGGAATTATTTGCTCATTTATGGCCAACAAGATGGATATTTTAAGCAATATCTGCCACATCAGCTGTAATTATGAAAGAAACAACCTAATTCAGCAGCTTGATCTTTTTCTTTTAGCTGTAGATTTATTTGGTGGGTTCTGTTCAGAAAGATTTCTTCACCTTTAACTCCAAAAAAACCTCTTAAAATAAGAGTTTATGGCCAACTCAAAGAGTATGAGGGTTGACTTTGTCACATCTTTCAAATCTGCATCATTTTTTTTGTTGCTTATCTATTTTAGTTTGTTCGATAAATTTTATTGATTTCTGTTGAGAAAAAGCTTCTTAGCATTAGGATGCTTCAAGATAAGTTAGGTACGGTGGCCCAGAATGGGAAAACAAGTAAACAAATTACTCATCACAAAGCAATATAAGATCACAATAATATTTCAAACAAACAAACAAAAAGCCATCGCATTTTGGAAATCAAAGCAAAATTTTAGAAGTCAAAATATATGAAAGTAAAATTAATTATAAATTATAAAGTAATTTGAAGAAGTCACTGGGACATCACTGATTGGATGATGAGTTTTGAAGAAGAGGGAAAGCAGAAGGAACTTTTTCCAGAACTTTGGCCTGAAGTTAAAAGAAATATCTTCTGTTAGAAGATATTGTCACACTAAATAATTTACAGTTGAAGCAAATGTCATCATCCAAGCAGTAGTGTCACATAATATCTATATTTTCATAGCTTCTTTGTTTCATTTTTTTTAACATTTTATTTGGATTTCTGGAAATTACTTTTTCTTTCCAAAATGTTTCCATTTTATTTGTTTTCTTTTTTTGGTTTCTAAAATTTTGTTTTCATTTCTAAAATGAAATTTTATTTTATTTGTTTTAGCTTTTTTTTTAATTGCTGTGATCTTTAGCATGTATTTGCATTGATTTGTTGATGTGATTTGCACTTCAGTTAGTCTCTCTAGAGTTACTTCTGTTTTTCTTTTAAAATTTTCAACTTCATTGTGTGAGCAAAACCCAGAGACTCCTGACCTCATGATCCTGATTTTGCTTGTTGCACCTGTTTTCCTGGCAAGTCACTGAGACCTTTTTATTTATTTTTTCTATATTTGTCCATTCCTATATTCCCGCTGATCACCTTTAAATCCAGATTTAGTAAAACCAAACAAATCCCTATCAAAGTACCAAAAAAACAAACGTTGATTAGGTCACCATTGAAATATTTTAAATGCAAATTATTTTGTAAGTTTCCCTAATTATTGCTGCATATTTGATCATCTTCATCATTATTGAAACATATTATAAGCTTTAACACATCCCTTTCTGCTTGTATGACTAAAAACAACCCGTTTATTTTTCTTTTCGTGTCCCTGATCCTCGTCCACACAGTTGTGTCCTTTTCTGGAAAATGTCTGACAGCATAGTCTGTGCAGCAACATCCAGAGGTCTAAGGTAAAACAAAGGCCAGAGCTTGATTTTGTTTGGCCTTAAAAAGAGATCAGACTAGTTTAAATACGTGCTCATCCGCCTGCTGTGTTATTTTACAAATCAGAAAAAAGATGGAGAGGGAGGCAGGATAATCAGGCCACAGACAAATACGATCAGTGGACAGGACAGTTACGTGTCGTCAGAATGATGACGGAGGCAGAAAATCTCATCCAAAACATCAGATGGTCTCCAAATTAATATCATAACCTAAATCTGAAATCGTATTAAAAAACAACAACATAAAAGATGATTTTGAGTAAAATCCGGCTGAGTTTTTTCTTTTTTTTAGATTAATAATGTACAGGCTCTATTATTGCAGGCTAAATGATCCTTTAGTTCTTTGACAAAACCAAATTTAGATTTTTTTGACTGTCCTCTCTGATTAACAGAAGGAGAAAAAAAGCACAGCTCTAAACTAGCCGCGACATGTTTGACATTTCCCTCGATAATGTGCTAAATCTTTGACCTCAGGTATGCCAACACCTTCAAGCCATGTGTGTTTTGTCAGGTACACGTTTGTGGACATACTGAGGGCAATCTTGCTGTCTTTGGAGTCAATGATCGAAGATCCTGAGCTGCAGGTCAACGGCTTCATCCTCATCATCGACTGGAGTAATTTCACCTTCAAACAGGCGTCCAAGCTGACCCCCAGCATGCTGCGGCTAGCTATTGAAGGGCTGCAGGTAAGACACTTCTGTCAAGAAGTGCTGTTCACTAACTACAGCAAGTATGTCATTATTGTTTTTTGTTGTTCAACTTTTTTTTTTAAAGAAATTCCTTTCATTAATGACTTTCATCACACTTGTTCCCTGCACTTAATGGTTATTTTATCCATTTGCTCTTAATCCAGTTCTTGAACTAATTGAGCTGCAGATTGATGATGGCAGCAATATCATTTTGCAGATCAGCAAGCTGCAGGTCACTCTCCCTCTGGTTCCTCTGGTCTGTCATTGTTGGAGAGTTGCACGAGTGGCAGCTTTGGCTCCAGTCTGCCTCTTGTCAGCACTTTGGTGCTGGGGTGTGGTGTGAGGTTAGGAATGCGGTTTGACGCCATGCTCAGTTTAACATATTTACACACCAACTCACACTTCATCGAATGTTTGCAGTCTGTCAATAGGAGTCATTTTGACCTGCCTAATAGTTTGTACAATAAATGTATTAAATGCTTAACACCAATGAATGGATCTGTAGGGTTCTATAGCTCAACATTTAGATTCAAACAAACTAGCTCAGTCTTTTGTGGATTTTTAGATTTGGATGGATTAAAGACACACTCCGATCATCTTTTGATCTATTTTGAAATACTTTCCAGTAGTCTTTTAATTATGATGATGCTGTTTTTAGTCAAAATCAAAAAGCCCGTGTCCTATTCTAGGACAGTATTTTCACAGCAGCAGTATTAGAAATTCCTCTCCGAGTTGTGGGCGGGACAAAAGGGTAGAGCAGCCCCGCCCCCCATTCCCTTCCCCATTGCTCGGAGCTCTCTGTGTAAACGCTCTCGCGCTAGCTTACAGCCCCTCACACCTTCTGATTCACAACGATTTTAACAGAGAAATACTCAGGAAGGCTGTTTTAAACTTAATTTTCCTAATATGTCCTCAATCATGAGAAAAAAATGCCAAAAACAAAATTTTCATCAGTGAGTCTTTAAGTCACACCTTTTTAATCCAGCTTTCTGTGACTCCTAAAACTTTCAACTGTGGTTAGCGGCTTTTGGAGCTTGGGCATGAATAGAATATATCTTCTTATGCATGCATGCTTTGGTACTTTAGTCACAGATCTTTGAGGGGAAATGTCCTGAGTAGAAAAAAAATGTTTCTTAAGGGTGCAAAATTCCATTTTGGAATGCGGCTTTTAAAGAAAGTAATTTTTATTTTTACAAAAACCTCTCATGGTTTTCAAAGGATTTTATAAATTCTGGATGCCTTTGTGCTGCAACCCATTTATCTGTAGTTTAGTGACTAAGTAGTCTTCTTGTTTCAACATGCAAACAGTCGACTATTTATGACAGTTTTGTGCTGTTCTTACCTCTTAATTCTTCTAAATTCTTACTTCTGTTTGCAAAAATATGTTTTTCCAAAATATTTTTTTTATTCAACTAAAAAAACTAATTAATTTTAGCTTCAGATATCAATTTAATGTCACCAGCACCTATTTTAAAGGTTTTGTTTTAAAATCCCAAACAATATTTACAAAAAAGAGAGCAATAGAGTTGAAACGTATTTCTTTTTACAAGGAATTATTTTTTATCAATCAATATTTAAAGGTCTATGTTATGTGAACTGATGGCTAACATTTGATCCTCAGAGTTTTTGATGTCCTTGAAGAGATTTAAGTTTTTCTGACTTTTAAATTATAAAAAAAATCTTTGGGAAACTCACTAATACTTGACCTGGATATTGATTGTTCACTGGGTAGTAAATATTAATATAATTTACATTTATATATAATTTACATTTTCTGATAGATAATACACAATGATAGTGCTTAATCATGAAGGAAATGAAGGACATTTTTGCTTTACAAAGAAAACCTTACTTTTTATCTGAAAAGCACAGAAAAATCCTTTTACAGTTTGTAAGCATTTCTGTTTATTTTTTAAGTTCTAAAAGATTAAAATGAAAAAAAACCCATCCCTTTAAATGAAAATAAACATGGAAGCCCCCACAAAGTGAAGAACAGTTCAGGTTTTTTGCTCCTCTAATTTGTGTAAATGCAATTTTTCCGCACTGATTTAAACCGTCGTGATGATGGAAAGGTCCTTTGTTCGGAGGGTTGGAGCATCTTTGTAAGACGACCATACGCAACACATTTCTGACTGTTACTCAGCTGCAGATTACAGGCTCAATTATTGATGGGAGCTATTAGCTGAGCTCTGAGTCGTTCCCACCAAATTTACGGTGGTGTTTCAGGAGACAATAGGATCAAACCTAGGAGGGTTTTTGTTGTGTTCTAGTCAGAAAAAATGGCAGTATAATGTCAAGTTACTGTGGATGTTAGAATCAAGATTCGATTTTATTTTTTTTTCCTGACTACCAACAAAAAGTTTCCTCAAGTCAAAATTGTATTACATCTACCAAAAATTACAAATTCCAGAGCCTTACATGACATTTTGGTATAATTGGAAAGCCCAAAATGCCCTTTGTGGATACCAAAAGGGGTTAATTCAGTAGTATGCGTTGGTTGGGAGAAATTCAGGATTAGAAAACATCATCTGGAGAGGAAAAATTTGCATTGCTAACAGTCAGGATGTAAATCAAAAAATAACAAAATAAAAGCTCATGATCAAACTTCTAAAGAATAATAAAAGCACAAATGATGTAGTTAACTTAATTTCCCCATTACTACCTTTAATAAATCATCAGGAACCAAATGTGTCTTGGTTCAGAACTGAAAGAAATCATTAAAAAATGAACACTTTTAATTTTTAAGCTTAAAACTGTTGTTCTCAACCTTTTCAAGTACATTTTCACTTCATGTACATTTTAAAGCTGTAAATTTAGCTAACTAACTTAAAGTTTTTTTTACTTCTTCATTAGTTTGCTGAAAAATAAATAAAACTACCTCCTTGTGTGTCCATGTTTCAGACTGGGTTCAGTAGTTTGTAAGATGAGTCAGTCCCACGCAGAGGAGACATCTGATTTTCCAACAACATAAGTGACTCACTTCAATCTGAGAAGCTTCAGTCGTGCATCTGCAAGCAGATTAAACAGCAGCACATCCCCATTCTACAACAGCTGATTCCTAATATATTCAAGTGACACATAAATGCCAGTCAATTTGCATTCCATTTTAATAACATTACTGACTTTATACTTGGCGGAATTATATAACGTCAGCTGGAAGATGATGTTTCTTCAACATCAGCTGTTTGCATTTCCTCATTTTTTAACGTAAAGTATGTCGTGGCAACTCTGACAATGTTGGTTTTTTAGGAAAATACAAATAGCATGTAGGCCACATGCCTTGGGGGGGCAATTTGTAGCTTAGTATTATGTACAGATCACAGCAGAGGGGAGCTAGTCTGGATTCCTGCTGGCAGACTATTTCTAGGGCACTTTTTGTCCATCAGTATCAAGAAAAAAGACCTAGAAAAGAGGAAAAAGTCTGCAGCTGCACATGTGTGGTCAAGACGTTTTAAAACAATCATTTATTTGAGCATAAATTGTAAATTTAAAGATTTTTTGCAGATTTTTACATCTAATGTCTCTACAATATTGGTGCAGATGGCAGGACAGGACATTTATCTCCAGGAGAGCATTTTAATTTTTAAGCCTTATGCTTCTTTGTAATCTGGTTTTCATGATGACATAACAGTTAATTTAATTACCGTACTTATTGGTCCTTTCTAGACTCTACTTTCTGGTATTGGAGTCACAGTGCTGTCAAAAATAGAGTAAATACACCACAGTACATCCTTTCCAGCTGCAAAAAAATACTTAAACACAGGAGGTGAAGTGCTCAATATGATGGGATTCAAACTCAGCCAGTCATAATCTTCCAGGATTACAGAGTTACAAGGATTAAAATTTAAAATATTCAACCTTTTTTTCTGACTGTAAGAAGAAAGGAGCATTTTTGAGCCAATTTAAGATGTAAAATCTGTTTTAAGGACATTTATGGAAATTTGATGAGCTGAAGTCATTTATTTCATGTTGTCTTCATGAGGATTGAATACATTTAAAAGAACCTTAGATTAATGGTTCATTGTGTTGGAGGGATTTTTCATGACATGGCACGAGCTAACCTCAGATCGTCCTCCTGTCACTTGCAATAATAAATGAGCTGACTCAAGCCTCTGATGGTTAAATACTTTCCACAAAGACACTGGTAACGCGTTACTATATATTAATTCAAATTAATAAGGGAAACATTTTTTCTCTTGCCTGTTTTTGTTCAAAAGCTGCATATTGTCGTACAAAATTAATCACAATGAAAGCACTAATATTGACATCATCTGGTCTGACCTGGTTTCTTGAGCTGGAATTCTTGGGACCAATTGAATTAAAGCATTCTTATGGGCATGTTTGCAGTTTTTTTGCCTCTTAGCACCTTGACCAAATTAGAAGAACAAGAATACCAAGATCCCTGTTTTTTACCGCTGCCTAGTCCTCACTTCATTTGACCAGGAGGTCCCTTCTGTGTCCCACACATTGACTGTGTATGAGAACTGGACCGAGTGAGTGTAACGTCACCTGTAGAAAATGACTTGGTTCTGGTTTTTGCGATACTCTTGGCGCCACTTTGCAACCAGAAATTGCCAGTCCGTCTGAGCCTACATTTCTTTAGAAACTGCTCTCTCTTCAATCAGGAATGAGCATATTAGAAGATCTCTTTCACTGAAAGCGGGCTCTGATTGGCCAGTTTGTTTTGTGGAAAAAAAGAAGAACATTTTAAAAAATGTAGCAGAACAAGAGCGGTTATTCTTGCAAATATAAGTCTATGAGACCAGCAGGCACTTCCTATTTGGAACGCCAGGGAGGAGGGGATGCTCAGTCCAGTTCTCTTATACTGTCAATGGTCCCACAGTAGGTCAAACAGATGTTATTCCATCACGCTCGGCTCTTTCTCCATGGGGAAAAACTCAGACACCAGGATGTGATCGCAGCCCGTTCTCACATGCCAGACTCCACGCTGTGGCGCTGGTAACTGATGGAAAACTGGATTCTTTGATGTTCCATTTCCTCAAGGAGTTTTAGTAAATCACTCTCAGCCAGGTCCCCCCCCCCCACCGACCACTTTGCCCTGGAAAACGCTGGCCGCATCAACAGTCAGGCACTTAAATAAATCCAGGTGGAGATTCAGAGAAACTCAAGCGTGTAGATCTAAAAGAAAATCTTTTCACACAACTGCAAAACACTTAACTATGTAAGTGCCTAATAAAACGCGACAGAACACAGAGGATAATTAAGTTTTAATGGAGCAATTTACCTTCTTCTAGCTTAAAAACTGCTCTTTTGTTTTGAAATTTTGCTTTCTCCTTTCTTCATCCCTCCCTTCTGGCCCAAACCTTTTACTTTTGTTTCCCCACCCTCCCCCATCTCACTCTTTAACATCATCGCCCTCCCGTTCGCCTCCATCTCTCTGCCTTCCCTCTCAAGCCACTTCATCCTTTGTCACCCAAGACAAAAGTGGGATAAAATACAAGGAGGGCCAGCAGCTAGCACACTACCATAATCCTTATTTCAGATTAGGATGACACATCATTATGTTTTCATTTTCTTGTTGTTTACCTTTCACTCTATGAAGCATCGCCATCATCATCATCACCTGCAGACAGCCACAAGCTTGTATGCCTCGTCTTACCCCCCCCCCCCGTTTCTTTCTGCTCTCCTCCACTTCCCTCCTTCATCCCACCCTCACCATGTTGCCGTGGCAACACGTCATACTGCCTCGTTATCTGCTCTGCCCTCTCCTCCAGATGGGCTCCCTTTTGTTGTGTGTCTGAGTGTTGGTGTGCGACGAGACGGGAACACACTTCTCCCAGTTAATCGGTCGATTTCTTTCTCCGGAGCTGCTCGCAGGCGGCTGATCAGGTGTCAATGAAGGCAACACAGAAATGTTGTAAAGCTACTGTGAGCCATGTAAACCAGGGTTGTTTTAATGTTGGTTTATTGTTACACACGATGCAATGACATGGCTTCACAGGAAAACTGGAAGCAGTAAATACTAAAGAAATCAAATTATAAACTGACGCTGTTAAGAAAACCTCCCAGATCACATTAATTTTTTTGTATCAATAAATTATTAGAGCCCTGTGACAGACTGACAACCAGTCCTGGGAGAAAATTTGTAAATATATTTGTTTTTGAAATGTTACTAATATAAAACCTAAATTTTAACCGCTTTTACAATACAATGCTAAAAACAATATTAATACATCTAAATCAGCTGTTTTATTTCTTTTCCTCATCAGTTCAAAACGTGTAAGTACAGTAAATTACAGCTCCAGTCAGTTATCCCTTAGTGAATTTACCCTGCGTCAACATTGTCATGTAACATAACAGCAGAATTAAGATTAAGTGAGACTCCTGTGAGAATTAAGCCAACATTTCTGTAAAAAAATAGAGCTCCAGTTTACTGTTGTGCTCATATCTGAAGACTTTATGAAGAAAAAAATCGGATTGCATTATTTTGATTTAATTAATAAATATATATAGATCCTAAAGGAAGGAGGAAGAAAGAGAGATTCACAACTAAACTAAGTTGGTTCAAATTACTAACTCTGCGCAGGCCCATTTTGTCTAATTTTTACTCAAAATAATGTTTTGGAGATTTTTGTGAGCCCCTGTTGCATCCCCAAATGTCATCAAGAGTTTCATCAATTACAGATTTTGCCACGAAAGCGACTCAGTTACATTTAAAAACACGGAATTCTCAAATATTTGTTTCAATAACAAGGACATTTCAAAATATTTTTATTGTGATTTCACCAGCTGAAGCAAATGTCTCATATTTACTGTATGGGCTCTTTCCTGATAGACCTTTAAAAAACAGGAATAATGACACACTTAAAAAAGTTGGACCAAACCCGTCCTCTGACGCTGCAACTTGTTCCTTCCTTCTGTCCTCTTGGCAGAACAACAAGATCTGTGGAGGCAGAGTTCAATCTGGACACTGAGGTCAGCTGCTCACAGCAAACACAAAATCCTCAAATACTAGGTTTCCTCTTCTTTAATAGTAAACCTTAAAATAATTACTTCTAAAAATCCATTTAGAAGGGCTCATGTTTGAGAATTTGGAACATTTAGATATTTATACTGTAAATTTAAACGGTCCTCAAATAAATTTTCTTAGATTTCATCACCACAAGTGTCCTTTACCTGCTGTGACCTCCAAAATATTTTTCAAATCTTGCTTTTACTTCTGCAATTTTAAGCAGGCAAATACAGAACGAATTTAAAACGAGCTGAAATGAAGTATTTTAGGTAAAGCTGTTTGACCTGAAAAATGTTAGTGTGTCTGTAGATCTAGTGGGCAGACATCCACGGTTTCAAGTTCTGATATTCTTCAGCATTTTTATAAAAGATCTGATTTGTTTAAATATTAATGAATAAAGAGAGAAATGAGAATACCCTTATTTTATCTGGTTAAGTAAAAACGTTAAGTACAAAGCTGTAGATTTTGGTAGGAAGGAGTCCATATTTGAAACAAGCTTCTTTGGAGAGGTGGTCCCTAACCCCCGGGCTGTGGGAAAAGTGGAGAGGAAAAAAGAGCATTTTTATTCTGACGGACGTTTTATTTTAGAAAACTACAAGATTCTCCGGCAAAACATCTGCAACTTCTTTAAAGTAACTGCACCGCCTGCTAAATTGAAAGTCAGCAAGGTTAACAAAACCGTATTTGGAATGTTTCTTTTCACAGATAAGAGCCAATGAGAAAACAGAAAAAGAGTTCATTTAAAAGAGAAAAACAAGGTGTCTGTATGCCAAATATGGATTTATTGTGACAGCTGCTCCCACAGATCATAACAAATACAGCATAGTATTCATCAAGTCGCAAAAAACAGCAAAGTAACCACAAGATTACAGAGGGAGGACAGAATTATGGGCAGTCCGCCAAAACTAAAAATTATGACGTCATTTTGGTCTGCGCACGCGCACTGTGTGTAGGTAGGAAAAAATCATGGGTAGGAAGGATCTATAGAACACCGGTCAGCTACATTAGCACAGAGCTTTCAGCGCTTTAATTTACATAACAACAGCAGTTTTTTTTTACTTTAAAAAGGTCACGCTAAAACAAACAGTCATTACTTACATTTAAATGTGAACTTCTGTGAAGAAAAGTGCTTCCCCTCCACACATGGCGCGACGCGGAACCCCCTTAAAGACGGAGGGCTCTGTATCCTTCTGCTTGGAGGGTTAGCCCTTAAAAAAGACTGTTTTCGGACACCACTTCCACTGCAAATGCCCCAAAAAATGGAGTGATAGGGAGAAGTGAAGAATTTGGATTCGGCCTAGAGAATATGAAGGTTTTTCTCACCTGGGTTTGTTTCTGAGCATGGGTTCACAAGCCTCTTTGAAGTTGGCTGAATCCATCACAGCACAGGAATACAGGAAGCATCAGCCTTGAATCCCTCCTGTTATCAGTTTATCAGAGGCTGTCCAGTGAAGCTGGGTTTTGCAGAGAGCGGGCCAGCAACAATGTCATCACTCCGGGCTACACTTAGACCACCCAGACAAAGCGGTCGAACTGATCTCACCTCATTTTTCCCGTGAAAGACGTGCCAACTCATTCGTATGCAGATGAGAAGTGACAGAAACAGATCAGAATATAGAGAGAACTCATCAGCCTGATATGCTGGGTAGCGACTGAACAGGAATGACGGAGAGAAACGACTTATGATCAAAATTCAGGCACTCCCAAGTGGAGAAAACGCACGTCAGCTTTTGTTACATTTATGGTTTTGTTAAGTATCTTCGCAGGCATCTGAGGTCTTCTATTATCAATTGATTCAAATCATCTTGAACACCCAAATTAGTTGTACAGTTCTTTCTGTCATATCAAATCTATCTTAAATTTTCTCATTTGCAAGCCAGTCAGGAAACTCGAAATAAATGCTGTTAAGGCATACAAAACCATTCATTAAGACAAAAAAAAAATCTTTTTAGAGTTTGACTTGCAGCAAGGAGTGAAGAGAATATATTTAATCTACACGCACATTCAAAAGTCACAGTCAGTTATACTGTTTGAGACACACACACAACAACACACAGGATTTAGCTTCAGACTGCATGTCTGTGGTCTTGGGTTCTCAGCAGATGAAGTCAGAGTTGGGTTTGCTTTGGAGTCACGACAAAAACCCCAACAATATAATGTCAAACAATTCAATCAACAAAAAACTATGATAATACGAGTAAAAGATCAGAAACGGTCAGCACTTCTACCAACTACAATTTGGTATGATTATATAGTTTAAACTAACAAACTCAAAGACTGAACAAATGAAAATATACTTTAGAGTATTTGATACTTAATGCAACCTTTTGCCATGTAAACAAGTCAACGCGTCGCTGAGCAGCGACCCTGAATTGCAGCTGCAAATGAAAGCAATATAAATATGTGCTGATCATCATGATAGGTTCAATAAAGCATCATTTTAGAGAGTTCACCTCTTACTGCTCGTTTTTGTTCAGATCACGAAGGAAACGTTTGTTTTGAAGAAACCTGCAACTATAGAACATCGTGACTGGAACTTCTCCCGGAACACCAAGCAGCCAATCAGATTGGAGTATTCACCTGGACCATTTAAAGTGCAGAACCACAATGTTTGTTTCTTATGGCTGTATATCAGCATCTTTGTTTTCTTAGAGTAATACTGCAGACATAATAGTCTTTACAGTTCTGCTTATCTTACTGTTGATGTGTTTTGTGCACACAAATTAACTGAGTTAATATTTCATAATTTCATTTACTTTTGACAGCAGTTTGTACAAGTTCCCTTCAAAATAAAAATACATCCTGTGTCAAAAACAATCTTACAAGTCTAATAAATAAGTCTGAAATAAAATATGATCAAAACCATGTAGGGACGGATGACTACTAATGATAATAAGATTATTTCAACATACAGTTTCTTAACAGACATGATATGTCATTACCAGAACAGCTGACAAAATCTACTGAAAAATATTTCAACTTGACAAAATTGTTTTATCCCGACAGTGTCAAAATATTTATTATACCGGTAGTCAAACATTCAATTCAAAATTAAGTTTGAATAATATTCATTAGAACCGATTTGGATACAAGCAGTTGAAATCCCATTTACTTTAAGTGGTTTGTACTGGTTTTAACAGGTGTGACCCAATTTGGTTTTTATATTTAAATGTAATAAAAAAATTGAAATTGATACCAAATGGTTTGTGTGCCAGTGGAATATGTGGATGCTTTTTTCACTAAATCAGTGATAAAACAACTAAAGACATTACATTTTATTTAGTAATTCATTTTTCTGATGAAAAATCTGGTGAGTCTGGTTCCTATAATCCCTTCCTTCTCTTGCTGATGTCACGTCTGATCAGCTGAATAATAAATGATCTTCTGTTCCACCCAACGATGCAAATATGTTTTATCTTCACACACCATCTTTGATTCTTAAAGAAACTGAGCCATCTTTTTCCGTGCTGACAAAGGTCATCCTCACTTTGCTCTTCTGTGTTTTAATCGATTTCCTCTCAAAGTCACATAAACCTAATTGTTTTTAGACCGTCTGAAAAAGATTACAGGGGTTGTTTGGGTTTCATTGCCAGCATCAGTTTATAGTTTGTCTGCGGATCACAGGCGTTTGCTGTCTTGCTGTCTAAGGCATCAGGTGCTGACTCACTTCCTCCTAATGTGCAGCTTTGGCTGAAATGTGATCCCGCCTTCAATATGTAATCTCTTCTGGCTGCTCCAGATCAATACTGGTTTTCAAAGTCAACGCAGACAAGGCCCATTAGTAAATGATACAAACGGTCAAAAATCACACGTTTAGCTTTTTCTTTACACACTTTTGTATTAAACCGTTGTAACCAGAGTGGTCAACATGGGAGTCTAACATGAGAAGGTTTTTTTTGCTGTGATTACCCTCGACTGGTAAAGCATTCAACCAGAGATGCAAATTTATAGCTACAATGAAGCTAAAACTCATGATTTAGGAGACAAACTTATGGGTTTTTCATTTTCTTTTACCCACAATCTCAAATACATTTTGCAATCCAGAGAGTATCACTCCAACTACATTTTTACCATTGTAAATTTGTTCCTAGTGGTCTTTTAATCATAATTATGCAATTTTTAGTCAAAATTAAAATGCCTTTTTCGTTTTTAAGACTAATTTCCTGCAGAGCAGCAGGAGCTCATTAGAAATTCACCTCTGTTGTGGATGGGGAAGATTTGGGTATCAATCCCAAACCAAGTAATTACAAGGCTAGTATTGCCAATATTGATGAAATACACTTCTTATGTTACTTAAGTGTATAGTAATACACAGGACAGAGACTTACAGCAAATGAAAATGTTAATTAACTAATTGCAACAATCTAAACTGAACATACATCAATTATAGAACATTTATATTAATAATGGCATAATACAATAATAAGAAGAAAACAGTAACTAGTGGAAAATTGTAGCAAAAATGTCAGTATTACAGCCCCACAAACATATATTTAGGAAAAAGGTGGTGGTGGTGGTGTGGCTGCTGGGCCCCTTGGCATGGCGGGGGGCCATTCTTCTGGCTGGGCTGAAGCATGTACTCTCCACGCTCCTGTGCCTCCCTGCTCTCGGGTGTTAGAATAAAGAAATCCAACATTATGAAAAAAAAAATGTTACAAGAACATGCTAAAATACAATTTTCATTGGAGTGGGTCTTTAGATGCACAAAAGAAAATTCAATAAAAAAAAAACAAAAGAAAAAACTCGTAAAATTCTTCACTTAGCGTTTACAAAATGGACTAATTAGTGGGTTAAATTACAAATTTGAACAGCTTCCATTCTGTTTTTGGAAGCCTAGAGCTGTCATTTTTACCCACATCTCTTTCAGCCGGCGTCAGTCGGCTCCAGTTTTTTTATTTTTACATTTAGCTGGCCTCACTTCAACTGTAATTATATTTAATCAAAGCTGCCTGCTGGCTGTGGAGTTCTCAGCTGTGAGCATTTCACTCCAATTCATTATGCAGCTTTATACGGTTAAAAAAATAGAATTTACGACAAAGGAATAACTTCAAAATGTATGAAAACAAAACTATTAGGTGTCTTTTTAAGCCACTTTGGGGTATTTGCTTCAATGTATCTGGACTTGAGTTTATTTAAATCACTGGGCCAATTAGTTTGTGATTTTTTATGATTAAAATGAAAAGGTGAATGAAGAAAATTAAACATGGCTTCATGATCATGAACTTGACAGTCAAGAACTGCAACTTCAGGGATCATGGCTGGTTATCAGAAGCTTAAAGAATTGAATAAACAAAACGCAATTATGAAAAGAGAAGCAGAAAAAACGATGAAATGACAGAATAATATTGTCAAAGCTCCAAAACAAAAGAAGAGTACAGGAACTGATGAACAGGAAACCATGAGTTTAAGGACTCGTTAGCTGAAGCAACAACCGCTGTGGTTAATTGACAACTGAAACCGGAACTCGGGCATGACAAAATCCAGGCTGGACGCTAAAGCAGCGGCAGGTAAGCACAGCTGTGTTGTGGCTGGGAAGACGCTGGAGGGTCTGAGAGTGAGGATGGCATGGAAATGAGCTTTGGGATTCAAACAGGGAGATAAAACAGTGGGAATAGTTTTGACAGAGCTGATGCTAGAAAACACAAACGAGGAATGTCGAATGACAGTGGCAAAGAGGGAGGGGATAGTAATAAGGTCATTTTGAGGTTTTCTGAAGGAAACGGGGTAGGTTCTTTAAGCCCGATAAAACTTACAGGTATTCCCAAGAACCAAGTGGAGGATGTCAAACTCGCTAGTCTTGAGAGATGGGAACCTGTTGATTGTAGAAGTGAGGAGCAGAGAGAGAAGGCCTGTAAAATTAGGGAAGTGGGGAGACAGAAAGTTATTAGTTTTTTTGTGTCTTAACATCTGTGGTCTGTGTTTCTTCCTTTGGCCATCTTGTTATTCTTTCAAGTTATTTGATAACTGGCAGTGCGTAACTGTTTATTGCCTGGGTCTTGTTCATGCCATTGAGCTGGCTTTTTAGGACTTGCCTCACTTGGAGACTGATTGTGGCTCCATTCCTGAGTTGGTACCCATAGCCAGTCTAGTTAAATATTTTGCTGAGGGGTTTCAGTCCTTTGCACAACAGCAGTGGGGACAGAGCAGCCCCTTGGTATATGCCACATTTGAGAAACACTTGTGCAAGTGGCCTGTCATTGGCTACGAGGGTGGTTTTGCCGATGACCGCTAGCTCTGCAAACAAATTTGGTATGTGTGTTCGCCTGGGGGCAGTGCTGACAACCAAGACTCTTTCTGGAAGGGGCTATTTCCACTTTGTGATGTCACAGGATGAAGACCCACTCATTTTTGTGGATTGGGAGGGGCTGGTGCTCAGAGCGTAGGGTTCTAGAAGAATGCTCAGAGATGCGTGATAGGAGCAAAATACTGCTTTGGGGATGTTTTTGGTGAAGAATTAACATTATTATACACTTAAAAGCTAAAAAAAGTTGATTTTGCATGATAAAAACCTTTTAAAAAAAAGCTTAGTAACAGGTGAGTCCATGGCATAAAAAAAAACAAAAAAACAAAATGAGTAGACATTCACACCAGATGAGCAAAGATGCCAGTCATGTCTTGTGTGGGCCTTATGAAATGCCTTTCATGTTTCAGTCAACAACATTGTAATCTCAGCTAAATTCTCACGCACAGCACTGTAATTATAATTGTGTCAAGCCTTAGTGGACACAGGTGCCTCATATTAACCTGAACACTCACTGAATAATTTTCATCAAACATCCATGCCGCTGTGACCTCAAAATAGACCGGACAATTTCCTATTGACTATGAGATTAGAGCCCAATTCCAAAACCAATCTAATGAAAAGGGACAGGGAACTCACAGAGGTAATTTGACTGGAGTATTGAGGGGAGCCCGTTTAAATCTAACTTATTTGGTTGTAAAAAAGATTCACTTTTATTGCTCAACTTTCTATTTTCATCACTGCTACTTGTAATGCTAACATGAAACATACATTAATTGAACATTTCTTTCTTTCCCAAAGCAATATGCGTGTTATAATTTAAATAAACAGTCTCAGACACTTTAAAAAGTTGTTTGTTGTTTTGTTAGTAAAAATTGTTTTAAGACAACATATTTTAATTGTTATACTCACTATGTTTTGTTTGGTTTGTTTCGAACAGGACAGTTTTCCTGCCAGATTCGGAGGGATCCACTTTGTGAACCAGCCTTGGTACATCCATGCTCTCTACACCGTCATCCGACCATTCCTTAAAGACAAAACAAGGAAGAGAGTAAGACAGAAGATCTTTTTTGGCAATGTCTGCAAACAACACCTTTCTTTTCTAAATGTTGTCATTTTTGTTTCCCCCCTAAAGATTTTCATGCATGGAAACAACCTGAACAGCCTTCACCAGCTCATCCACCCCGAGATCTTACCATCAGAGCTAGGGGGGATGATGCCTCCATATGATATGGGGACGTGGGCTCGAACTCTGCTGGACCACGCATATGATGAGGAGACCGATTACTGTCCGGAATCCTACACACTGTCGGTGCAAGACCTGGAGAGAGACCTGGAGAAGAATTTGTCCCCCAAAACCATGAAGAGGTCAGCATTTTGTAATCTTTCTACTTATATCAATGGGCATTGAAGAAGCTTGACTTTATTGGTTGTATAACCTCACTTTTAAGCCTCATTTCCACAGAGCGTTATGGTCTGGTCCAGTTCAGTATTTTGAAGGTTTCCTTTACAAAATTGACCCATTAAGCCTGATGGAACCACACAATTTTTGGGCCCTTGTTGGTTGTAGGTCCATAGGAAAAAGGACAGGATTGGTTAGGGCAGAGCTACTGTTGGAACCCGTTGATTGGTAGAAGACCATTACAACAAAAGAAAGTGGCGGTATTCTTCTTCCCCGCCTGCCATCTTCTCTCAAACAAAAATAAATGCTTTGTATAAACGAAGTGCCAAAAGCCAAGCGGAAAAAGAGCTGCTGTAAGACCTCCATTGTAGTTGTTAGTTTTGCTTTTGCCGTGGTCACACTACTATGACACAAAGCTACACAATCGTGTACACCCCACATGCGCCGTAACGGTCCAACTTTGAGTAGAAACATTCACCTGAATTTCCAGACCATTCTAAACCACTCAGTGGAAACAATCCTTCAGAGATTGAACTTCTACTTGTCTTCAAGTCATTTTCAGCTCATGCAATGAATCTAGTCAAAATATTTTTTCAATTAAATACTAATTCTGTGGTTATTAAACACATTATGTTATAGCTGTAATGGGAAAACGCTACACGTATCAACATTGCTGATTGCTCCTGTTTTGACATTTCAGTGTACTGAAGTGTGAACTCTTGAATAGGCTATTCCAAATTCGTCATTACTTTCTTTTTCAGTCATTCCAATACTACTTGTGCATTAGAGCCCATATCATCATGCCTCTACTCCTGTGCTTGATGCTGTACATCGATTTATTTTTTGCCAAAATAGCAGCTGATCAGAAATCTTCTGGTTTGTTCAAATAATAATTGTTCACCATCAAAGAAATGGTTTAGTTCCAGCTCCAATCAAATAAAGTCAATTCAGTCACTATCTTTTCTTGATTTGGTCACTGTCATGTTGAAAATAGATGATGTTAGTAAGCAGTGATTGATTGGTTTGAGTCAACATTACTTAAGAATGAGCTTGTTGGAAGTCCACAGCCCTACCACTTTGATTGAGGTGTTTGCTCAGTTTATAACTGTTTCCCCATTTTATAACTTGAATAATTTGCAATTCAGAAAAAAAATCAAGAGAAGAAATAAGGAGTAACAAGAACATGATAAAATAAGGTAGTTGAACTGACACATATAGTGACTGAGTAATAGCTGTTTGTTTCCCAATAAGCCTGTGGGATTTTGGCTTCTTGGAGCTAGCAAGTATTTCCTGTTTGGATGTCAGGGGGGAGGAGTTGCTCAGTCCAGTTCTTTTGTACAGTCAACGGTTCAAATGAAGCCCTTTCAAACAAAATGTGTCTAAATTCAAAAGCACTTTAGACTTCAACTTAGAATGTGATAGTACAGTCTAAGATGCAGCCCTAAGGCTTCCATTTGACACTTATTGTGACTTTAAACTTATGGAGGCTGTTTTTTAGTCTTAAAAGGTTTTCCTGTTTTGGAGCACTGAAACACTGGTTGCTGCTGTGTTGTTGTAGGTCTCAGTCAGTGGTGGAACCAGGAGTCCTGAAGCGACCAGACAAGGTGAAAAGCGATGAAGACAACATGCAGCCTCTGCTCTCGCTGGACTGAGACGTATATTATCAGCTTGAAAGCGTCCACAAATCAGTATTTCCAACACACTCAAACAGGTGGATGTACCTGGGCATATGCCAGACTCAACAGGCGCCTCGCAAAAAACACATTCCTTCGGCATTCTCTTCAACTCAAGGAAAAGCCAGAGACAAGAGGAACACGTCACGAGACTGAAAGAACTGCCGACGGAGTTATATACAGTCTATTTATTTATTTAGCTACATGTCAAGTGCCAATTTTAGGAAGTGTAATTGAACGTCTTGAAATAATCAACATGGAGCAGGGAAGACTTCTAAAGAGCAAGCAAAGCTGTTTTTACAGCAAACTTTGAAGGTGCCACACTTGAAAATGTTTCCTACCGTTGTACAGTCTATAGGTCATAAGGTGTGTGAAGAAACTGCAAAGAAGGATCTGGACTACGCCTTTGAAGCAGCAGGTTTTTATTATAGTTCTCTTTTCTTATCTTTATTCCCAAAATTCTCTGAATGTGCAAAAAGGACGGTTTAGAATTAGCTGCTTGGATTTCTTCAACATCTTTGACGGATTTTAGTTGAAGTTTATAGTTGTTTTCCATTTTTAAGGATTATTCTTTCCTACAGAATGAGTATGCCTATTATCAATTATTCTTTTCCAGTCTTGCTCCAGTTATTTCTTGGAGGAGCTGCTTTTGCCCTTCAGCCCTCTTCTCTCTTTTTTTCTGACCCACATGTGACACAACACAAAGCTTTCCTCTGCTGTTAAAGACGCAGCAGGATTAATTTGAACAACTGTTGGGCAGAAAATGACCAAAATGTATACTTCCTGAAGCTAATGGGTAAAAAAAGAGATTTCAGGTTGGCAAGGCGAGTAGTGTAATCCTTTTATTTGCTGTCATTTCAGCTCATAATTTTAGTTTTAAACTAAAACACAGTAATTATTTTTTTCAGCATTTAAGAAAATAGTTTTATGTAGTTTGGCATTGCAAGTATTTTCTTAAACTTGCAATTTTAAATTGAATTCAGAGATAGAAAATAAGGACTTTTATTATGAAAGAAAAAAAATGAGTGCAAAAACAAATATTCACACTTTAGTTCACTTCATTTTTGAATAGTAGTCCTCAAAGTTTAGTCTGAAAAGTGTTTTGTTGCGTTCTGAGTTAAGATGAAAATGGTTATCTCACCAAATTTTGACAAGCAAAAATCAAAGATATTAGGTTTATTTTGCTTACATAATCAGGAAACATGTTCAAAAGATCTGTTTTTACAGTTTGATTTTATGATTAAAGTTGAAAAATATTGTAAGTTTAAGTAACAAAATGACTTGTGACACATTTACAGAACAATAAGTCAAAGGTTTCTTTCTTTTTTTTTTTTTTTGAATAATACTTTAATTGTACTGGTAAAGAAAAAAAATGTTTTTACATCTAAAGTCTTAGATTCAATGTAGAAAGGGTGTATAATCAAACTAAATAATAAAAGCACCTGGAACACAGGAAATGATATAGAACTAACAATACCAAAACCGATATTAGCTTATAACTCATTATAGTACTAACAAATGGGAAAAAAGGAAACCCACAAATACATTAACACAGTAATGTTATTTGACAGGACGAGTGGTGACAGATGATGGTTTACTGTAAGGATTAAAAAAACCCAAACACAAAAGCTCAGGGCCAAAAACCATCGTGTACAAAACAACTCTGTGATTCGAACTGACAGTTGTTTGTCGTCTGGTTCATCTCTGAATTTATTTTCTACTTTAAAAGAGCTAACATTTTTCTAAATATATTCCTGTTTGTTTGTATTCCAGCATACAGTCATGCCTGAAATTAGTCAAACCCTTGGCAAAGTTGAAGTTAAAGTTACCGGCCAATTTTCTTTTGGTTGGAAATGTCACAGGATATACACAAAATAATGTACAATTTATGTCCAAAAAAACCATGACATTTTCTAAATTTGCCAGAGATATGAAAAATGTTGAGCTTAAATGTAAACGTTTTCACCAAAATATTTTTAGTACAGATTGAGAGAAAACAGTCAAATAGGGCAGAGCAGTCTAGAGCAGTCTATGGGTTTTTGGCTTTTTGGAGCCACCAGGTACTTCCTGTTTGGAATGCAAGGGGGAGGTCCCAGTGCACTCAGTTCAGTTCTCATATACAGTCAATCGCTGTGACATGTTTACCTTTGCCTTGAATCTGTAGAATTGTGTCAATGACTGGTTTACACTTTTAAACTTCACTTCAAATGTTAGTGAGTCAAAACATACCGCTTTAGATAACCAACCTTCTGGTTTTTCAACAAGCATTTATCTTCGGTCTGACCAAAGCAGTCCAGTAACAAAATAATTGGGTAACACAGCTCTAATGATCTGTTAAATCATTGACAAAGAGGCAAATGGATCTAACATCTTATTCTGTCCTGTTTGCAAGTCTTATGACAAAGACACTTCTCATATTTTCTCCCTGCTTTGTCCTCGTCACTCTATTGTGCACTATAGATGATTGTTTGCTGCCAATCTTTTTTTTTTTTACTGTCATGTATTATTATTTTTGATCTGTCAACATTCAAACTTGGTCTTATTGTTCTGCAAAATCCAAATTTTCCCAAATATAGAAGTAAATGAGAATAAATCCAATGTTTGTCTAATCATTGTCACAAATGTAAAAAAAAAAAAAAAAAATCTCTTTTTAAGAAAAACTTCTCCAGAACACCTTAAATATTATTATGACCAAATCTCACATTTCAAAATGCAAGATTACACTTCTGCACACATTTTTTTTACCTTGTTAGTAATTGTAGGCTAATATAAATTTGTAAAGTGACTTTTAGCAGTTTTATTCATCGGTATGTTGTGTACAGAGATGGTAAAGTGCTTTATTCACAGTTTTATTTGAGATTGTCCATATTTAAGAGTTTTACCTGATTGGTGGTTCAGATTGAAATATATCAATGAACTATATATATTGTATATCTTAACTAATAGGTTTGTCAAGGAACTTTGTTTTCTTTTTATAGAGGAAGTTAACTGAGCTTTACAGTCTTCTGACTTTTTTCCTGATACCATAAAAAGTTTTTTTTAGTTTATCTCTTAATTAACAGGAAAAAAAGCCACCAAACCTCATGTTTGTGTAGCCATGTTGCAATCTAAAAAATGCTGTTGGTTTTAGAGGGTGAAATGACACATTTCCTGTCTTCTACTTTTCCATTAATGTTGTAGTTTTTGCCTATTTTGGACGTACAAGTACTGCAGGTTTATGTGAAATTGGGTTAGGATACGGGATGTCTCTAACTTGTAAATAGGAATGACTCTGACAAACAAAAACAAGTGTTTTCAGGAACACAATTGTAATTTTTAATGCAGTTAGAGACAAATACAGACATTTAAAGTGACAAACTACCTGTTATTTATGCTTCACTGACTTTTCTCGAAGGTAAATGCTGTTCTGATTGCTCTGGTTAGTCGCTGCAGACACAACCAAAGGTTTAGAAGGACAAGCAGGCAGGAAAACAGACTTTGAGACAAGCAGGCGACCAAACAGATCACAGCAAAGCCGGGAGGCAGGATGCATGAAGTGGCCAGCTGCAACCAGAGCAGACAGATTGAATGTTGAACTATCGCACCAGCATGCACAGCGTGTCAGCGTCGCTTAGAGGAGCCTCTGCTCTGGTTGTCCCCTCAGTTCAGTGCTGACAAAACACAGCGGCAAAAGGAACAACTGGCAGATGCAACAATGAGACAGTCTCTAATTGTTATCAGTCACCTTTCTAAAAGAGAAACTCTTACTAAAAAAAGCAAAACTTTACCAATTTCTCTATTCAGAACTCAGTTTCCGAATGTTCCAGTCTTTTTTATTTGAAATTATTTCATACTTTTTCTGGTGGAATATAAAGTTGTGCAACAAAATTGAAATATTTGCTGTTGGGTCAGATGTTTTTGTCCAGTTAATTTATTAGATGCATACGCTCAAAGCTAGAACCCATAAGCAGACATGGTTGAACTAAACCATAACTATAGCTAAAAAAAGCAGAAAACCAAAAACTAGAAATGAAATTAAACAATATTGGATGGATTAACACCAAAAATAGCCAAAATATAAAACAACTGACTAGAAAAAAAGAGAGAAAAATAACAATTTTACTACTTACTGATTCAAGTTAAAGACCCACTCCAATTAAAATTGTGTTTTTAACATGTTTTTGTGGCATTTTCCTCAAATTGATGGTCATTTATTAAGAATATTAAGCTTAAAACGGCGTTTCTGAGTATTTCTTTATTCTATTAGTTGTAAATCAGGAGCAGACGAAAAAATGCCCCCCCCCCACACACACACACGATTTGTCCCGCCCACAACGCAGAGTCAAATTTTTAATGAACTACTGCTACTTTGCAGAAACTCTGCAGAAACCAAGTCTTAGAAACCAGTATTTTGTTGCCTCTTTTAGATTGCATGGCTTTATCTTGGTGCATCATGAAGAATCCTTCTCCTTTGGACAACCATTATTTCCAGCAGAAGTTCTACTTTTTTAGTAATAAATCTTATGATTTTACTTAAATTGTTTATTCACAACCATTTAAAAATAACCAACACAGTTTAATAAAAACAGTAGATGTCAACACCAGAATGTCTTCAAAAGAGAAAGTTTTTAGATGTATGTTTCTGTGTTACGCCAATCTTTAATGTGCTTTTATAGTATTAATACACACACATTAACAGAAAGAGACCGAAATTATTTAATTCTCACACAGCCACTGTAGATGCTTCCAGTTTTTAGGATCCAACATTTACATGGCATCCTTCCTTCTTTTTCAGTTACTTTAAAAGATTTTAAACCGGATCTCAGTCTGTTGGTGTTTAAATGTGTAAAGGAATGAAACCTCTTGAAATTAAATTTTATTATAGGTATACCTTATCTGGTGATGCTTTGCCAAACATGCAATTTTATTTTCATTCATTTTTACTTCAATCAAAACTGCTATTTATCTGTTTTTAATGCAGGTGTCGGCTGTGTATTTGCTCTATAAAGTGTAAACCGATTTGTCAGTTTAAGCATCAAGTTTTATTTCAAATGTTAAGCATTTTGAATGTTTTATATGATCTTGCTATGTCTTTCCTACTTGGATCAATGTTTTGCTGAATGAATTCGGATACCAGCAGCAAAAAAAAAAAAAAAAAGAAAAACTGTTTCCATCTAAATCCAAAATGTTTCTGAAATTGGACGGTTGGAGGTTTTTTTTTCTGCTGTAATAAACCACACTTTGTGATGCTGGTCTTTAATGAGCTGACATGGCTGTCATAGAGGTAATGATGCGTTTTTCTTATAAACTACTAAAAAACTGTAATTCCTCATCTTACTAATTATTTATTAAGCCTTAGTCACAAATGCCCATACGGGTGAATATGGACTGTCTGCGGGTGAAAGATGGGCAAACTTGTACAGGAGGAGCACGAAATATCAAGGTCGTAGACCGTTCTTTGAACCCGTAGAGCCAAAATGTTCATGGACATTTTGTTTTTATGGGCATGCTGTGGGCGATAAGTCGTTGTGAACACCTATACAGCATGCAAGTAGCATAGATTGAGTGAAGTCGTTGAGACAGAAGAGTGTCATATTGATTTTTAATTTTTTCAACCCCCTCCAAGTCCTGCGGATTGTGGAAGGAGCTTGTGAATGCGGGAAAAGTGCACGCACCTTCAGGCTTCTCGCATGTAGGCGTACTGTTAGAAATGGGGAAATTAGACAATCAGAGTAGAGCTTGTGTGGGTATCCTACAAACACTAAGGTATCACGTGCACGGATTTGAGTGTGGTCAGTAAGGTGCCAGTATTTGCACCTTACCATTGACTAGAGTGTGACGTAAGGGCACCGTACCACATAAGTGCGTGCAACTTACATTAACCTTGCAAATACTTTACAATACACTTGCACAACAATGGTACATTCCATTTTCATTATATGTCCCTTGAGGTTGCCATAAAAGCCTAGAGAAACATTCTCTCTTTGACGCTCTACAGGCCTGGACAACCCAAATAAAACCCCGTACAGGGGCACGTGACTAAGGCTTTATTTTATTACTGGCACAAAGCAGGAAAATGTAAACCTTATATTTCTTGTCACAGTATTTAAATGTAAAGGATTTTAAATACTGTTGAAAGATAATAACCAAACAAATGTATGTAGTTTACAGTTACACACAAAAACACAACAACTCATCAGGTATTGATGTCCATCCATTTGGATCACATCTTTTATTTCCTCAAAGGTTGAAGTTGTTGTTTGCTTCATACTTGATTGTGAAACTGCACAATTTTCATACTTTCTGCTACATTTTCACTTATTCAAACATGTGAAATGATAAGTGTGTTGTTTAATGAGTTTACTCAAAGAACATCTCTGAAGAAGTATGTGATTTTATTTGTTCTGAGTCATACATTTGTATCCAGGGACTTTTTTAGACTTGAATGTCTCTTTGGTTTTGAATGAAACTCTCAACACAAGAATTTTCTTTGTAATGGGGGGTGTTGTTGTTGACCAAAAATCTTTATTTCTCACTGCTGTTATTTCAGTCAAAGCCACTAAGTCCACAGAGAATCCAATGTGTTGTTCCCTAAAAATCCAGTATTTCTTCTCTGAAGACACTGAATGACTTTTTTTTTAACCCCTGGGGATTTTCTGAGAAATAAATGTGCAATTTTCAGTTCAGTTATTCAATTTTAATATCACTGAAGTAGATGTAGGAGCTGTAGGAAAACCAAACTGAAGCTGAATTGTGAAGTTATTATGGTAAGGCAGAATACTATATGAAGAAACCTGTTCAGTTAGCAGATGAACAATGTATAAATGTTCTCTAAGACAATTTGCTGAGATGTAAAATATTCAAAAATAAATATGGACACAACAATTTCCACCATTTTTGTGTCTGTTGTTGCCTTTTTTAGATTGCATGGCTTTGTTGTGGAATTTCATGAAGAATCTTTCTCCTCTGGAAGAAAGTAGATTTTTTTTTATAATCATACAACTTTTTCTCATAATTGTACAACTTTATTCTCATGTTTTACTTTTTTACTCATAGTTTTACAACTTTTAAAGATGGAATTTTTTCATAATTTTACATCTTTTTTTAAATTTAAAATCTCGCAATTTTACAACTTTATTCATGCTATATTTGAACTTTCTCAAAATTTTACACATTAATTCTCATAAAACTTAGACTTTTTTTCATAATCTTACAACTTTATTCACATATAGTGGCTCTAATACTTTGTTGTTGCTAGTAAAAGTTTCAAGTTTTGTCAGAAAGAGTGAATTATTTCAATTAAAACAATAATTAAAAAAAGAGACAACCAAAATCTCAGATAAAAATAGCCAAAGTTGTAGTCATTCACTTAGTACTGGAATTTTGATCACAGTTTTTTTTATAATGAAGGTTTCTTAACCAAAATAATTCAGGAAATCCCGGAGTCTTCTTAAAAATAGCAGTTATGTGGTAATAAATGCATTCTTTAGTAAACACAATTAGACCAACACAAGTGTAAGTACATATTTATTAACACATAAAAGCATTGATGTGACGGACTTTACATTTTTTATCTTCTTATCCTTCGTAAAATGATACTCTTACCAGTCTGATTTGCCACTTTTTACCTAATTTCTGCTTCTGAGTATGACTCAGTCCCACAGACTGACTCATCTAGTGATTTTAATCACACAAATCTGTGATGTACAATTCATTTCATTTTTGCGGTCGACTAACCCTGACCTCTACAGAATCTAAGCAACAGCTTCCAGTGATTTTCCAAATTGTAGAAATCTGACTGTGGAATCAAAGTTAAAACTCAGCAGATGAAAACCAAAGTTTGGATGCTGCCATTTCAATCAAATTACCATGCACAAAACAAAAAAGTTATTTACAAAGGAAAATATTTCCTCATAAAATCAAACAACCTCAGTTTTGGTTGAAAGCATTTTTTCAAAAGAACCAGTGATAACAAATTCTTTTTTGAGGCCTTGATATTTTTTTTTATGAAATTGATTGAACAGACACAGAAAAATAATTATGTTTTTTTGTATTCCTTAAAAACCTAAGAAGTGAAGTTTTTTTTTCATTTTACTCATCAACCAGGTATTTAAAACATCCTAAGTCTATGAAAAGCTTAAAAAACCAAATAATTTTAATGCTCTGAATTAACATGAGTAAAGTAAGTAGAAGGTAGTATTCAACCTTTTTTCAAAGGCACGTTTCCACCTCATTTATAAACTCAGCACTTTAATATTAACTGGCTTTTGTGGAAGAAGCTCCCCAAAGTATAGACTGGAGCTTTCCTGCCATTTCAAACACTCAGAATGACAGCAAAACAGCGTTGGTCAGTTTTACATCTTCTAACGAGGGAGAAACTCCAAAGATCACAGGAAATTGAACCTGTGACCCTGATATTGACAGTGTTTCTCAAACATGGTCCTCCATTCTGCAAGTTTCCATGTAAACTGTGCTAACATACCATTTAAGTTGTCTTCAAATGACAAAAATCAGAGGATTTTTCTGCTGTTTTCTTGTCACCAACAAATAACGTATGAAGATTCTTCATGATAGCATTCATGAGGCGTTTCACAGAACAGGAAAGTCTTCAACTAATTTTAAATCTAGACTTATTCAAGTTAAAATGCCTTAGAAAAAAAATCAATCAGAGCTCAAGCATCCTCTTCAGAAATGAATCTGACAAAAAACGGTTTAAAGAGAGCTTTTTCAAGAACTTACATCCATACAAGCCAAAAAATAAAAAATAAAAAGAATCAGTATGCTCCAAAATAAGAAAAATAACAGATTACAATATAGTTCAGCTCTTTGAATAGCAGCAGTCATACATTCTGAAGAATCATTTCATTTAGTGTTAACACTTTTGATGATTTAATGTATTTTTTTCCCTCAAAAACTGCACTCAAACCTTTCAAAATAACGGGGGTTTTAAAAGGACAGCAGCCCCTCTTCATTTCTGTAGTTCAAGTTTATAGCTGTACGTTCAAAGATCAGAAAACAACACACACTATTTTGCAACACAAAAATCTGTTTTTTTACCCTCTCATTCCTCAGAAATCTGTGTTTTAATATACAAATCTGAGCAGAATCAACGGTCATCTCCAGACTCCAAGCAACAGAACTTCATGCATCTGGCCAAACGTATAAAAAAATCAGTAAAATAAAGGAGAATGTCTTTAGATTAAAAATATAAGCACAGGATGAGAAACCAAGGCTACAGTGTCTGAACATTTAAAAAATAAATCTGCATTTAGTTGGTTTCTATAATTATAAATAAAAATAAAACCTAAAATTCATTGAGAATCTGTTGTTAAAACCTGTTTTTTAAACCTTTTTTTTACATTTGGGGACAAAAAATGAAAAACTATCACTTATAAACCGACATAAATCACAATATATACATTACAAATATCTTTACAATAAAATAAGTGTTGACAAAGTGTTAAAAATGTAAGACAAAAACTAAGAGTGGCAGGAAAAAGAGGATGCATAGAAACATAAACCCCCAGTGCTCAACCACTAATTAAATACATCAATAAATAGACTGTTGTCCAATCTTTTCTGTCAGGTTCAGACTGCCCCGTCATGAGGCTTCAAATTCCCCCTACTGCCCTGCTGCCCGAGCTGCTCTCTGCCGCTCCAGCATGGACTTGATGGCAGGGGACAGCACGGCAGGCGATATGGCCGGCGTGAAGTGTCGGAGAGGATACTGAACACTTTTACCCGGAACGTAGATGCACTGAAAGAATTTCTGGCCTGTAAAACACAACAGAAACCCTCTGTTAGGACTCACATTTTTCTCAAAAATGTTCTGTCACGTATTTGTTTCAGGAACTTTTACCTGATTTCTTCTTTTCTGTAGCGTTGTCTTCAGCCTTGAATTCTTCTACAAGTAGAGTAGAACACATGTAGTTAAATAATAATATAAACTATCCTTTTAATACGATATAGAGATAATTGAAATAAAAACTCTCCCCTACTAGAAATTATTCTAGCTATTTAAAAATCCAGAGAAATAAGCTAAGAAGTACGAGGAACAGCCTTCAAAAAGTTTGTCTAAAAGAGATTTCATGCAGAAAAAACAGAATGATGTCTAATTTAATTCATTTGAAATTATCCTTTTTAGATTTATGAAGTATTTTTATTTTTCACATCACTTTTATTAAACACCTTTCAAGGTTTCTCTGTTCTTTTACACTTTTGATATTTTTTGTAACTTTTTTTAAAATCACATTTCTCAAAAGAACTGGTCACTGTGGTCTTTTTATAATGATTTTGCTGTTTTTAGCCAAAAATAATCCTGTGTCATTTTCTAGCACATAGTTTCTGCAGAGCGGCAGGAGTTCATTAGAAACAAACAACTTATATATGGTAATATATTATCTTTGGCACACCAAAGAAAATTTTTTTAAATAAAACATGTTATTTTTGCGAGCTCCTTTTCCTACCCAGAAGTAATAAACATCAATCTCTGAGGCACCACTTTTTGCTCCTTGTGGGTAGCACCCATTTCATGACGTCAACCTAAAACCGACCTCTTTCTTTTTTTTTACATTCCATCATCCACCACAGCTTAACATGGGCATTCTCCTGGAATGAGGTGCTTTGCATGTGTTGGTTTGTATGCATAGGTGTGCGTGTGAACTGTATGTTGACAAGTTTGTGAAGACTCTTGAGCCAGCAGGTATTTTTGTAACAACTGAGTGTGTGGGCAGGCCCCGCCCATTTTGGACTAACATTCACACTTGACTGTAATGATTATAAACTTCCAGCATCTTGTTGCCTGTTGTTTTATGATTCTACCCACCCTCCCCTGTAGTCATCCTCCAACTTTTTAATTGTCTGGAAAACTGGGTACAAACTTATAGTATTTCTTTACAGTCCATTTGCAGAAAAAAACCCCTCAAATATGCAATTTTAAGCTCAATTTTCTTTATATATGTCCTCCATCATAAAAAAACACCACATAAACTTGTTAAAAACACCATATAGTGGCTCTTTAAGGAGGTTTCTGGTTTTAATTACCTATTATTTAAATTAAAATCTAAAAATTCCAGGAACAAAACTTGAGATGCTTCATGTAATCCACCATCCTTAGTGTAGTGTGATGGTTAGAGTCTATTTTTCATGCATGTTTTTCACCAAAAAATACTTTTCAAAGAACCATTCATGCTGACAGTGACAGCTGACAGTTGTTTTACCCCACTCACAAAATAAAACTCAAACACTTGCTCCAATTATGATGTACGCAAATAAAATCAAGCTGAAATCTGCTGACATTTTAGTGCTGAACTGGGAAATAAAGCCCACCTCTTGGAGACACCTTAGAAACGTGATGTCAGATATTAGGAGGGTGTTGCACTCACAGAGGTGATCTACTGAATAACTCAGCATGAAAACTACAGTTAATGACAAAACCTGTTTAGATAAGTGCTATTGTTGTATTATACATCTCAAAGTGTCAGTATTTTAGTTTACAGTATAAATCAGTAAAATATTGGAACAATAATGAAATTTGACATTTTATAATGTCGTTTCATTCATGATGTAGTTCTTCATGCAGAGTTAAACAGTGAAAATGATCTTACAGGACTTACAGGAAGAGGGTCTTTTTCCATTCACTATTAACAATAAGCATATACAATGTTATAGTCATGAAACGCACCAATTCATGAAGCCTCATTTGTCAGTGATGGGGTGACTGCACAGCTCAAGAGCGCAATTATTGTTGGTCTGTAGGAATTTTTCTTTCATCCAAAAAGCTTCCTAAAGCTTAAGACATCTAAAGTAGGAAACCATTTCTGGAATAAACAGAGTATCAATATTCTGGATGAATCAGACTTACTCTTTTGTGATGGATGCATTTCTTTGTCTAAAAATTCAAAAGAAAAAAAGTGAAATTCATCACTGTGGTTTGAACGTGTGAGACAGTAATCTAACTCCATACCTTCAGCTTCTTTGACAGGTTTTCTGCCAGCCTTCGCAGCTGTGAACGAGAAGACAGCTTTATTGCAGCCTGTTAGATCTGGATAATTGCAGAGTTTTGTCAGTAGTTCTTTAGCATTCTTCTTTGAAATAATGCAGCATTAAAAAATCAATATGCATAAAGCAGCAGTTTATTCAGACATCATTTTAAGGATTCCCTCTGATAGCTGTTTTTTAATCTGTTAAACATCACAGAACATCAATGTCATCCATTTGTTCGACATTAACTATATTAGTATTCTAAAGTCATAAATTAAATATTTTCCTCCAATTTCAAATGCTTACTGAGTTCATTTGCTTTTTAATGAGGTGCTGATTCTGTTCTCCTCACTGTGCTGCTGGATGTCTGATTTCCAAACCCCGAAGGTTTTTTAATCAACACTTCTGTTGTGAAGCAGATGGCTACAGGTGTTGCACATTAATCAAAACCAGCAATTTACCACAACAAAGTAGCAAAGAGATTTAAACCCACTGGGCTGTTCAGTTCAGTTCAGCTCAGGTCTGGATGGCAGGGTTTGAAAGAGAACAGCCACACTTGGCTTGCAATTTTTAATGTTTGATGTCCAGCTACAGACTTTTTGTTTTGGCCACCAGAAAAGTTGATGAGACAGGAAAAATAAAGGTGACAACAACTGCTCCCTTTTTGTTTCAGACTTCTCTGGCTGCACCAATCAGAATGCTTCATTTCAGTCTTCATTCTTTTTTAATAGTTCATTTTATGACTCTTTAAATTACATTAAAAGACATTGGTGACCAGTAGGGGGCAGTTTTCAAGATATTGAAAACACACAAACTATACTTTGTTTGTCTAATTTAATCATTCCTAACAGTCAGAACTCACACGTTTTAGGGGAGTTGACAAAAGTTTAAAAAAAATCAGTTTGACACACCTGCATCTCACCTCCTTATTTACCATTACGTGTTATATAAGTGTTAACTATGACCTGTAGCCCGTAGTATGGTCGGAGACAAAAACGTACATGAACATTCTTGTTCTATGGGCTCACTAACCAGTTTAGGACCTTGATGTTCCCTGCGGGACACCTGCGTTCCTCATACAGGTTTGCCTGTTTTTTGGCCACAGATAGTCTGTATCCACCCGTAAAGGCAGTTATAACTAAAGCTTAGTGAGTCAGTTAGCCAGCAGAAACAATAAGAAAACAGGACAAAGTAATAGTTGTGTGTTTTTGTCTTCCAACTACAACAATAGAATTTTACGAAAATCTTCTCTTAAGACTTGATCACCACCGCCTTAAAACAAATGACACCACTGCTTTGTTTTACTTGACTTATTGCTGTTCCAAAATATAACAAAACCAGTTCACAACATTTTTAATTACATAAAGAACTGCAACATGACTTCATTTTGAAGCCTTCATGCCCCAACAGAAGAATATATCCAAAGTAGGACTTTTGGTAACATTTGGCAATCCAAATGAAAAATCTACACTTCTTCTGGTTCCTGAGGGTAAACTTGTCTTTTCTTTATAAATAATTATCCAACTAACACTTCAAAAGGAGACAAAGTTCTATAGGTTTAATATTTTTTGCATACTACATGTGAAGCAAAAATCTCAAACTCTTCTCACACATTTTACCAAAATGCAAAACCAAAAATCACAAAACCAACAGCTTCAGCAAAATAAAAGGGACTTACTTTTCTTTTGTGATAAGAATCTTAACTTTGACTTCCCTGTAATCAACACACATAACAACACTGAAACTGCAGTTTGCTGGATGCTAAAAATCCCATTAGAAGATCGGCTACCTGATTCAGATGACCTGACAGGAGTGTCTTTTCTGATGCTTGAAGTCACATTTGCCCTCTTTTCATCTTGCAGTCTTCTATATTTTAACCGCAAGGGACGTGGTTTTGGATCTGCATCTGCTCAGAATAATAAATGTCTAATTTAATAACTAAATTTAAGCCTTTATTTAGCTCTAAAATCAACTGAGATGTGCTAAACAACAACGATGATGTCAGAATGTCACCTTTCTTCCCTGTAGATGCTTTGACTTTGCGCTTGACAGCTGCTGCTCCATCAGTGCGGAAGAAACACAATTAGTTTCCAATCAGCTCGCTTGTCGTTGATGTGATTGATCACTTCATCCATGCTAATTGATCCATGTCAGTGGGTGTTACCTGACTTTTCAGATGTTGATTTCCTTTTCTGTGTTGCAGCTGCAGGCCCTGACATAATGAAAGAAGACCTGCGATTAACAGCTTGAATAACTTCTAATCCAAACACAACAAAAAGGTGCTTTTTTTATTTCAAAGGAGGCGAGTTTAGTCGTTTTATGAGACGTTGAAAGGACTTCATTACTGTCTACTCCAGAAAATTCAAACTGTTCCTTAAAGATGCAGCAAGTAAGAAAAAATAAAATTTGAAATAATAAAAAAAAAAGCCCTGCAGTTTAGTGTTTTAAACAATATTCTGTCGTCTTTACAATAGTCCCACCCGTGAGCCAACCTTAGATAATTACTTGAGGAGACTAAAGACTGGCAGACTTCCCAAGCTCCAATTAATCCCTCAAAACATAATGGCAAAGAGAAACTCAGCTTTAAGCATTATTATCCATACAAAAGACTAGAAAAACCCAAGCAAACGCACTAAGAGATCAACATATATTTGTTTTTGTACTTGTAAACTAGTGAACCAAATATATTCTAACTTGAAAGACAATTTTCCACAGATTCTAAATATACAGAGATTTTGCCATTTCTTTCGACCTCTGATAAGCTTAGAAACTTTTCATCTTCATCAGTGGAGTCATAGATTTGCAAGGAAAACAAACAAAAAAAAGTTTTCAGGATAATTAAAAATATACAGATCCGTAAACAGGAAGCTCATTCTACACTGAAATTCTGGCCAAATACTAGCATCTTTTAGAATTTCGGTTAAATACAACTTTTTAGTTCATATATGCATGAAAAAAAATCCAAGTATATTAGAATACCACTATAATGACTAAAAATAAAACAAAGTCAATTGGATATTTGTGTTTTAAAAACACCTTCATAACAATGTTTTTAAAACAGTATTTTTTGCAATGTTGCTTTACCAATTCTTTTAAGATTTTTGATTATTCCCCATGAATTTCTCTCAAAATAATAATTTCTTTATTGCAAAAGAAAAATAAACGTTTTTTTTTTTTTGTTTTTTTTTTTTAAATTTATTTCAGAAACAAATAGAAAGACCGGGCAAAACTACGGAGCCCCTTATTGACATTGAAGTAAAACAAAGTACTGGTTTCTCTGGAACACCAGAAAGAAACAATAAAAATACTTTTTTTAAAAAAAAAATTGGATGTCCCTTTAGGGGCTCCATACAAAACAAATTTATCTTTCCTTGCTTTACTTATTGACTTTATTTTTTAACATGTTATGGTTCCTTGTAGTTGTAAAGATATGCAGAGTTTTATTTTGTTCATTTTTTTCCTGGCCTCCTCCTCTAGGAGATGCTTTGCCAGGAAATTAAGCCAAAATAAAGTTAGATAAAACATTGCTTACCTTTTTTAGTCACTGCTTTAGGTTTTGTTTTTTCTTTTTTAGCAGTCAGTTCTGTAAAAAAACAAAAGGGTTGATGGTAAAAGTAAAAAGTTGACTTTCTTACCAAAGCTTAATATAATATAAAGAATTCCATGTTAACTATAAAATATATCTGAGATTGTTCTGCAGGTTGTTTTTTTTTAACATTTAAGAGCTTAAACTACCAAGTGATCAAGCTAAAACTGATAATTTTCTCTGTCTGTGAGAAGATAATTATGTTTATATATTCATGCAGACTTCATTTTTTTCAGTGCATACACCCGTAGCTCTTTGTGTCATTATGTATCAGTGTTTAATGCTGCAGCTGTAGTTAGTTACAGGAAGCAGTTATCTGCTTAATTAAGCATTTAGTCTGTTAGGCAAAGCATTCAGTACCTTTCACTGATTCAGCGGCCTTGACTTTTTTCTTTGTAGCTGAAAGTGACAATGTGGGAATTACTGCTAATGAGTGTATTTCACAGAAAAACAACTGTTTATGCAAACAAACTCAGTAAATAGTCTTTACCTTTCTTGGTGGAGGCAGCTTTATCTTCTTCCACAACAGTCTCTGCTTCTTAAAAGAGAAAGTTTATGATGTTACTTTAATTTTTATGCTTTAACATAGGATGTTTTCAGTTTTTCCGGGAATAATTATACTATGAAAGGCATACATCTGCAACAAACTGACATAATTAAGAGGATAAAGAAAGAGACAATGAACCTTGAGGTGGAGCTGGAACATCAGCTGGAGTTGGAACATCTGCTGGAGCTGGAACATCAGCTGGAGTTGGAGCTGGAACATCAGCTGGAGTTGGAGCTGGAACATCAGCTGGAGTTGGAACATCTGCTGGAGCTGGAACATCAGCTGGAGTTGGAACATCAGCTGGAGCATCAGGTGGTGTAGGAGCTGGAGTCTGGACCTCCGGTTGGGTTGCTTCCTCTTGTTTTGGAGCCTCCGGCTGCTCAGGCTGGATTGGCTGAACCGGATCAAGCACTTCTGGTGGAGGTGGTGCCACTGGCTGATAAAGAGGCTGATATGGTTGATATGGAACATACAGAGGCTGCATCAGGGGCGGAGGAGATTGCTGGTGATAAACTGATGGGTTTGGTGGAACTCCAGGATGGACCGTCACAACTGGAGCAGACGGAGCTAAAAAATAAGAAAACAAGGACATTGTTTGGAACTGAAAAAGTGAAAACCAATCTATAAATGATTTAAAGAAATGCAACATCAGTGATTACCTGACACTGTCGGAGGAGGGTATGGATTATCTGTGACTATGTGATGAACTGCAAGAAGGACCATTAATAATAATGCAAATGTTTTATGTGCCTGCATATATATTGCCACAAAGCATTTGATTAGAATCTTGGTTGCTTACCATACCAGCCTGGAGGGGAAGGGCAGTAAACTGGTGCAGGTCTGCAAGGACCCACTAGAAGAAGAAAAGGAACATTTTCACGTTATTTCACTGCAACATTTATAATTTAGTTGTGGAATAAAGAATATAATGTACAAATGTTTTTAAAAAAATAGGAAAAATTAACTGTTTCAATTGTTAAAACATAAAGAATCTATATTTTCTTTAACAATAGTCATTGTATTTCTAAAAAGAATCACAGTGTGAAGATAACTAAATATATTAGAGTTTCTTTCTTTTTTCCTAATTAAAAGGACAAATTGTTGCAGATCTTTGGGATTTGCTTAAAAAAAGTTATTTTTTTCAAAACCTTACAACTGTTCCCTTGGCAACAGCGATGAGGATAAAAGCATTTTGATATCAAACATCTTAGAAATGGTTTACAATCACAAACCATAAGATTAGATGCCATACCTTCTGGTGCAGATTCAGTGAGGTGTTCCTGCTTTTTGGTCCCTTTATCTGAATGTAAATATAATCAGATCAGAAAGTATAGGAATTAGCTTATCAGCCTATCCTGTAATTATGATCAAACATAAATGTTACTCAACCTTTCTTTGCAGCACTGGTTTTCTGCTTTAATTTGGCTTTAAAGAAGAACAGAAAAAGAGAAGAGTTTTATTTAATTTATCAATAATTTTGTAAATCGTCTAAAATACTTTAACAGCTGGAAAATGTGTTTCTCAAAACACCTTTGAGAAGAGGTCCAAGTCTGATCCGCTTAGGTTTTGACTCCAGTCCTGCAATTCTGGGAAGACCTAAACATAAAGTCAGAAGATAATCATCAACATTAAAACAAAAGCACGAGGAGTGGTAATGTTCTTATGAAATGTTGTTGTCAGGCTCACCCTGTTTTTTGAGTTTTTCAATAGGACTCACAGATTCCAGACCTTAAATTAGAAACTCAAGAAATTCAATTCAATTCAATTCAACTTAATTCAATTATAGAGGTTCATACTTTTTGGAATATCCATCTGAACAGCATTAAGTAAATTGACCAATTCTCTGGATACTTATTTATGATTATTTTTATTAATAAATTAAAGCCATTTTTACCTTTTCTCCTTCTCAAAGCTGAAACCCTCCTGGGACCAACTAAAAATGCAAAAAATAAAAAAACAAGATCAATTATTTTAAACTTAAACCTTTAGGTATATACTTATTAGGCTTTATTGAACTTTATTGAACTATTTTGTTTATTTTACTTTTTATGCACATTATCAATTTAATGTGCCTTATGCAGATATGCAAAAAAATCAACGTTTAAAAATAATCACAATAGAAAAGAAAATACATGAAAAGGCAACAAAAATACAATAGAATATACTTAAACTTAGAATGTTGGAAACAGCTTAGATCATCCTGGCAGCAAAGAGCAGCTTCTTTGTTTAGTTCCATACTGAATTAACAGCTGATCGCTCGCAATTACAGAGTTACTGAGACAACAAACAGACTTTAAGAAAGTTTCTAAACTATAAATAATTGCTATTTAGAAAGTCAAGATTTTAATTCGTGTCCATATTTTCATCATTAAGTATTATAATTTTTTTGAGAGTTGAGGACAGTGCCCTGGACAAAACATTTAAAAATATATATAATTAGACTTCTGTGGCTATGTGTTTTTCATAAAAATTAGCATTAAGTGGCCACAACTTAGTATTTCAAACACAATTTTGTGGGCACAAATTTGCATTTTGTGCCCACAAATTAATATTTTAGTAGCTTATATTCCCATGACCATTTTGTGGCCTAGTATTGATTTGTTCATTTGTTGACAAATGGCTAATTTGTGCCCTCAAAAATGCTTATTTTTGCACAACAAAAATTTCAATTCGTGTCACAAAATACTAATAAAAACAAGGTTTGTGGCTACAAATTATTAATTTGAGGGAATTTTTTTAATATGTCATGTCCAGGGCTCCTTATTTGAGATTCAAAAAACTTTAGCATTTTCTAAAAGATTTTCTGAATTTTTTCCTATTGCACTAATGATTATGCCAAAAAACGAAGCATTTCTGTTCAGTCATGGCTTTTGGTGCAAATAAAGTAACAAGGCTGTACAGCAATGTGCCTTTCTTTTTTCTTGCTTTTTCCTTCAGAATAAAATGCAGCGCTTACATTTTTTTTTCATAAAAAATGCTAAAGTTCTTACACATTTTGAGTTGTTTTCCCTTTTTTTTTTAAAGCTATGTTGCCAGAAACACCATCACATATTTATTAGCAAAATATGACTCTTCTAAACAATGCTGACTTATGATGGCATGCTAACCTCTATTATTTAAATACAATTTCCCAAAGACAAGATAATCCTGTACTGGATTGGCAGCTTGAAGCACAGCCTTGCAGTTTCTGTTTTTAATACAACAAAATGAAACAGATGGTTTGCTGTGTTTAAATGGCGCTTTAGGACACTTCTGATGTTTTCATGTAAACAACTTGTGCATTAAAGTGAGACGTCACACCAACCTTTACTTTTTTCAGTCTTGCTGGGAGTCTCTTTGCTCTTTGGGGAGTGCAAACAGGGGCACTCTGAAAAAACAAAAAAAAAAAAAGAGAAAATTAAAATTATTCACTAAATCTGACAGAACAAACACTTTCTTCCTTTGGTTCGGACCTGCGGGTTCAGATTTTTCCTTTTCCTCTTCCGCCTCAGGCAAAGGTTTCATCACGTTCACTGTTGCTCTTTCTTCTTTGTCATCTTCGTCATCCTCCTCTTTCTTATCCTCATCTTCATGCACAGTTTCTTTGGACTCTGCTTTTGGCTCTCCATCTTCGGCCTCCTCATCATCTTCCTCCTCCGGAGCATCAAGCTTGCTGGAATCTGACGAGCCAAGTGCATTTGAACGAACTCACAATGCTTTATAAAAACTAATAAGCTAGTAAAATAAATCTTACTGATTGCTTAAAATGTTTACAAAAATGATTTCAGATGGTCGAGGTGGTTACCAGATTAGGCATTTCCCACTCAATTTTGGGGTTTTGATTTTGATTTTGCAGCCAAAATTTGCTTTGAACAGGTGGACATAATTTGGGCAGATTTGGAGTCAGTTTAACATATTTGAATTCCTTGTTGAAACGTTTCAACCAGGGACATGAGGTCAGGGAAAGGAGGTGAGGCAACTGTCTTCATGAGACCTATAGCTACTAATAATAATAATTATCTGTTCTACAAATGCAATTTATATATATATATATATATATATATATATATATATATATATATTACTCTAACCATTCTTATACTCAAAATCTCTGTATTTTGATTATTTTCCAGAGGTGCATCTATCCATCGTTGAATCACTTTTTTTTTCTATGATCCAACCAGATCAATATGTCTGAGGCAGAATAGAATTGACCTATACCATTAAAAAAATTGCTTGAAAATAAGAAAAATCCATGATCGAGTCAATATTTGAAAGTACAATTTTGGACGGAGACATGGTGGTTTATTTTACTATAATGTAAAAACGACCAAGTGCCATCAAAACGGACAACACAAGTGATGCAGCAAAAGCTGATCAAGCCATCATAACAGTCCAATGTGTAGAAACACTGAGTTTTGCTGTGACCACAGAGTAGTAGAATGTTTTAATAATGTTCTATTTGTATTATTTTATGTGGAAAAACAAGTGGGTTGAACTTTATGAAACTAAAATGTTGCCATTATTTCTTGTTTACTTGTTTGTTTTTACACATCCTTAATTTTAACTTGATTATATTGCAAGAAACTCAAGGAATCTGGAAAATTTCACTGGCACTGTCCAGGTATTTATCAGGTATTTATCTTTGAGGTCAGTGAATCGGATCGTTCAAAATGAATCAAAATCAAAAGTGAATTGAATCGGCAACCACAAATATCGAATCAAATAGTTGGCAAAATGAATCATTAGATCCCTAATGATTTATGTTCATATACAGTGAACAGTGTGAGGAGATGCAGCACCAAATAGATACTGCAATTCCCTGCATACTTACTTGAGTGTGAGCCTTTAGAGTACTCAGCATACGCTGATGATGTAATGCTTCATTTTTTTGTTTCATTAATTCATGGAATTTTTATTACGTCATCACTTTTTCAAAAATACTTAATTTATTTCACATTTGCTGACTGTTTATTTAGTGTTTGAATCTGACAAAAAGTTTCACTGACAAAACAGAAAGTGAGGAAGGCTGAAAAACAAATGTGATTTGTGTGATAATGATAAAAAAAACAACAGCTTATTTGTTTTATGAATGTATGAAGTTGTTGAGAGGATTTTTGTTGGTTTTGCACAAAATGTCCTGTTTATACACAGATAGGGAAACACCAAATACTTTATGTTTTTAGGTAATCTCAGTTGATAAGTTATTTGATTCATCACTTAATGGTTTATTAATACTTGGACATTTTTATATCAATAGAACCAAAAATCAAAACCCTTCTTTAATACTTTTCACTAGGACATTTGCTTATTTTTTATTTTTTGCTTATTTATTTAACTTTTTTTTCTCACTTAAATTCATGAGAGGTAAAAACACAAAAATAATTTCCACTTTTGTTCATGATAAGGAGTTATAAAACCCTTGGGCTAATATTTGATAATTTGTGTTTATTTTTCCCTATTTTTTATTTATTTATTTTTTAAATCTAATGATTGAGAAAACGGGGGGGGGGGGTGTTCCTAATAAAGTTTAATAGGAGTCAGTTATTTTGTACTTTGCTCTTGCTAACTGCAAAAATGGGAAGTAATAATACATTCATTAATTTTCTATACCGCTTTGTCCCTTTTGAGGTCACGGTGCTGCCAGAGCCTAACCTGGCTACTCATGGGCGAAGGCAGGAGACACCCCTGGACTAGTCGCCAGTCTGTCGCAGGGGCCACAGTCACACACCCACACTCGCATCCACACCTAGGGACAATTTTAGAGTGACCAATTTGTGTGTGTGGGGTCTGGTATTTTTTAAGATTACTTTTGGGCTTTAAAACTGTGTCTCTATCTGGCAACACTGGACAGAAGCTCAACCCATTCTTACAGGCAAAGAAGAACCTGGACTCCAGTGAGAATTACACACCTGTTTCAGCCTCCTCCAGCTTGTCGTCATCATCATCATCATCATCCTGTGTGAGCTCTTCTCCACCCTCAGCTTCATCAGTCTTTGGTGCCTCCTCTTGGCCAGTGAGTGCTGCTGCAGTGGCAGTTTCAAAGACACAAAACAGCTTTTTTATGCACAAAAAACACCCAAACAAATCAACAATCCTTTGATTTTTGACTGCTGTAATGTGAGATGTAACTAACCAGTGATGCTGAAAAACAGTTTGGAAAACAAAAACTCTTTGGGTTTTAGTAAAATGATCAATGCACTATACCTGCCAACAAGATATCTTCATCTTCTTCTTCATCTTCATCAGTGAAGGACTCAGTTCTTTCAAGTTCATCGTCATCACTATCAGATTCTGTGAATTGATTGTCTTCCTCTTCCTCCTCATTTTCGTCCTGTGATCTATTGTCATCACTTGTTGATAAACCATCACTGACGTCTTCATCAAGGTTTATGGAAGTGTCATCTTTCTCATCTTCATCACCTAAGACTCCGCTATCTGAAGTTAACAATAAGGGGATGTTAGATTCCTCCTCATCGTGGAGGTCCTCTTCATCCTCAGGTTCATCCTTACTTTTATCGCCTACTGTTACAAGGACGTCTTTGTCAAAATCTTCAAAGTCTTCCTCTTCTTCTTCTTCATCATCAGCAAAATGCTCAGAGGTCGCGACAGATTCATCTTCCTCTGATTGGTCCAAATCATCATCTGTAGTTTTCAGATATTTCTCTTCGTCATCATCGGTTTTGAGTGGAAGTAGAGGAGGAAGATCTTCCTCACCAGCAGGTTTAAGAACATCGTCTTCTACATCTTCACTATCAATCACAAGAGGAGGAAGATCAAAGTCCAAGTCATCGTCAGTGTCTTCTGCTGGTAGATCATCACTGTCAGATGTTGGAACATCTTTATCTGAACTCTCATCTTCTAATTCTTCCTCCTCCTCCTCGCTTGAAAGAAGCAATGATTCACTGACATCTGAGGAGTCGAGAATTTCTTCCTCACCAGTCTTATCATCTTCATCAGAGAACGTTGGGTCTTCATCATTCTCTTTCACATCAAGTGACTCAGTTTCAGAATCCAGAGCCAACTCTTCCTCCTCTGATGAGAAAACAGGTTCAGCAGAAACTTCCTCATCAGTAGCAGCAGCTTCCTCTGAAGACTGTTCTTCATATTCATCAGGCTCATCTGTGGCTACAACCTCATCTTCCTCAGACTTTTCATCCTTGCTCACGTCTTCACCAGTTGCTTCCTCTTCTAAATCATCTTCATCTTTATCTTCAGGCTTTGGTTCAGCTGGTTCAGGTTCTGCCTCATCTTTGTCTTCATCTTGCTTTGCTACTGCAAGTGTATCATCTTCTTCATCTTCCTCTGTTTCAGGCTCATCCATGTCTTCATCAGCAGCTGGTTCAACTTGTGTTTTGCCTTCTTCTATTTGCTTGTCTTCTTCATCCTCAGTGATGTCTTCTTGCAAATTTTCATCTTCCTCCTCAACCTCATCTACTCTATCTCCTGTTTTCACATATTTAGCTTTTTTTGTTTGCTTCACCTTCTCTTCTTTCTCCTCCTCTTCATCATCTGTTTCCTCTAACTCTTCTTCCTCCACATCCTCTACAACATCTTCCTTGCTGACTCCACCTTCCTCCTCCTCTGCATCCCCATCCTCTTCCATTTCTATCTTCTCTTCTTCAGCCTCCTCTTCTTCCACTTCATCTCCTGTCTCTTCATCCTTTATCTCCTCTTCATCCTCATCCTCACCAACTCCATCAGCCTCCTCTTTTTTTTTCTCTTCTTCAGCTTCATCTTCTTCCACCTCCCCTTCTTCATCCACTTCATCCTCTTCTACTACTTCTTCTTCTTCATCCTCATCTACCTCTTCTTTAGCTCCTTCATCCTCCTCTAAGACTTCTTCCACCTCTCCCTCTTCGTCCTCTTCATCCTCTTCTACTAATTCTTCTTCTTCCTCCTCATCTACCTCTTCTTTAGCTCCTTCCTCCTCTTCTAAGACTTCTTCCACCTCCCCTGCTTCTTCCTCCTCTTTGGCTTCATCGTCCTCATCATCTACTTCTTCTTCTGCCTCGCCTCCTTCCTCCACTTCATCCTCTTCCAGTTCTTCTGCTCCTTCTTCTTTTTCTTCTTCTTCTTCCTCGCTAACCTCATTGTCCTCATCCTCTTTGCCTTCCTCCTCCTCAGCCTCCTCTTCATACACATCATCTTCTGCTTCTTCGTCTTCACCATAATAATCTTCATATTCTTCTGCAAACTCCTCTTCATATTCCTCATACTCATCCTCTTCATCTTCTTCTTCATCCTCTTCTTGCACCAACTCTTCCTGCTCCTCTACAGCAGCATCTTCCTCCTCTTCCTCCTCATCCTCTCCAGCAGCTTCTTCTTCTTCTTCCTCTCCATCAGCTTCTTCCCCCTCCTCCTCTTCTTCTACGTCTGTTGCTTCCTTCTGAACTTGCATTTCTAAAACTGAAAGAAAAGTTGGACATTAAAGCAAACTGAAAATAAAAGCAACTCAAAATGTAATTTTCTGAAGATGTTCACGACAGTTGGATAATCTAGGATGTACCTTTGACTGACAGTGGCTGGGATAGGCTCCAGCAACCCAGTGACCCAAAGGGGATGAACGAGGTTAGATTAATGGATGTGTAGGGGTGTAAAAAGCTAGTAATCTATGTTCTTGTTGTCTTTGGAAATGTTACATTTTGGCTCTAAAAGTTAAGTGTTTTTTTTTTTTTTTTTTTTACTTAGCTTCAAAAAGTCTATATAACTGTAAGGAAACTACATCCACATCACTTGAACTTCATGCTGATAATGTTGGTCTCAAAACTTCCAGATGTATTATTGTTATTACTATTTTGTGTTTTTTTTTTCACTTCAGATTTATTGAAGAAAAAAAGAGATATTCAAAAATACAAACCTTTAGTTCTTGGTGGCAGAAATTCTCCTGGAAAAAACAGATGAAAAGAACTTTTAAACAAATGCCAGTCAGCAAAAATTAAATGCAAAATGTACAGAACTAAACACACAACAGATTTAGTTTTCAAACATTATAAAAAGCGGTTAATAGTGCATCAGATGTTCAAGCAAAAAGCTAAGCACTTTAATAGAATACTTTTATTTAATATATTCAAAGACTGTAATTATTTCTTGCTATTTGCTTAGTTGGCAGTTATCTGGAGGGTGAGGGGGAATTTGTACAACAAATGAATTTATACAATTCTAAAAAATAAACAAATGGAATACCTTTTCCTTGCAAACTCTTCAACTCGTCTTCCTTGTCCTCCAACCAACTTGTATCTTTGAGATGGTTCACAAATTCAATAATAATCGGAAGCTTTCATCTTCACATTATGAATTAACTTTAATTAAATATAAAAACTAAATACAGTTTTGTCCTAAAGGACTTTTTGTTTATCATCCTATGAGGCTTTTAAAAGACTGAAAATATTGCAGCTCAAATGTTCATTATTTTGAATTTTTGGCCCTCTGCATTCAGCCCCATGCACCTTTTATGCCTATAATTAATTCTTTTTGAGGTCATGCTTTTGCAAAAAATAGATTTCAAGATGCTAAATTAAAAAACGTGCTTTGTAATTTAGAACTAAAACAGTAAAAAAAAGCTGTGGAAAACAAACCTTTTTTCCGAACTGCATATATAGTTCCTAAAGAAGATGGAAAGACCAGTAAAATGTAAGAACTCCAAGCTTTAGAAAAAAAAAATCCTCAAAGGTTCTTGAGTACCTTCTTCTTCAGGAGCGATCAGACTTGCCCCAAAGTTTAGGATCGCAGAGAAGACATTTGATGATTCCTCCACAGCATCATTCACCACCTTCATGGGGTCAGAGCTGATTTTATTGATACCTCCTGGGAGAGGATGGACAGAAACACACCCTTTGCTTCAGTTAATTGATTTCAGAAATTTTGAGGAGAATTTTTCTTAAAAAAAACTTCAAGCCAAAATTTTATTTCCACATATATATATAAAAAAAAGTATTCAATAGTTTTCTGTTCAAGGCGATACTATTTTAGGTGGAATTCTAGATTTAATAATATGCTGCGGATTAGGGACATATGGTTTAAAGGTCCCATACTTTTTTTTACATTAAACCATAAGGTATAAACTGGGAAGCAAGAGAACTGTGCTTAAACGCTTAAACCCCCCCTTTAATTTGAGCATCTGAAGCACTATAAAAGTCCTGCAAAAGCATAAACATTTTTGGGAAACACCCTTCTTTATTAAAATATAATCATACTGTGTGTTGGTTCTGCATTGTGTGTGCACATATTCCCTCATGCTGCATTGATAATCCACTATTTAATTATAGACTGCTCAGTGATTCAATTGATTAAAAAAAAAACTGTTTTTATTCCAGCAAGACAAAACTGGGTTACTTTTCCAAGCTCAAAAACTAATTTTATTCCATATTCAGTGAATTCTGTGTTCACTGAAAGCAAAACCTGCACAGCTTTACGTATCTTGTTCAACTAAAAGATGAAGATTTCAGTGCCACCTTGATGAATTTCATCATCCTGTAGAGATAAGTTGCTCCTGGCGATGCTGAACTCAATCAAACTCAATCAAGTTCAAAAAACCCCAATACTCTCAGAATCGTATTTGAAGCAAAGGTGCTCTTGACGGGGCATTTGAACTTTTTTTTTTTTTTTTCGAGATGAAAGTTTGCTGCCCAGCCTGGAATAATATCTCCAGTTCTTCTAAAAATGACATGAAGCAACACAAAAAGCTGCATGTGACAGTTTTGAGCTGTGTAGTTGCTGTTAGATGATTATAATTGTTACGGGAGAAACAAAAAAAGGTGGGTCTGAAGTTAGTAGCAGATGGGGAGCCTTGCCTCTACGCCCTGAATCCTTCCAAACTTTCCTGATGCCAGAGGGCGGATGATCTGGTTGGATGAGAAACAGTTATATGATGCACATATGAATATATTAAAGCATAACAGTGAGGGAAAAGGAAAGATTTTTATTTGGCAAAATTAAGGATTAAAATGAATCAAATAAATACGAAATGTGAGATAATATTAAAGAAAAAGTTTAAATGTTTCAGGAAAAACAAAACAAAGCTAAAAAAATATTCAGTGATGTTATGAAAAACCCCTTTAAACAAAATCAGTTAGATTTGCATTACAACATGAGCTTATTATGTATGAAAAAAATAAATAAAGGAAAACTGTAAAAGAAAATATTGCTGCTGAAAACCAAACATGTTTTAAAGAAAAAAAGTGAAACTAAACCTGTTCTTTTTGTACCTGAAATGGTTTTATAGTCCATGAGATCAAACATAATGACAAAAACACACGACCACGTGATGATCAGAGCTAAAATCAAGATCCAGGCCAGCGGGGAGCTGAAAGTGGAGTGGAGGTCTTCCGTAAAAGTCTTCTTTGGCATCCGTGCGGAAGGTGGTCCAGCTTCTCCGTTTTTACTGTCGATGACCATGGTGGTGGTCACTGACGACCGAACTAAACAAATAAGAGAAACAAGTCCTATCAGTCTTCAGAAAACCTCACAAAAAAACATAATCCAACTGTTAAGATCGATATTTTCTTTCATTTTTCAGAGACTGGAGGCTATCAGGCCCACATGATTACCCTTCTACCACCGTGCTTTACAGTTGAAATGTAATGACTTTCATTAAGAAGATGAATGTTCTTTGTTTTCAAAAACAAATCCATTCTTTATTTTACTACAATAGACGTGTTTTTTTTCCCCATTTAATTTTTTGTAGGTAGACGTGGTTTCACTTGATAAAGTTTTATAAATGAAAAAAATCACACCTTTTTTGTGAATTTTGCCCTCAATTGTTGTAAGATAGACAACTTGCAGTTCAAGTTGTGAGAAGATCTTTGTTTTGCTTTCATGTTGAAAATGTTTTTATTTTGTAATGTACTTTGTGTTACGTATATATAAAAAGTGCTTCATAAGCTCTACTTCACTCTTCAAAATATTTTCTTTAATCGAAGTTCCGCCAGGTTCAAAGAGAATGGCCAAAATGGAGTCAGGTTGTGTGAAAAGTGTTTGTGCAGATAATCAATGAAAGACTGTGTGTGGATCCTCCTTCCCATAAAAACTGTCTCATTACTAATGTTGCTGTTGCTTTGCCAGGGGAGATCAAACCACCTGTCCACTCTCCTCAGCTTGTGCTGGCAGCTCCAGTAAGTTACCCCTTTACTGCTGACTCAAACAGCTTAGCAGCCCTCTAAACATACACACACACGCACGTGACGCTCTGCATATGCACTCCAGATTCTAACAGATCTGTTTGAAGTATGAAATCTCCATGCATCTAATAATGCATTGAGTGACAAGACAGGCATGTCCAAAGAAGAGGTACCAGCATGTAAGTTCTTTGTTTCCAAGGATTTTAGAACAAATCTTCATGTCAGCATGCCAAAGCTAACATTTTTCATGTAAATATGATCAGATCTGCTGAATTTGAAAGCTTTTCAGGAAGAAAGTTTTTACTGAAAGTAGGTGATCTGACACTTTTACAGCTGATTTTCTCGTTATTTTACTCTTTATTTTACTCAATTATTTTGAAGGAAAGTCATCTAAGCTGCTTGAGATCACCGCCTTACTTTTTAAGAGAACGACTGTTAGTGAGGTTTAAAATAAAGATGCTTTTACACTTTGATAAGTTTGCTGCTCTGCTAACTTCAGGAATTTAGGTTTGATTCTCCTTCTATCCTCACTAATGAAAAAAGCCCCGAGATTCTACAAGCAATAACTTCTTTCTAACAAAAAAAGGGACGATTTGCCCTTTACTGACTGTTTCTTAAAGGTCAAACTGACCTCAAGGTTTGGCATCCGGTCAGAGGCCTGGTTGAATAAAGGTTGCTGGCATACAAACAGGTGTAACATCCTGTTGCACTTGACTTATTAACTAGATTGTGAGAGTAAACAAGCAAAATGGAACAGGCATCCATTTTTACATTATAATAATTATTATATTGATAAGTCTGTGTTTCACATCCAATGTGATTTATTAAGAGTCTATTTTGTACGACTTGACAAATCAGGTTTATTTTAACAGCACAATTTAATGTAAGGTCACTTTAAGAGCCTGACAGAAAATGGAAAATAAGAGCATAAGAAAATAAGAAACAAGAAAAAAATTACAAGTACAACAAAAGAATCACTATTATTAAAACATTCAAATCAGAAATAATTAAGATCATTTTAACCCTGGAGAACCTGTGAACAACAGCTTTTAAAGTTAACTAGACTTTTTTGTTTGTTTGTTTGTTTTTCATTTTGGGTAGCAGCCAGATCCATAAAAAATAATAAATAACTTAAAAAACAATAAATAACATAACATAATAAAACCCATATAAGTTATTAAAAAGAAAAGCATAAATAAAATATTTCTATAAAAAAGACAAATAAAAAAAAACAGTGGCCAATTTGGCATGTAATTTTGATACTTAATCTGTGATATTTAAAAGTGATTTCTGAAACAATCTAAAGCCTTCTTTTGTAGTTAGTATTTACTTAATATTTGTCATTTAATTTTATAAGATAAGTATGATTTTTTTTTAAGATCTGCACCTGTAGTGGTAAAGTATGAATAACCTATTGGAAGTCAAGAACCCGATATTGCTAAGTATGTAAAAATAAAAAGTTTTGTAAAGAATAAAAGGGGTGGGATTTTATAAGTTTACCTCCTCCCACTCCTTTAAATCAAATAATTAAGCTTCTTTTGACAAACTTTAAATGTAATGGCATGTCATGTAATTTGTGTATTAGTGCTTATATGTGTATTTATGATAAAGAGTAATTATAACTGAATTATTTGGTATGTGAATGTATGCGTATGTATTTTACAGTCAGTTCATGACTTACTATCTTAAATTTGAAATATCTATGTATGGAAATATTTTTGTGTTGTCTGTCTTCTTTAGATTTTTTTGTTTTTGTTTTGATTGAACCCCAGTCCATTGTTTTGATTGGGTTTACACCCCCAAACCCAAGTTTGAGCCCATGGGTTCTCCATGGATTAAAAGATTAGAGAAATCTTCTTTGTATCTATGGGTTCTCCATAGACAAAAAGAAGAAAACGCTGTTGTTTTCACCTTGATGTCAAACAACCTTGTGTAAGAACAACACAAAAAAGTATGTGTATAATGTTTAGTAAAATTATATCACATCAAATTAAGAAAAAAAAAAGATTCGGCTAAGCTTGGCTAAGATCCAGATTTAATCGTCATGAAACTGAAAGCTGTTCAGTCTTGACTTTGGGCACCAGCAGAAGGTCTGTTCCAAAGCGTCTTCAAAACTGAAGTGGCCTTATGGTTTAGCTCTTAGTCTCCCTCCTCAATGGAAGTCAGCATCAATTGAAGTGATGAAGCGATGCTTTTCAAATTCCATATAGACACCTTCCACGAATCTGTTTTAAGATCTCTGAAAATATGATTTTAATGTATTATTTAAACTCCTCTCACAGCCACGGTTCCACTTTCATCCCTCATCTCAGGTTGACATAATTGTGTGGCAACGCACTTTGGAGGGATCACCATAGCAATTCTAACTCTTAATGTCAGGAATAAAAATCCAGACATTAATGTGATTTAAAACACAAAGATGAAAATGAGGATTAAAGTCCAATTTCTGCACACAGGATTGAATTTACCAAAAAAAGATATGCAAAGTTTTCACCTCCAAATGGATTTAAAGCAAACTATCTTAGTACCTTTACTCAATATTGGACACAAACTGGTAATGTATTCATAAAAAACTATGGAAAATATTTTAAAACAATAAAAGAGCAGATCATCAACTAAAAGACACATCTCAACGATAAGAAGCCCTTCCAAAAAGACGATAAAAAAGGAAGAGTTTAAGAATTAAAGAAATTATTCAGGATAGACTAACACATAAAGAGACACCATGAATTACTTAATAATGCATATTTGACCAGTTTGTAAAAAAAAAAAAAATTCTACTAAAAATGTATGCAAAACACATTTTACTGTCGGTTGTAATGATATATTAACATGAAATGTTGCATATTTTACCTTCATGTACTTCTGTCATACTTTGTTCCAGCTGCAGATCCTTAATACGGATTAACTTTCCATGAAAAGACAGGATGCAGATCTCCTCAGTCCAAGGAACAGTTTAATCCAACTGTATGAAAACAACATGAAACGCATAGAAAACTCCAGTGGGCAAAACTTTCTCTACTTTCTTTTTAATTAAAAGTTTTGCAGTGGATGAACCTCGAGAGACAGAGACCAAGTTTGGGTAGCCGCGGGGTCTTTGCCCTTTGTCTGGTTGGGACTGTAGACGGAGAAGCCGCCTCCCCCCTTTTCTGCTTAGACAAAATTAGATCAACCAGGAGGGACTGGTGGCTGACGGGTGTGAGAGAGGAAAAACAGATTGAAGGCAACTTTAGCAGGCCAGTCAGTGAAGTGACATAGTCGCTATGTGGAATATGATCTAATACTAAATAAAATGTGTTATGATTGTTTAGAACCGACGCATTTCGACCTTCTTGATGGTGCCATCGATTAGACCTTTTTAGACATTCAGGTCCTGTTTCCGAGGCTCAAACCCGGAGTTATTTTTGGAGTGCTCTACTGCTCTTGGCATTCTGCTTCTCCTTTTTAGGCCAGAGGCGTGACCTCAGTGTGCCACCTAACTAGCTCTCTTCCAATACTCACTCCGTCTCCTCCTGACTTCCCCCGTCTGTGCAGACCTGGCATCAGGTGGAGAGCAGAGCGTGTAGCAGGTTGGCTGAAAAGAAAGTTTTTGGCTGTTCTTCATGCAAATAACAAGACCCACAAATAAATGTTTACATAAAAAATATTAAGTCATTTTGATTCAAACAAAAAGAAAATCAACATAATTATTGTGAGCACTTCAGTATAATCCAAATTCCCTCAAATATAAAAGATGCTTTTAGGCTCAAATTTGATCATGTCAAAAGTGTTCTGGTCCTCTACTGCCCTCTTGTGTCTTTCTTTTTGTATTTTACTTGTTTTAAATTTTGCAACAGTTGTTTTCACTTTCATTTGCAGGATGACATACAGAAGCTCCTCTATTACACCTTTATTTCTAAGCCTGTATCCTTAAGCACATTTCACCTGACCATGAGTGAGTTTTAAAAGGCACGAATCCCACTTTTATGTGTGCTTTTAACTTCTCTCAAAAATCTATGCAAACTTTGTCTCTGTTTTAAATTAAAAACAGGAAATTATGACTTAAAATGCAGCATCTCTGGGAATTTTTGAACTTTTGTGTCTATAAAATCCTGCTTAATCTTTATTATTTGGGGGATAATGACAGAGGAAGGGAGAGTTTCATAGATCTTAGGCTGAAACAGTTTAAAACAAAAAAACTTGAGTGACTAGAAAGCTGTCTATGCTGTATAAAACAATATTGTCTGTTTCCCGAAATGACCCCTACTTCCTATTGGTTTGAAATGTCCTTTTAGGAAATAGTTACTAGTTACTAGTTTATATGTAAATATACCAGCTTAAAATGTATTCAACACATCACCCTTTTGAATGAAAAGGGTGATGTGTTACAACATTAGCCTGAGTGGATCAAGTTTGCCAGAGAGAATGTGGACAAAAATAATGACTTCTGAAATACTGTTCTTTGGACACATGGGTGTAGGATTGAATTATTTGGACACCAGAGGACACCAGAAAACATGTTTGGCATAAACCAAATAGAGCATTCCAAGAAAACAACCTCATATCAACTGTGACGCATGGAGGTGTAAGTGTCATGGTTTGGGGATGCTTTGCTGCAGCAGGACCTGGCAAGCTCATCATCACAGAATCCACCACAAATTCTGTTGTATATCAGAGGGTGGTTGAGGAAAATGCAAAACCATCTGTAAGAAAATTAAAGCTTAAACAGAACTTGACCTTGCAACATGATAGTCTGAGCCCAGACCTCAATCCAATTGAGATGCTGTGGGATGACTCACAAGTGTCTCACTACAGTTATTTCAGCCGAAGGGAGTAACACCGGCAATTGGGGGTAGGGTGCCCAAAATGTTTCTTTGATTAAAATGTGAATTTTTGTTAATATTTTTTGTTGAGGTAAAATATATATATTTTTCTATGTGAAATTGTAGTTAAATCAATGTATTTTCCAGGAAAAAAAATAAAGATTGAACAATGGTAAGTGATCATTTCTTACCCCAAATAATCAGTGGGGTTTCATTTTTTACATGACTGTATAAGATAAAACTAAGATAAAATCCAAGTTAATTCAGATAAAGGATGTCTTTATTAGGTCACACTCAGTCCTTTCAGCTCTCGGCACTGTGAAAACTAATGACAGTAAAAACAGTAGCTGAGCATTAACATTGCATGAGTTGTTGGCTCTGATTGGAACTTGTTATAACTAGTTTTTCAGCTTCAGTCATCACCTTTTCAGAATGTCATGTTATCAAAACTCTCATCTGGATAAAATGGGGGACAAAAAGTCTGACAGGTGTTGGAACACTTTGTAAGACAAATGATAACCTCAAAGAACACAGCTGTTTGTATTTTTATTAAAACACACTAATTCCTTGATAAGATATTTTACACAGACAACAAAGTACATTTATGCTATTTTTGTTTTTTAAAAGTTATTTTGTTTTACATTGATGTAAATATAGATTGACTTGGTTGTGTAGCAAGCCAACTAGTGGTTTCTTGGTGAACTGATGAAACTGTGATCACTTTCCTTTTTAAACTTGTGTCACACTGGAAGTAATAATGTTGGGATTTCGTGAAAACTGTCAGCTGCACAAGATTTTTAAGGAAATAAACTATTTTGCTGCAAAAACAAGGAAAAGAGAGGCAACTTTATTGCAAAATGTTTGCATCCATTTTAAGCTCCATTGGTAAACTTGAACTACTTTGAGATACTGCTTTAAATGCTTCCCATTTGATGTGTTGCAACAACTCCATTTTTATTATTAATTGTTTAAGAACACTGATTTTTTTTTAAGTCATGTTTTGTGAAATAAAAACAAAGTGAGATGGAGTTTTTTTTTGTTTTTACTTGACTTAAAGTGCTAAAAAGGGTGATTGAAAAGGTGTGCTTAATGTGATGTAAAAATTGTAAAAATGAAAACAACGAGAACAAAAGACCATTTCAAATATGAATTAAATGTACATATGGAAATATACTTTTACCGGTAAAGTGAAAATAACAAATTCAAATCAGACTTCTATACTCTGTTAATTAAATGTTCGTTTGTTGTGTGCAGAGAGAACACTGTCAAACATCTAATGAGGAAAGTGTCACTTTATTAAATGTATACTTCTATGAATAATGCACAAATACTGGTTGGAATTGGATAGAGTTGTAGTGAGTATTGTTGTACAAGAGTTGAAGTTGCAGATAGATGTTTAGAAGCTTAGATACAGGCGAAAAGGAAGGCTTTTGATCACCATGGAAACTGGATGTCCAGCGCTTTGGTCCAGATGTGAGTCTCCAGTAAACTTTCATGCATCGGTAATGAAGTCTTGTTCTTCACAAGAAAGGAGCTGAGAGGAATTCATTGCTTGTGGCGAAGCGGCCTCTCTCCGTGTCAGTTTGTCCAGACTTGCCGGAGTCTTTCTCACCCATCTGCTGTTTAATTTCAAAGGGCCTCACGCAGCCGCCCTTATCTGTCCATGCACGTCTCCGCCAGCCGATTATTCATGATGCCCAGAGCGCCAACACCTCCCGAGAAGCCGTTCTGACGTGAGCTGGAGTTGGGCTGGCGCGGATGCCCGATGGCCATCTCAGACAGTTGTTTTTGCATAATAGCTAAGTTCACCTACAGGAACCAAAACAAAAAAAGAAAACCCCTGTGTTAGAAGATGTTTGTTTTACACAAAGCATTTAAGGCTGTGCAGTATTTTCAGCAGCTGGCATCTATGAATCTCACATCCTTCTTTTGCTTTGGCTTGGCAATTCATGTACAATCGAGTGACAAATACTAAAAAAAACAAAGAAAACAATTTTCCAGTCTGCAAAGCAATATGTAATGCAAACAAGGCTGTGCAATTGTCTGGAACACAATAAATGCCTGAAAAGTTCTTTGACATTTGCTTTTTCTCATCTGACATTTACATTATTGTCATTATTTTATTTTGTGGAGTGGATAGAAATATGACAAAGCCAACTATATTTGCTACAGATCTTGTTCTTCAGTTAATCTTTTGTTTTAGATATGCTCGAAATGCGTGCATTTACATGATTAATGGGAACTTGGAGTCATTTTGTGTTTCTGAAGACTCTGATCAATTATTTTTAGTTAAAATGCAAATGTCACATGGTGTTTAGGCACATTAATGTGATGATTATTCATGTACTTGTTGGAAACCAGCTGTATGCAAGAAAAACTGACTGAATGAAATAACCATTTTGATCAGCAAATTGCATAAAACATATTTCTGGATCTTTGTGGTTCTCTTTTGACATTTCCAACCCACCCCGTGATGCCATGATGGCCTTGAAGTAATCTATGGTTAATGCTTTTTAACAACTTATAGGTATAGTGAGGTATTTTGAAAATTAACATGCAGCTTAAATGATGCACCAAAAACCCTTTTATTCTGAATTTTTTTGCATTTACTGTCTGTGGTGCCTTAATTTCTGTTCATATTGAAGCAGCTAAATTCATACCAATCATCTCTAGTAATCAATAACTTTTTCAAGCTTATGTGATCCTCAGAAGAAAGACTAAACATGTATTACATTGCCATTTTTTGCAGGGTGTCTGAACCTACAATTCCAAAATCTCTATGAAAAGTCTCTTTGAAAAAACAGTGCACATTGATGCTAGCTAGATTAGCGAAAAATGACCACAATGCATTGGGTTTGAATTATTTATCTTTTAAAAAATGTTTTATGTAAAAAAAATTTTTATGCATCATTGGAGTGTTCATCATCAGAGCATAGTGGATTCATAACTGCTCTCTGTAAAATGTTCATATTAATTACGTTTTGACTTTGACTAATTAATGATGTCATATTTTATGTTAAAAATACCACAATGGTGGGCATGTGTCCAAAATAAAACTAAAATCCAGTGCACTGCATAGTCCTACGCTATATGATCTTTTAGACAAAACCAATGTATCTTAAGACCCACACCGATAAAACACGTTCTAGTGGCATTTTTTTCATAATAAAGGACATATGTAAATACAATTAAGTTTAAAATTGCCTGTCTGACAATTTCTTTATTCTAGTTGTTGTAAATCAGGAGCAGATGAAAAAATGCAGTTTGAAAAGGAGTGTATTTGTGACAGAAAATTTGCTGGCTGGGCCACAAACTCCCTGTTGCACTCCATTCTGACTCATCCACTTGCAGGCAATTAGATCCATCTTTGTCTTTGTTTTCCTCGTCTAAGCTGGCTACTGGCTCAAAACTGTACAGCGGGATATTGTTCGCCATTTTTGTTGCACCGGTAATGTTAGGTTGGGGATGTGAGAAGCTGTAAGCTAGCAGGAGAGCGATTAAACAGAGAGCTCTGAGTGGGTCATCCCAGAAGCGAATTTCAAACAAACAACTGCCGCTCTGCAGAAACTATGTCCAAGAAAACAACACGTTTTGGGATTTTGGCTTTAAACAGCATAATCATAATTAAAAAGACCACTGGGAATGCTTTAAAAACAGATCAAAAGATGATGGCAGTGCGACTTTTGTGCTTTCTATCTATAACAGAAATAAAATATTGCAATTATCTGAACGTATTTATTGAATAAACAAGTGCATCGTATTAAACACGTACATGCATTCAATTCAAACCTGTAAAGTTAGGAATCATGCTGTAAATGAGACAAACTCTGGAGAAATGTCCGCAACAATTTTGAGGTGATGATGCTTATCCTTTATTTCCAGTTTTGATTTACAATTTGCAAACTTTCACTTTCACAGAACAAATCAGCCAAAATGTATTCATCTAGTTTTAATATTACCCCAACAGAAGGAAACAGATTTGGAGTACATCTGATTGTTCTCTTTGAAAAATCAACCAAAAAACTAACCAAGAAAAATGAACACCCCTATTATTAAAGCGTTCTTCTCATAGTTTAATATTCTCAGCTCTAATTATCGGTACAAATGTTGTGTTCGTGTGTGTACCAGTGGGCGATTGGCTGACAGCATGTTTTCTTGTCAAATAACATGCTTTCCAGCATGTTATGCAGCCCTTCTAAAATGCTCAAATGTCTGATTCTCTCCTCTATTTACTCTACTCCATTTTCATCCTTTTATTTTTCTCAACACAAGAACACTTTGTTCAAAAGTATTTTAGGCTTTTTACAGAGTTCTTTTTAAAGTGAATCAGCCCGTCATTTTACATGCATTGCCACTTACTTTTACTAAATGAAGTGGAATTATGTAAAAGGCCTAGCAGCTCAGTAATTCTGAGGTTTGAAATAAATGATCCATGAAGTCATGTGCAGGGAGTTTTTTTGATATTACAACAAAACTTTCTATTTTAGCCGTTTTTTTAGAACATTCACAAAGGGTTGTCAGGCAGCCGTGGGTTTGTGATCTTTGTGGCCAACAAAAGCAGCTTTGCTGTTTTAAATATCTAAAGTAAAGGATTTAAAATGAACTCTTCCTTTTTTAGATGTAGAATCTCAGTTGGCGAAACAAAGCTATTAGAGAAATAAAGGTATCATTTCAGCAAAAAAGATTATTTGCTATTTGCAAAGAAAGCGTAGGAGGAGACTGAAAAAATCCTTTTGACTCATGAGACATTATCTGACTTAGATTTGCGCAGAATGTGCTCTGGCAGCAGAGTTTTTTTGAAAATGAAAATAGGAATCCAAGGAGCTGTCTGTGGTTGTGAAGCAAATCCAGCAGCGCTTTTGTGTCTCACATCATCATTTTCTTTGTGAATCTGTAAAATTCTATTTATGAACAACAAATAATTAACTTTAAGACATCTTGCAGATTTCTCTAAAAGTTTGTCACCTCCCATTAACAATAACTTGCACAGAAAGCAATGAAAAAAGGCAATATGATATTTAATGCTGCAGCTTATAATAGTTACAACTCCAGGTTGTTCTTGTTAAGATGTTTTATGGTCATTTTGAGCCCAAACACTGTTATAACAAGACTCATTTATGCTATAGGAGCTGTAGTTTAATAGTACTTTTTAAAGTACAGATGCATACTCAAACTGCAATTGCAAAAGCCATTTACAGGCCAATTTCTGCACCTGTATTTTTTCTTAATTTACACAGAAAGAATTATAAAAAGCAATTCAAAGATGTTACTTTAAGCTTAGTATGAGCAAGTCCCTCTAGAAAAAAGAAATAGGACCTATAGAAACTTGGACTAAATTGGTGAGCTTTAGCACAAATTTTGTTCTTTGTTATATTTGTTAATCTCTCAATTGTCAAATTCACTCTGAAATACTGAGTTTGCAAGCATCAGGGAAAAAAAAACCTCCAAAAAAATATTCACCCTTTTTTGTTTTTAAATCTGCTTTTTCTTTTTTGTGTGGGGGGGGAGTCCCTTGCAAACTTTGAACAAACACTTTCTTCAAAGTCACAAAAATTTGGGCTACAGAAAGCCTTCATAGAGTTCCACAGACCAATAATGAAATATACATCTGATTTGAGTCGGCTTTAAACCAGAAAAAGGACAGCATCTGCAGAGACATACACACAATCTAGTAAAACATTAAAACCTGACTAAAAAGAATATCTTTGGCATAACCCATGGTTATGACGATGCCAGTATTATATTAGGAATTGGAACAATTGGGTATAAGCTCCAGCATTTTGTTGCCTGTAGATTCGCAACTCTACTTTCCCTTTCCATTAGTCATCCTCTAAAATCTATAATCCACCGTTCCCCCCCCCCTCCCTTCTTCTTCCCCCTTTCTTTTTCCGTCCGGTCCAACAAAAAGAACACAAACAAAATTAATATTAATAAAGTTACGTTTAAATTACAAAAGGGGCTTATACCAACATACAATTTGTGTTCCCAATGATTTACAACCCCCGATTGTAAGAGTAAAATCTGTCTAATGCAAGAGGTTTTCAGCTCATATCTGTCTGCTCAGCTGTTGGACAGGACAAGTTTATTTAAAAAAAAAAAAAAAAATGGAATTGGAACAAGTCTGTTTGATGACAGGAGCCTATATATAAATCAGGAATTTAGACTTCACAGCTTTTAGGCTCAAATTTGATCATTGTGCTCCAAGATTGTAGCTCTAGATCTTAGAAAGTGTGGTTGTTAGACTTTTTTTTAAATTTATTTAAGAAACTTAGTCTATGCTATGCCTAAATAGTAAAAATTACAACAACACTCTTCACTTCTTGCTTTTCCTCTACATTTTCAGTCGAGAAGTCCCATTTTAAAAATTACACAAATGAAAGGAGCAGACAGATTTTTAATTCTTTAGTGAAAAAACGGTGTCTATATATTTAAACGAAGGCTGGAATGCAGTTTTTCCACACTAAAAGACTTTAGTTTTGTATTTTCAATAAAAATGGGATCAAATGTGATGGTTTCGAAGGTATTTCTCTACCCTGTTGCAATCAGTCCCTCGAGTGGTCGTTTACTCAGGATCTTTCAGTGCGGAGCTTCTAGATAACAAATTAAATGCGCAGCTTGATATTTTTTGTGTTATTCCAAAAACTGGCATGTGCAATAGAGAAACTGCAATATGGTAATGATTTACTGGCGTTAATGACTAAAAAAAGCCAATATTTTATTGGTGACAGCGCCATTTTGTGCATCACTCGTCTCAGATCTTTTTCAATTTTTTTCAGATGTTTTTATTTGATTAATCACAGCCGAGTTTCCAGGTTTCTCCAAAGTTGTCTAAAAATCCTTGATTTCGATCAGATTTATTTCAAGTCTTTTGAGGCTGATGCTGGCAGGAACTGACAGAAAAAATGCTGGGGACTAGGCAGGAACTTCAAATATTGCATAAATGAATTTAAAGATGACAAATCCATAAACTGAGAGGACAACAAAAGCACGAAGAAGCAAATGACCTGACCAGGACAAACATAAAGTCAGACACTTAAAAACACTGCAGATAATTTACTGAAGACAGCTGTGGATGATTATCAGCTTGTACCTGATGTAACTGTCTGTGAAAGGAAGAAAAAAAAACTAAAAACCAAGAAAACAGAATCTGGATCTGTGAGATCCTATCATTGACATCCTATCACTACTTATTATACATATCACTGATAATGATTTCTGGAATAATGTAATGTATTTAGTTAGAAACTGGAATATGATAACTATGTAAAAAACAAGTAAATTAGTTAAGTACATTTCAACAAAGCAAGGATTTTATAAGTTTGTATATCTCCCACTCCCTTCAAGGTGTTAAACTCTGTTGAACAAACTTCACTTTTAATGGAATTAAAATGTCATGTATTGTATGTATAAGTACAAATATGCCTATTTTTTATTAAGAGTAACTAAAATGGCATCTTTTACCTGTCCATGTGACCACTTTTTTAGGAAAGCCTTCTCAGCTGCTCGGTAACATAAATTTCTTATCAGCCAATCACATGAAAGCAACTCCATACATTTAGGCATCAAAATGGGGAAGACAGAGGATTTGAGTGACTTTAAACATGGCATAGTTGTTGGTGCAAGACGTCTACAGGGATATTCAACCACAACCATCTATAGCATTTACAGAGACTGGTCAGAAAAAGAAAACATTTCCAGTGAGCAGCAGTTCTGTGGACGGAAGTGCATTGTTGATGTCAGAGGAGAATTTTTTAAGTTTCAAAAATATTTATTCATTAAAGTTCAGCATAATTCACTGGTTTATTTATACAGGTCTGTAAAGATCTCAGTCTACTCTATTTAACTTTTCATTCTCACATCTAAATTCTTTTTTTTTTGCAGCCAGTCCAACATTTACTTGACAAAATGGAAGAATTTATCCATTTTTTTAGTCATGAATTTTTATTTTTCAGAGGAAAAAAAAATGAACGTTTTTGAAAATTCTCCTTTTCATTTTTGGAAAGATACAGAGAGGTCGATAAAAAGAAAAACATGGCTGTTTGAGCACCACTTTTTTTTTCCTGCAAGTCATGGTTTTACAAATATTTTCATCAGAAAAAACAACTTTTCATGTTTAAAAGAGCTCACCTTGTTTGCAGCTAAAAAGTCCCTCATGGAAATCATCTCCCCAGACATCCTGCGCCCAGGGTCGGTTTCGCTCTCATTGATGGCATCTGTTTCAATGGAGGGGTCTCTGCGGGCACGAAGGTGGCCTGGGGCGACCACGTTACGGCGGGGGTGCCTGTGTGGGTGAAAACCTCTCCTGGGGAAGCAGCAGCGGCAGGGGGTTTCCAGTCTTCTCAGCAGCCAGTTGAGCACCTGCTTGATGACGATGGAGATGACGTTGAAGAGGGAGTAGATGCAGCAGACGCCGGTCAGGATGAAGCAAAAGTTGCCCAGCCGGTACGCTGCCATGGCGTATCCCTCGTAGGAGACTCGCTGGCTGCTCACCATATCACCAAACCCAATGGTGCTGAAGGCCACAAAGCAGAAGTAAAGAGAGTCCAGATAGGCCCATCCCTCAGCTGCAGAGTACATCAGAGAAGCACAGCAGGACACTAAGACAGCTGCTGCTCCTAATATAAGCATGACGCAGTAGACCGAGGGCTTCCAGCCAGCAAGATCTCCGCCTTTTCCTGATCCACTAGATCCAGCTCCACCCACTCTCTCCTCTTCAGAGGCACAACGTCCATTTTTCGGGAGCACGGCCTTGTGGTGGCGTCGTTCGTGGCAGGACTTTAGTACAAACGCGATAACGGTGATCACCCGCTCTAGGAAGAGATTGAAGAAGAGGATGGTGGCGGCGCAGCCTAGCAGGCCGTAAAACATCAGGAAGACTTTGCCTGCAATGGTGGCAGGTGTGGTCATCCCAAACCCTGGAGCACAAAACATGCAGTGAGTGGAAACCCACAGGAGTAGTAATATAATAATGAAAAGGATATTTGATTAATGGTATAAGATAGAAATCAACAAACACTCCTGAGAAACAGAAATCTTTTTTACAACCTCGCTTTAGCTTCTCAAATACTCAAAAATCAATGTATAGATTACTCGAAGAGCAGATGAAAGTGGTAAGCGCTTCCAGCAATCATTCTCAACCTGTGGGTTCACCAAACGTTTGTTTTTTGCATGTTGGCTTTCTTATCTGGCACTTATACTAAAGGGAAGTTGAACTCTTTCACTTTGAAGCGCTTACATCAGGTTTGTGGCTTTTCACCCCTCATTTAACACAAAAAACTGACAGATCTGTTTTCCTTTCATACTTGAAGAAATTCATTCGTGAAGAACTAAAAAATCAACATACACTGTCTTCATGATGTCTGAAACTGATGAAAGTAGCGATAAGGAGAGAAAAGTTTTCTCCAATAAAGAAAAAAAAAGCAGAAAAGTAAAATGTTCCAGTTCCTACTGTGATGAAAAACCTATTTTGGAGCGCAACTAATTGGTTTTGAGCAGGAGGTAGTCACTTACAAAAGATTTGATTGACTCTTCATTTGTTTTGGTTGGTAAGGTGCTAATTGAGTCTTGAGTTTTTCTCACTAAATAGGACAATAAAGGCAAAGTGGATTAAATTTAGAGCTATTTTTCTTTTTCTTTTAGAAAAAAATCATTCAAACTTGAAGTAAATACATCATTTGATTCTTCTAAAATATATATTGATGGAAAATTGGCAGAGACAACAGTTTTAAAGTGACTGCTGGAATAATACTGTTGAAAAAGCTTTTTTTGTTAATGAGATTGAAAGGTTGTGTACCTGATTTAGTTTAATTCAGTTCATTTGAGCTTACCTATTATGCACCAGTTTATGTTGTGCTCCTTCACTCAAAGCCTGCAGCTTCACTTTTGGTCCTTTGTTGTCTCCATCACCTCCTCCACTTCACGTTTTCCACCGGTTTTTCCTGTGTTTGTTGTTCTGGGTTTCTCCTCTCCAGGACCAGCTCTTACTGGTTCCAGCCAATCTCAAGTTACAGACCCAGCATTTGTCCCAAACCACCCTTCAAGCCTCGCCAACGTCCGTGGTTCAGTTTCAATCTTTACTCAAATACCAATCAAGTCTTCACACTAAGGATGTGGATCATTACTTAGGTGGCCATCCGATCAAGCTCAACGATACATAGATCAAACCACCATACTTACTTTTTCTTATATGTTTCTTAAATGCTATATGTATGTATTTTTAATGTATGAAAAATAAATGTTTATGTATTAAATCATTGTCATGTATGCTTTTATTTAAAAAAGGAGATCAGAATCAACAGAACTGCTAAAAACACAAAATATTTAAATAGAAAGAGTGTTTGTCACTTTAAACAAGTTTTTTCTTTTTATTTCGTCAACCTTTTGGTTAAGTTCAGCAGTAACATAAACAACATAAAAACATAACCACCACTTTCGTTTAGATCACTGAACAACAAATCCTGAAAATGTTCTCCACAGTTTTTCCATCCTCAAAGTCCTGCAACACTTCATTCATTCAGTCATTCATTTTCCAATCCGCTTTATCCCTTTCGGGGTCACGGGGTTGCCGGAGCCTAACCCGGCTACTCATGAGCGAAGGCAGGGTCCTGCAACACTTTCTAATTCTAAAAGAATTGCAAATCAGTGCAAAGCTGGTATGAAAAGTCACATTCTCCGCTGCAGAATCCGCTTAACGCTAATTACGTCAACCGTTATAGAGTTACCAAAATCAAAAGAAGGCAAACACTGGAGCTAAAGTTCTGGTATTAAAGCAAATTTGTTTTTTTTTTCAGAAACATGTCAGTAAATTAAACTTTAGTGTAATTTTTTTACTACAAAAAAAAAAAACCCAATAGTTTTACTTTGAGAGAGCTGTGCATTTGGCTTTTTTTAGTTATTAACTTAAAATCTAATCATGTTCTGTATTTCAGAGCAATAAAGAAATCATTCCTAAATTGTATTTTTACTACAAACTACAATATCTACAAAGATCGCCAATCTTGGATGTCACAAATATTCGTACTCGAATTTTTGTGAGCAGATCACAAGTATCCGAGTACTCGTTATAGCCCTACTTCACACTGACCAAGACTTCAGTCTTTGGACCTGCAAATCAGTGGATCTCAGTTACCTGGCATAAACAGGTAAATTGAGAGCTTTGCTTTCTGGCTCAGTTCTCTCTTCACCACAAAGGATCGGGACAGTGACTGCAAAACACATTGCAGTAGACATCGCTTCAATCTACCTGTCAATCTCACGCTCCAATCTTCCCTCTCTCGTCAACAAGACCCCAAGTTACTTAAACTCCTTTACCTGGGGTGGGAGAACACCACCCACCCAGACAGGACAAACTACCTTTCCCTGGTCAAGAATTATGGCACCAGACTTGACCGTCATCCCAGCCACTTCACACTCCAAACCGCCTGAATGTATGCTGGAGGTCCTGGCTCAATGAAGCCAACAGGACAATGTCATCTGCAAAGAGCAGAGAAAATCCTGTCTTCCCCAAACCACACCCCTTCCAGTCGCTGGCTGCGCCGAGAAATTCTATGAAGATTATGAACAGAACCGGTGATAAAGGGCTTTCCAAAACACACCAGGATCAGGCCCGACTTACTGCTGTCTATTCAAACCAAGCTCCTGCTCTGGTCATACAGAGACCAGACAGACCTCAATAAGGCTCTCCACAGGACACCACAGAGAAAGAGTTTTAACGCCTTCTCCAAATACACAGAACACATATGAACTGTATAAGTGAACTACCACTAACCCTTCAGCAATGTGTGTCTTTGGATTCCATTTGGATTATTTGTTTTATCCTGCTTGCCTGCATTTTTAAAACAAAGTTTGGTATATTTTTTTCCAACTATCTGCATTTTTCTTTAGAAACTTAAAAGGCGGTGAATGTAATTTTCCTTTTGTCTGGGAAGGCTAGCCTGTGGGGAACAGCAGATTGCGGGAAAAATACTCTGTGATTCTTTTTCTTCTTTTGATCTATAAGCTCAGGAGAAAGAAGAAAGTGTTTTCTATCATGTGGCCCCTTCCAAGGAAGCTTCTTACCACCTGCCATGTGTTTTTCAGGGTGAGAGCTCTGTGGATGAGTTCACTACCAAGTTTGGCACCTTAGCTGCTAACAGAGACTGAAATAAGTCATCATTATTTGAAGTGTTAGAGATTGCCTTATCACATTCAGGCTGTCTGGCCCCTTCATGGATTGATTGGCTTGGACATTTGAGTGGATCAATGTGTTATAGAACGTCAGTGGGAATGGAGTCATAAGAGGAGTTCTTGTCGGGGGTTTCTCCTCTCCAAGGCCCGGTCATAGTGGTTTACCAACTTGTTTTGTCTTTTGATCACATTATAGACTCAGCACCTGTGCTCAATAACATTTCAAGTCAAGTCAAGACCACGTTATTAACTCAGTTTCTGTCTCCAACCATATTTCAACTACCCAAGCATCAGCCTCCATTCCTGCTTTTCTGTGAATTTTTGTTAATTGCAAGTAAGATAAAAAAAAAAAAACACGTCTAGCAGAACCAGACAGGTTTGAGCCTGATAGGACAGAACAGAGAAAAACCAGAGCATCTATATAGAAGGACAAATGGGCAGGTTAGAAACTGCAGCAATAAGAGAGTAAGAAGTGGATTAAAAAAAACACCAAAACCCCTGGAACATGTAATTTGAAACTCAAGAAGTAAACTACAATGCACCTTCAGTGGAGCAGTTTAGGACCATAGGGCAGGTGGAGCACAAAGTCACCAAATGCAACAATGAGAACAGGATGAAAACGAAAAAAAAACCCTCCATGAACCACCACCTTAACGTGGTGGAGGGGTTGGACTGCTTGAGTGATCTCACGAGCTGTGCTGTCTGGGGATTCAGCCCCTGGTAGGGTCTCCCATGGCAGACAGGTCCTGGGTGACGAGCCAGACAGAGAGCGGTTCACAAACCCCTTCATGGGAAGAATGATCGTTAATTCAGATATGTCGCCCGGATTGGTGTTACCGGTGCAATGTGGTTTGGGTGGTAGTCGAAGGCGAATGCCTCTGCGGCATGAACCCCGATCATTAAACTTGGCTCTTGGGACATGGAACGTCACCTCTCTGGGAGGGAAGGAGTCTGAGCTTTTGTGAGAGGTTGAGAGGTAGATAGATTTAGGCTAGATATAGTTGTGCTCACCTCTACACACAGTCTGGGCTCTGAAACTCAGTCTCTTGAGAGGGGTTGGACTCACTACCATTCTGGAGTTGCACATGGTGAGAGGCACTGGGCTGGGGTGGGCTTACTCGTGAGCCCCCAGCTCAGCCGCAAAATGTTGGGGGACAGGTCTCCGACTGTGGTTTCAGCTTTCTTGGTGTCTCTCGCAGGGGTCTAGAAAGTGCCCCAACGGGGGACTCCATCATCCTCCTGGGGACTTTAATGCCCACGTTGGCAACAACAGCAGCACCTGGAGGAGCGTGATCGATAAGAATGGCTTGACCCAGCTCTGGGTCTTGACCGAAAGAACGAGGTCCCAGATACAAGCGGCAGAAATGAGCTTCCTCTGTAGGGTGGCTGGGCACTCACTTAGAGATAGGGTGAGAAGCTCGGTCACCCGGGAGGAGCTTGGAGTAAAGCCGCTGCTCCTCCACATCGAGAGGAGCCAGTTGTAGTGGCTCAAGAATCTGGTTTGGATGCCTCCTGCACAACTCCCTAGGGACGGGCATGTCCCACTGGGCGGAGGCCCTGGGGAAGACCCAGGACGTGCTGGAGAGGCTATGTCTCTCGGCTGGCCTGGGAACGCCTTGGGGTCCCCCCAGAGGAGCTGGAGGAAGAGGGAAGTCTGGGCATCTTTGCCTAGAATGCTGCCCCGCGACCTGGTCCAGGATAAGAGAAAGATGATGGATGGACTTAGCTAATACTATCTGCTTAAGACAAAATATATTAAAGAGTTTTTTTTTCGATGTGTAAATCAAGTGGATTTAGGTGTTTTCGTCTGTAGATTCAAAAATAATTGTGTGATTAGAAACTTGTGAAGTCTTGGATTGTTCCAATATTTTTTAGTATATTTTCTAACAAGAGTAATCAAAGTCAGCAGAAATCTTTCCTTACAAGCTGGTTAAAGTTTTACTGTCAACATTAGTGAATATGCTCTAAACTACACGTCCTGCACAGAAAATATCCTCCTTCTTTCAACAAGACAAAATAAGATGACATATCATTCACTTTAGAAGAATAGTTTTGTAAGAGTTTAGCTATAAAACTGTTGGCACGTTTGAAAATCACTTCAAAAATCTTAAGTTGTATTGCCACTTTTATATTTTTTGGAAAATGTAATACATATGCTTTTAAGAAAGTATCAGACATAGAACAAAACAACAGAAGGTAATAGTTTATTTGGATTTTTGTTATTTTTAGCATGAAAAAAAGAGGGTTTCACATCACTAACTTTGTTCATTAAGCTTAAACTGCAGTTAACATCAAGGAGGCATAGCACATGTCGCAGTTGGGTGTTTGTTGGCAACACAAACTAAAACTTTCTTTTAATAAAACTTTCAATTCAATACGTAATTGTCTTGGGAAAAACAATTAGATGCAGGTTGAAGGAATGTATTCATTCTTAAATAGAGTTTTTCATTTTAAAAAAAATCTGATTTACTTTACTAGTCTTAATTCATGCTCCTGTGCTCTTCAGACGCTGAAACAAAGGTCACACACTAAAAACGGTGAAGCATGCAGTGTTAGAACAGAGCTGGCAAAGTGATAATGTGTTTATGAATAGGATTTGCATACAGATCCCATCAAGTGTGTGCCACAAAACTGGAAAAAGCAGACAATAACACGTGACATGTCTGGATACGGAGACAGTTGGAACAACCAACATTTTCTATGTTTCATGTTTCAAATCGCTCTGCAATGAGATATTGAACAAAAGATTATTTACACAATTCTGAGTTCAGTAATTATGCGTTGTCCTTTATATCCACATGCTGAACACAAATTTGCCTCCGTCTTGGCAGCTCTATTCTTACAGAGAAATATTTTGGAGTTGGAATGTGTCTGCATTGTTGCAGGAATGAGGGGAATGGTTATAGGAAAATGGTAAATCCTGAAAATGAGTTGAATAATTTTTTTGTTTAGTTGTCTTTTATTTATTTTTTTTTTAAACCCTCAAGGTCTGAGATTTTTTTTTTTTTGGCATGGAAGTTGGAATCGCACAGAATTAATATGGAAAGTTTATATATATATATATATATATATATATACAAAATCAACTATTATTTGACCATTTGAGCCTCTGCATCCGGTCAGAATAGCTGGGAAGTTTATATTTGAATAAATACGGCTGCTTTTGTTTGCTTTGGAACAAATTAAACCTCCCACAAGGACTAATTTTGAAGCTTTGTGCAAGTAGGGAAAATGAAGAATTGGAGCATCAGTTTAGTCATTTTGACTAAAAATGAAAATCATATTAACCTGCGTTTGTGTTTCTGATTCTGTTTTAAAGGTTTAAATTGACAAAAACGCAAAAACAGTCGTTTAATGTTATGAAATAATTACTATTTGCCATAAGATGGATCATTCCAAGGTGTTTCTCCATCTCACCAATGGTTGACACCACGGTTCCCACGAAGTAAAAAGCCCCGCTGAAGTCCCACCGAGGTCTAATTGTATCAACCCGAATTCCCGCCACGTTCGCCTCCTCATAGTTCCTCAGGAAGTTCCGCAAGTCTTTCTTACTCAGGTTGTACTTCTGGGAGAAAAGCTCAAACCTCTGCGCCCAGCGCTCCTTGGCCTCCCGCTCCTTCGGTTGCTCCAGCGCCGAAAAGACAGCGGCCCCGCAGAGGAGATAGACGACGATGAAGAGCGCCAGCAGCAGGAACCGCGCGTTATCCTCGTTCACAGGTCCGGAGCTGCAGCAGCAGCCGCCCCTACATGCCATTATGCTGCAGTTGTTTCCGCGCTGCAGCAGCTGGGGGCATCAGTGGCATGGCCAGCACGATAAGTCCTGGTTTCGGGAACATTTTATGGCCACAAAGTTCTGCGCCACATCCCGACATCGCTGGAAAGCGGCAATCCACGCGCATGGGTCCAAATTTGTCCGACAAAAAGCGCAGCGTGCGCTTCACTCTGTTTCTGCACTGGTTTGATCCAAGTGGAGATGATGCTCAAAGGGGACCGTGAGATACTCTAAACAACCTGTTGACGCAGCAATGTGTTTTTAATGATGTCTCTCCAAAATAGTCCCCGCCCGTCCTGGATCGCGTATTTTACGCACGGCACATTAACCAGGAAAAAACGGTTAAAGATCCGCCAGCCGCCTTCTAAACTTAAAAAATAAACCCATCACTTTGATCCTTACTCTTCCAGAAATTATTTCCTGACATCCAGTCTCCAAAGAGCAACTACTGATAACGAGGCTTGAAGTGGGCCTTCATGTCCGACCTAATCCCAAATTTGGAGATTTGATTTTGACAACATAGAGTGTGTTTGTGCGATGAGATCGATATCACTTGACCTTTCTCCGCTCTGATGAGGGATTCGTTGCTCCTGCCCGCGGTTACCCTGGGATGATGTGAGCAAATGTCACGCCAGAGTGACGCTTTGAACATAAATTATTCAGGATCAAAGGGACTCCAAAAGACCTATTTCTGGAAAAGTAGGAACTTGAACAAAAAGAGGGCAAATTGAAGTAATTTCAAGACCAGAAACAAAGCCACAGGTCTGACTTAAGGATAAATGACGATTTATTTAGCTGGATCATCAGAAAAGGCGTGCCTCACCTTCTGCATGTGGCTTCAAAAAAGAAAAAGTGCAGCAAGGAAAAAAAAAAGGAATGAAAATATTGAACATGATCTGTTGAATCTCTGTGGAAGCAGTGCTGCTTCGAGGCTGGAATCCATGCTGTATTTCTAAACAAAGTGCGACTAATGTAGAAAACATGTCTGTTGGCAAGCCAAGAATTTCTGATGTAGGTGGAAGAATCTTTAAAGATGATCTTTTTGTTGCTTTCTGCACACATTCATTCACATACTTGCTAAATAAATGCTAAATATACATGATAGATTTTTTTTTCTTCTTGTAGTTGTTGATTGTATGTTAAATGGTTTACAGAAAAAAAAAACTTTATTTATACATCAAAGTAACCAAATGCATATATGAGTCTAACTTTTTTTAAACACAATTGCTATTAGAGTCTTTATGTCCGTTATTATAATTATTATTTATTTATTTAAACAAAATTATAAAATATTCATCAAATAAATCAAATAAAGTGTTGCTGTCTTCTTGACATTATAGTAGCTCTTAATCAGAAATACACATTTGTTCTTATACATAGAATACACACACGAAACAATAAATAAATCAATTAAATGCAATGATTCTAAATGTGAAAAAGTTAATTTACATAATCCCACCTCTATTATGATTTACTCCAATCCTCTTTTGATCAAAGCTTTCCCTCCGCTAATTATGATTACTCTGTTTTTAGTCAAATTAAAAAAATATAAATAAAAAAAACCTGTGTCATTTTCAGGATATAGTTTCTGCAGAGAGGCAGCTCATCCGAAATTTCCCTTAATAAAGTCTCCATCCATCCATCCATCCATCCATCCATGGATAAATGGTGAGCAATATTGAAACTATCCAGCCATACAGTTCTGATCCAGATGCCAGCTCGGACGAGGAAAACAAGGACGTACATGGTTCTACTTGTCTACAAGTGGATGCGTCAGAATGGAGCAGAGCAGGGAACTTGCGGCCCGCCCAGTGTATTTTCTATGTAACAAATACGATCTTTTTCAAACTGCATTTTTTTCGTCTGCTCCTGGTTCACAACAATTTGATTGAAGAAATACTCAGACATGCAATATTAAGCTTAATTTACTTTATAAAGGTTCTCCATGTGTTCTCCAAATGCCACAAGAACACATTAAAAACATCAAAGCACCGTTTTCATTGGTGTGGGTCTTTAACTTATTTAACTTATTCTTACACAGTTTTATTCTGGTTCTCAACATCTATTTCAAGTTACTATTACTCTTTTTAGTCAGAGAGCAGATTATGTATCAAGTAAAAAGTTGAAGTTCTTACTTGTTATCAACTAGACAACACCAGCAGTAAAAATTTTCGACATTGAATTATTAAAGCCAAATCTTTGTCCAATCAAGCATCTTAAAATGTTGGGATAAAATGTTACTTGATTTCACACAGAAATCCTCCTGGTTGTGTCATTTCTCTTTCCTTCAATTGATGCCTTTTTAAAGTTGTTTTAATCTGCTCTTTAATCTCTTTTTTTTTTCCTTTTAACAGTTGAATAAAAACCAAAAGTTTTTTTTTAGAAGACATATTTTGTGATCATCTCACGATGAATGCAGTTTTAAACCTTTTTGTCATCTGTTTACCACATTTCATGTTGACAAACTGGAAGGTTAATTGTTTTGCTGGGATATATGAAACTTTAAAATCTATGAATAAACCTTACTCTGAAACCAAAACATACAGATGTCCATCATGAAAATGATAAAGATTTCAAAGCTAGTTTTCTCTACATGTTCCAACACATGTAAACAAGCTCTTAAATGGTGAACCCTTTCCTTAGAAAGTCAAGCTTAAAGCTCATCACATTCAGGTAAATACTTATGCTGCGTATTTGGAGTGGAAATTTAAGGATCATATTGAACAAAGGCATTGTTTATGTTTATATTGTCTTTTGGCATAAGAGGATAAAACTGAAATTGGACTTCTGAATCAAACCAAAATAAAAGAGATCATCCTCCTAAGGCAATCATTTTTCTATTGTGAGGAGAAATCAGGAGGTTTCTTCTGCAAAAGCTGCACAGAAGCTTGGTTTCAGCTGGTGAAGGATACATTCTGTCTTTTCACAACAGCAGTTGAGCTTTCATAATGTCAGCACTTTTGAATATGCCTTTTTGTCAACAGCAAAGACAATCATTTGAATACCACACCTTGTTCCATCCAACAAACATAAAAGCTGTGGTTTTATGATTGCTTCGTGTTGTCATGTTTTCGCATCAGGATTCAACCTGTGGTTTGACTTCACTGCAAACTTGAATTTTAGTCTAAAATTTTAGTCTTTCATTTCCTCTTCTTCGTTTTAAAGAAAGACAGTTTTCTCGATATTATTAATATTTTCATTTGCTTTACTTCACACAGATCAATAGGATCAACCTAAAACTCACAAGAGGATTTTCTTATATAAGAGTTCAAAAATGATGCATAGATCTACTTAATGTAAGTTCTAGGTCTGTTTCCATGGAAATTGAGAAAGTTAAAATGGTTATTTATAAGTTGGGAGTTACGAAGTTTCGTAACCACAGTAACAATCCTTATGTAAAGCTTCCTTTCCTTTAGTAGTAAAGAACTTACATAGAATTATGTTTCAAAAATAACAGAAGTTGTTTTATGCTTATCTTTTCTACAGGCTAAGTCAGACCTGTGGGTCACAAGGCTGTAAATTAGACGTTTTGGCTCACTCCACTGAGTTTTGAGCTGCAGTCAACTGTCTGAAACAAAGAGCAAATTAAAGCTCTTGGGTCCACAAAAAACAAAAGTATACAGGGGAATACCCTCAGGAAACCTTCGCAGCAGTGAAGGCCTAATTGTGCTGCGGGTCCTGACTTTTGACCCCCCCACCCCCATGGACATTTCAAATTGTATTTTTTTTTAACTTTGACATGTATCCTCACAAATCCAAAAAGAAAAAGGCTGAATCCATCTGATCATACCACAAACTAGCATGTAAATAATGCACTCACAGCTTAAAGCCCCTCCTGTTTGCATATTAAATACTTAGAGTGACAGATAATGAATTTATCTTTGGAATTATCCAGATATCGTTTTGGACAACTGTCTGCTATCAGCTTGATTGTGTTTGACTTTAAATGGCAACAACGAAGCAAATCTTATTACATTTTCACCAGGAATAAATTGAGTTTTGGAGCACAGTCACAGCAGAATCCATTCTCTGTCTGTTAACGGTGTGGAGATGTCTATCCACGGATAATAGGGTAACCATAGTAACAGGAAACTAGGTTACAAAGTACTGTATATAAACAAGAGTAAACTGCACAAAGCCACCCAGAGCACTGTTTTAGAATGTTGTATAGTCCTTTTATTTAATAAACTCCAAGCTTTTTTTTTTATTATTATTCATGAAAGACTTACCTTTTATCAAATTTTAACCTATATTCTTGACTCTAACAAAATGAAAAAAATCCCAAGAGAGTGTAATTCAGGCCGTTTGCGTTACGTATGAGGGCACAACAGTTTGTGTTTAACATCAAATAAAAACACCTTCAATTAAACGGAATAAACATATAGGATTGAGAATAGAACTAATTTGTGTAAAAGATGTTGAACATTTTTTTAATCCGTTTTTAATAAGTTGTGGAGACTACAGACATGGCCGCTACCATCAGAACTTTTGTTTATTGGATGAAAAAAAGATATCTTGATGGACGTGGAGTCATGGCGTGTTCACTCGCATTATACACAAACTTCAAAACAAAACGAATGAAATCCATTGACGAACATTTCCAGGTCTGAACCTGCAGCTGCAGGAGTCGGAAACTGGATAAGGGAGAAAATGAGTCCCACTTTGATATTAGCTGTGAGTTTCATTTTCTGTACAGCCCCCACCCCCCACCCCCCACCTTCAAATGCAAATCCCTAAATCCAAATCCCTGTTGTTTTACAAAGGGCTCTGTCACCACATCCTCACCCCCTCTGCATTATGAACAGCAGAGTTAATTTCTTTCAGCAGAGACATAGAGGCTGTGCTTTCTTTGAGGCCAATTAGCTCTTTGAGGTCCTGTGGCAGCTTTCTGGGAGTGTTTGAGGAGAAAATTTTATACGTGAATGCGCACACATTAGAGGGTTTCTTCAAGTTTTGTTTTTTTCAAACAGTTTTAAGCTTCCTGGTTTGTGATGAAGCCTCTGTCCGGGACAAATTGGTGATGACACTTTTGCACTTTGCCCTCTAATTGTCAATAGCTGTGTTTACATGGACACAAGTAATTGGACTAAAAGCATGATCGGAATGAAAATGCTTCATGTAAACACACCATTTGGAATACTCTGGTTCGAGCAGACTCATTCGGATCCAAAATTATTTCCTATCGAGATAGTTGATAGATTTTCGATAGTTCTTCGCATGTCAAAATGATTTATTCCGATCCAAAGTGTGGCGCATGTAAACGTTTGTTATCATCTTATATATTTTATCCGGGTATATGTCCAATTCTAATCCAAAGAAAATTATACAAGAGGTTGCTTTTTTTTTTTCAACAAATAAAAAAATGAAAAGTAAAAAAGTATTCAGCCCCCCTGAGTCGATACTTTGTGGAATCCCCTTGTGCTGCAGTTACTCAATTACTCAAGCAATGCTTCTCCCAGGCACTCATGCTCCATCATCCAGATCCATCTGTGCAGTTTTTGTGGAAGTGGATGCCTCAAGTCGTGTTGTTTTTGTCCACTTTTGGAGGTGAAGTCTTTATTACAGGAGTTCCTCCATGAGATTTTGAACACAGCTTGTGGCTTCTGTCCTAAAATCTAAACATTAAACTGCAGAGAAAGTTGCCTAAAACTTTTTTTTTGTTTGCTGATTAGAAAATAACAGAGCAATCACTGTAAGACTGATTTGCTGAGAGATTGCTGTGTAATCAGGTAACAGAGATTAAACACTTTAAAATGTACATTTGGAAAAGTATTTGAACTGTTTTCAGAAGATAACATTTTCTGCAGAGTTGACTTTAACCGGGGTTTTTGCAGGCTATAAAACAATTAAAAGTATAGCCTGTTGTTTCTTTTTTTTAAACTCTTGTTTAGTCACATAAGAAAACACCAAAAGACTCCATCTTTTTACTCTCTGCTGCAATGCCATTAGGCAGAGTGGTTGCCATGACTACTACCACAGGCCTGCCCTTTGATCAGTCAGTTTGCCATGGCTCCCACTTTGGTGATCTGGCATGAATACATATTTTTTAATTCAGCTGGATAAAAAAACTATGACAGAAAACCATTTAGAGCATCTGAAAAGACTTCATGTTTGACTAAATGAATCAGAAAATTGAATCAAGGAATTTCAGGTTGAGTCCAGTTTCACAGTTTTGAAACTAATGAGATGGTGTTGACTCCAAGTACAAAGAGGAAAAACGTGATTAGCTTTTGTGTTTCCTTTAACAAGTACATTTTACAAAGAACCAACTATTGCTTTGCTGGAACAAAGGTTTCATAAATAAATCACATACCCTCTGATGCCTAATAACAGCAAAACAAATAAATAACTGCATAACATATGAAAACAAATTCTTGAAAGTGAGCAGGAGTAAAGAAATTCTTCCTCATGAGAAAAACTCTTGGCACTGTTTACTTTGTAATGACACATTGGTAGCAGATGTTTCAAATTGCAGCGATCACAGTGAGAAAAATGAGTTATAATGTGAGAATCAGCCTCCCTACTGAGTGACTGTGTGTGCCTGCTTATACTGATTCCTGAATAAATTGTGAACATTATGCAGTTGGGTGTCCATAAATGAGCTCTACATGTGCTAGAATTGTTTCTTTGGAGACAAGATGAGCAATCATAGAACAAGGACCCAAAAGAAGGTTTAAAATTTCACTTCGATTATCTCTTGAGCTCTTTTAAAAGCGTTATCAGTGAGATTTTAAATGCAATTATATTTAACCAAAATAAAACCTGTGGTGTCTTCTAGGACATAGTTCTTTCAGGTGGTTCATTAGAAATTCCCCTCTGAGTTGTGTTTAGGGTCCTGTGTTTATGAAGTTTGATAATGTGTGAGGTTCTTGAAGCAGTTATTGATAATGTGGTTTTTTTGCACATAAAACATCCTCTGGAATTGCATTTTTATTCTGTAATTTGAATCTATTAAATGTATCTACACTTCATTGTAAATCCTTAGTTGCTATTCATCATTAGAGCCTTGGAGTCATGTGATCCAGAGACTAATTGTATTTTTGAAGCTTTTGCGAAAAGAAAAGGAATCAAATAATAATTGAAGAAAAAAAGCATTTTCCGAAGGATATATCCAACATAGGTAATGAAATGATGTTTTTTGATTAAAAATTTTACCATGCTAGTGATACAAGTTATTAAAAGACTTAAAGACAATAGAGAATGGAGAAATGTTGATTCTGAGTATAAGAAAACAGAAAAGAAAAAAGGAGCCATCAGACTCACAAAACAGTTCCTCTAGCCAAATAATTCAGGATAATGACATGGTTCCAATGCCTGCTGACAATTTGATAATAGTAATAATGCTGCAAGTCAGTTTAATCTTTCTTTTTGACTACTTTATTAATCTGTTATCGATTGAGGCTGAAATTGCACTTGAAGAGTGGAGCGGTGCACATGGAGTTGATGACCTCACACACTAATGCCACAATAAGGAACCTTTCATTTTAGATTTATTTTAGCATTAAAAAGTCCTCAGCTTTCCACAATCATTGCAAGCCTTTGAAAACATCTTATTTTGCGTAAACACAACCGCTAAACAAATGAAGCTGCAAAACACACAATACAGGTTTGGTTTAAGTGACTGTCAGTATCTTTAGAAGCACTTACTTAATAGACATTCCCTATATGACTGTTTCAGTCTGTTACAATTCAACTGCTGAAATGTAGTGATTTTCTTTGTGATACGCCTATGCACAGCCCTTCCATCAGATCTTTTGAGGACTGTAGTGTAAGATTAAAGCTCATGGATGGCTCAATGTGCCTATTCAATTTCATCTGTTATGACTAACAATTACTGACACCATTTCTGCAGCCTTTGATGCTACAAAAACACAGCTAGCTTCAGTGACATATCTGAATTCAAACTTTACAGGAAATGCAGCGTTCCTCTCTTACCTGTTATGGACTTGCAGGGTTTTTTGTTATTAACGGAAATGGATCAGTTAAACTGCAAAACACTGATTCACTCACATCCCAACATACACCAGGTAAAGTGTGAGAAAATAAATAAAAAAATATCGTTTACACAAAGATTTTTCTTTTTTTTATTTCATTAAACATCAAAGTTACATTACCTGCCTGCATTTTAACCAAAGCAGATTTGCGAAGAAATGTGTGAACAATGAAGAAATGAAGGAGAATATTCATGCTGACATTTATGACTCCTCGTGGACAAATCTTAATTATCAGACAATATCAAGAGACCTTTTTTTTTAATTTCAAACTCAGTTTTTGAGGCCAATGACATAAAAAAGTTCCTATCAAAGCAGCAGCAGTTGATGCTCAAGAGGTCTTCTCTTCAGATCATTTCAGGCGAGTCTGAAGAGAAAAAAAAATGACCAAAAAGCTCTTATTTCTGCATATTATGCAATTAGCTGGCTGGTTGAACCAAAGGCAAGGATATATTTTTCACTTCAGTTTGAATGGTCAGAAAAAGAGAAAATATCCAGTGAGAGGCAGTTCTGTGGGTGGAAATGCCTTGTTGATGCCAGAGGTCAGAGGAGAATGGCCAGAGTGGTTCCAGCTGAAAGAAGGGCAACAGTAACTCAATAAACCACTGGTTACAACCGAGGTTTGCAGAAGCACATCTCTGAGCACACAGCACACCCAACCTTGAGGGAGGTGGGCGACAGCAGCAGAAGACCACACTGGCGCCACTCCTGTCAGCTACGAACAGGAATCTGAGGCTACAATTAACAAAGTTGGTATTTATCAGAGAATGAAGATTCTGTGATTTTAATGGATACATTTGTCTATTAATGAGCTTTGGCTTGTTGGTCAAAACAAACAAACAAATAAATAAAAATTCTGCCAAACAGGTCATTTAGAACTCCAATAATGACTTTTATAAAACTGTAATGACCTATTTTAAACTTGAACAAGACTTATTTTGTAAAATACAAGATGTCAAACATTTTGTTTGTTTGTTAAAAAGATGAAAACAAACAAAAAGTTTTAACCTACTAGTTTCGGACTACTCCGGGTAATAACACTTTTATCTTTTGTCAAACAGCATCAGAGAAAAAAGTATTCATGCTGCTAAAATTCTCTTTAATGCACCAACAGAAAAACTTCCAACAGCAGAAAAGATGAAGTCCACAAAGAGTTCTGTTTAATCTGTCACAAATAGGAATACCAATAGACCTGAGCTAGGTGTTGAGAACAAGTCATGAATATTTTAAATGTGAATCATTTACTTTAAAAGGATGACAAGGATGGCCAGAACAATACCACCCCGGTGAGAGTTTTTCTTTTTTTTCTGGCCTGGATTCTGGTGGGGCTTTGTTGTGTGGCCTTGCTTTAATGCTTTTACTCGTGTGAGTTTCTTCTGGGTACAGTGTGTGCCTCTCACAGCCAAAAATACATTCTGCTTCTTCAACTTGAAATGCTGAAAAGCTGGGAGTGTGGGTATAGTGGAGTACCAAAGTGATAATGCACCACGACTATCTGAGGAGGCTTTGGCTTTACTTTCTTTAGATCTAAAGAAACCATCAGGGCAGTTGGGGAGGGCAGGGTCTCTGCTCAGGCTGCTGGCTGTAAACTTGTCACTGAGAAGTGGTAGAAATGGACTGTAATTTGCTCAAGTGCTGTGTGAGGAACAAATTAAACAAACTAATTTATAATTCTGCATTTTTCTTTATTAAGTTTGTAACAGCAGGGCATATTTCCTAACATGCCCCTCTAAATGGTAAGCACTTAAGCCCAATCATATTTGTGTGCCAACTGTGGTTCATTCATACACGCACCCTTGACCGCCATCCAAATCCCTTGGCCCTGACTCCTTGTGTCTTTCCTTCAGGTGGTAGGTCAACAGGAAGGCGATGCCATGTATTGTTTTTGTCTGGATGTGAATTGAGTGACCACAGAAATGCACACTGGTCAGAAATGGTGCAACAGAGTTTAACATATTTTACTGAAAGAACACAAAACAGGGGATATCCACAAAGTCTTTCTGTCTAGGAACAGTCATAAGACATGGCCAATATTTTCAAGCCTGCCAGACAGGAACCTCTACTAGGAACTTCGACCATGAACGGTGACCTTGTGCCTCTGCCAGGAGCCTCAGTCAGAAACCTCGACCAGGAAATCTCTACCAGGAGTGTCAACCAGGAACCTTGAACAACCAGAAAACTTGACCATAAGCCTCTATCAGGAACAGCAACCATGAATGTTGACCAGGAGCCTCAACTAGGAGCCTCGGCCAGAAAAAATGACCAGGATCCTAGACAAGGAATGAAGACCGGGGTCCCTGACCAGAAACATCGATAAGGATCCTCGACCAGGAGCCTTCGCTAGGAGCCTTGGCCTGGACTCTCAACCAGGAATATTGACTAGAAATGTTGCCCAGGAAGCCTTGACAAGGATAATCGCCCAGGAGTCTTGACCAGAAACCTTGGAGCCCCCAGATGGACCACAGTAAAAGCAGGAAAACCCTAAAAGTACTTTAGAGGAAAAAGATCAGACATTCAAAAGAGAATTGACAGTATTGATCCAAACAAAAAATAGTCCTTCACCTAAGGAAAATTCACATACAAGAAAGGTGGTCTGTTAATGGTGTGTCCTTACAAGGATAGAGAAACAAAAACACACATACAAAGGATGACCATAAATCAAATAAAAAATCCATGATCAGAATCTAAAACTCGCAACAACACTTGGAACAAACGCAGCTTTAACAAAGGAGAAGATGGCAGAGATCTGCTCAGTGAAGCCTGCTTTAACAGATGAAGCAACACACGTGGTAAACATAAGGAGGATTACCTGAGGGCAATGACTGATAGAGGGACAAGACACCCCTTTCAGGCTAGCTTTAAATGGGTCTTCCTTTGTGCAAAGTTTGGAAATGATTCTTAAAATGTACCCAAAATCCTCATAGCTTAAAGTTAGAGATTTTTTTTTGTAATCATGAGCAACAGCTATTTAGATTTTTTAAATGATTTTACTTTGTAATTTTATCTTAAATTTTATGCTATTAAAAATAAAACATTTTTCAAAGATCCTTTTGTTCCCTTTAAGAATTACCAGTCATTAATTCAGGCACAAAAGAGACACCTAGCTGCAGGAATGAGCGTTTCATCATTTTTTAAATATTTCTTCTGTTAGAAGGGTTTATTTCCTAACACTTTGGGACCCTCATAAATGTTTCTTTTAGGATTTAATATGTATTTGAAGGGAACATTGGAGGGACAGCAGAACTGAAAATTTAAAATTGTGTGAATATACTGAGAAATATTTTTTTATACTTCACGGGAACATTATCATCCCTTCATCCCTTCCTCCATTGGTTAATTTGTAACCAAATATAAGTTTGATTTAGTTTTAGCTGGTTAGTGCGCCACGTTGTTTTTTAAGCGCCATTTTTTAACGAGAATTGAGGACGATAAGATTTGTCTTTAGATCAAAATGTAATTGTCTCATGGCCATTGATTGTTTTTGTTCAATTTGAAAAAGAACGTGTTTGTCAATAAAAGCCTTACAATTTCATGGAGAAGGGTTCTGGTGTATACAAAAAAAAAGGAGAAGATTTTCTTCTGGTGTCAAGTTATTCTTCGCGTTTTCTTCTCTCCTTTATTACTTTTGGGTTGCAGTGTTACCTCGGGGCTTTGGTTTGTGTTTGTTATATAATCTTTAATTTTCTAGTGACAAAAATAGGCCTGATGAGATCACGTTTTAAGAATTCTTCACGTTGGATCCAGACTGTTAATACGATATAATGTAATATAATACAATATAACATCAGTCTTGCATTCTTTCCGTTCTATTAACATGTATGGATACATTCTGGTGTACACAATAAAAGCTAGGAGAGAAAGTCTCATTGGTCCCATGCTGCGTTTGACTGCCGACAGGGACTGGGAGAAGATTAAAAAGAAGAGGAGCAGGGTAACGAGCAGAGTGCTGGAGGCTTTTCATCTGCTTCTCCATCCAGCTTTCCACTTGTCCAGGCGTACGCCCACACATATGCAGGAAGACACCGTTCCCTGGCAACCCTATGGTGGTTGATTCAGTGGCTTTGGAGAGCTTGAATGTAGGGGAGAGGAAAGGTGAAGGCCAGCGGGTTTCAGTCCACATCCACACCAAGAGAAATGTGTCAATAATGAGGAGGGAAGAATTAAATTTACTCCAGCATCATTCATAAATGACACAGTTATAAGTAACACCGCAGGTTCTGTGGGAATCCTTCATGCAGCAGTCCTGCGGTCTTCCATTTGCCAGCTCAACATCAGCTGCGTCCTTACTCGAGACACTTCAGCCAGGAAATGAAAGTGGAACTACAACAAGGGCTGAAGAAGCCAAACAGATGGAAGATGAACAGAAATGTGGCCTGACCAAGTGAACAAGTGATTAGGACGACAGAGCGCACAGGCAGACATAAATGACTCTTGTGCTGAAGGAACAGTCTTTCCCTCAAGGAGCAGAACTGCTCTTATTGCTGATGGAAATGTGTGTGTGTGATCGTGCTTCTTAGCGCTGCTCACATTTCACTCACAAGTACTAAATTTTTTTTACCTCCCATTTGACTCTTTTCCTGAAAGAGTTCCTGTGTCTATCCTCCATAGTTTCAGAACTTTTTCTATTGTCATCTTTCAAAGAACCATTCCGATGAAAATCGAGTTTTTTACATGTTCTTGTAGCACTTTCTCATGATGGAGGATATACATATAAATTCAAAAAGAAGCTTAAAATTGCATATCTAAATATTTCTTTCAAAAACATTGTTGTGAATCAGGAGCAGACTAAAAAATGCTGTTGGACAAGGCTCACAGATGTGATTTAGAAAGTACAACTGCTCCCTGCTTGCTCCATTCTAATACATCTGCTTGCAGACAACTAGATCCATGTACATCTTGGTTTTCTTTGCCCAAGCCGGCATTTAGCTCAAAACTGTACGGCTGGATAGCTCTGACGTTGCTCATCTTTCTTTCTTGATCTTTCTTGTCCTTTATGATGTTTTTCTTTTTTTTAACTTATTTCATTTTTTTCATTTGTATGAAAAGATCCTCTAATTTTACTCTTACTTTTATTTTTTCCTTCCTTGGACTAATGCCGGACAGCAAGTCATCAAACTGGGTCACAGAGACATGGAAGAACAGTTGAAAATCATTCAGATGTAGCTCCTGCAGCCAGGGTGATGCTCACCATCCTGGGAAAGACTGAACAATCTCATGACAGACACAAAGATGTGATTACAGATGCTTTTGTAGAGCTCTTTAAAATAATACATTCATTCTCTAAACATCATTTGAGCCTTCCATGCATTAAAAATCAATTAAACACAGACACTGCTCTATGTAGCGATCAGGTAGCTCCTACAACATGTGTCTGGGGGCTGAAGTTTATGAACACATTTTTGGGCACATGTCAAGCAGCAACTTTGCTACATGGGCAAATTGAGACAATCGATGCAAATTTGGCCCACAAATTGGTGTGAATCCTGTTTCAGAGTTGAATTTCTAATGAAACTATGTCCCAGAAATTCACAAATTTGGGGATTTTGGTTAAAAATGGCATAATCCCAACTAAAAGACCACTGGGAACGCTTTGAAAATAGATCAAAAGATGATCAGGGTGGGACTTAAATATCGGTTTGTCTCTTCTTTAGGCAAACCAGGCATAAGTGAACGTTATTATCACCTTATGCAGTCTGCTTGGTTGAGGTGTCAGGTTATTTAGGTTCTAAAAAGGGATGTGATAAATTAGATTTTAACTCAGAGTCTTTTAATATTTCCCTGCACACAAATCTTCAGGGTGACATGGCTACTGATTTGTGCCTCTGCCAAGCTGTGATTATGACTTTTAAATAAAATAACTATTAATAGTGTTAAGTCGCAGCATCAAAGGATGTTTTCTTGCGAGAAAAAAGTCTGGAAGCTGGAATAAAAAAGAGATATCTCAATGTTTGAAACACAAGAAGTGTAAAAATAAATTTATCAAGCAAAGGAAACATTTTTCTTATAGGTGAGAAGAAGAAGACTTTCCACCATGCAGACCAGGCTTTTAACTAAGGCTAAATACAAAAACACAGAGGAGTGAACTCATTCCTGACTTGACATAATGGCTAACAAACAACAAAAATCCCAAAAGACCTTTTCTTTTCACCTTTTAGGTGTGTTTGATTTTTAGCTCCTTGAAACTGGCTCAGAGCCCTCTTTTGGGAGTCTGTTATAAGAGGGACAAAAGAAGGCATTGAAGAAATTGCTGTGCATCAGTTTTAATAAGTGAGAATATCCCAGGGAGTGTTTTGTGAAAGTCTGTGGACATAGAGTGTAGTGGGATTTGAACTGTGACAAACAAAACAGCTTCATAAGAGTCTGAAAGTAAGCAGGGATGCTAAATCTAAGTAAACAAACAACCTGTTTGGTTGAAGATGGAAAAAAATTAGGTTTTTTTAAGAATGTTTAAGCACTAAGTTAGAAAACTTAGCCAGCCTGAGTGTAACAAGAAAACAATAGTAACATTTTTTTAGGTTATATACAGTAGATTGTTCAGCATTGGCACTGCTACTGTATTTTTTTTTCATTTTTTTTTATCCTCTGTGCCAATATCTTCAATATCTGCTGTGTTGATTTTTTTGCTCTGAAAAATCTTTGGAGATATCAAGTTATTCAATTTCTCACTTGTCAGTTTTTACAATTTTTCCTTCAAATGTGTTACTCTGTGGATAACGCCAAGCTGTAGCTGTAGACATTCATTTTCCGTGCATGCCATCTGGAAAACATGCCATTTCATATTGTAATGGTGCAGAATTCATTTTTTGATGATGTTGAGCAAAGATTTCTTCGAAATCGTTTTGCAGTAATATGACTATTACAGTGATTTATGTTTGTTATATTTCTGGTACAAATGTGTGACCACTACTTTAAAACCCTACATTTTCTCTGTTTCATTTTTAGAGGCTGACGACAGTGATGAACACTGTTTTTTAATCGGTCTAATGTGATATTCTACCTGGGAAACACTCACTTTTAAGTTTGAGTTTTTGAAAGAAGTGACAAAAAGTACTTAACACTTTCGCAATATTGAAATATTACGAGATGTGTATTTTATGTTATGTTATCTTATTTTGTGTTGTTTTGTGTTATGTTATCTTGTGCTGTGTTACACTATGTTATTTTCTTAAGACCCAAGCTAATATTTGAGCTAACCATCTAAATATGTAGTCACAGCGCCCCAGTTTAGCATAATTAACTGCTGTTGAAATATAACAAGAAATGTGATGTCCACGCACGGATGGTCTTAATGGGCTGAGTAATGTTATGCTATGGTATGTTAAGGCATGTTACTTTATGGTACATTATGCTATGTTATGGTACGTCATGTTACATTATGTAATAGTATGTCACATTATGTTAAGTCACATTATGTTACATTATGTTATGCAATTGTACGCCATGTTACATTATGATACAGTCTGGTTTGTTATTTTACATTATGTTACGTTATGTTATGTAATGGCACATTATATTATGTTATGGTGCATTATGGTATGTTCTTTTACATTATGTTACAGAATGTTAGTTTATGTTATCGTATGTTACACTATGGTACCTAATGGCACATTGAGTTATGTTACGTTATTTTGCATTATGCTACATTATGGTATGGCATGCTACGTTTTGTTACATTGTGTTACGCTTTGTTGCGTTATGGTACATTATGTTAAGTTATGATTCTGTGTGGTATGGAATGGAATGGAATGTATGTTTGTATAAATGAGTGAAAGAATGAACAAGACTCTTAAGCTTTCAGGTCTTTGGTAGAGGACCTGGGCTTGGGTGAGAAAGCCCCCATGGTTGATGAGACCATTCTTTTATAACATTTACGTAAAATCAAAAAAAGCAACTACCTCTTTTGATTTGATGGGGCAGCTCTGTCGCACAGTTAGTAGTTGACCCTGGTTCAATTCCTACCCCAGCTGTCCATGTGTTGAACTGTGTTTGATCCCAACATTGCTGCTGGTGGTCTCGGCAGACTGAATTTTTCTCTCTAGTTGCTCATTGATCGCTTAAATAGGAAAACATTCCAAAAGGATCTGTTGGTCACTCGTGTAGACAATGTTACTTCCAAACTGAAACAATTTACAAACTACTTTGTGTTGTTTGAAAGTAACCCCTAACCTTCCAATACTACTGTTGCAGACCTGTAATGTGTTTCATGACTTCTATTCTAAGTGTTGCTCAAAATTATACAGTTTTTGTTGTTGTTCATGGGTTGTGAAATTGGTAAAACCGGTCATTTAGTTAGTATTTCAAGGGAATGTCTGGGAAAAATGGCTGGAATCTGTTTAGCCAAATATGATTAATCTCACAGGAATGCCAGCCTTTTGAGTTGGCTGCAGGTGAGCACAACTCTTGCTGACAAGGTTTGCAGCAGTAATGAGTTCAAGTTGGAAGAACAAACTGCAAATGTAATACCTTGAACTCAAAGACACTCTCTTCTTGATACATGGAAATGAGGTATGTTGTTATGTCAGCTTTTGTGTTTCTTTGTTTCATTTATCCAGTTGTGTTTATCTCCTCAAAAAGTTTTGTGCTGTTTCGTTTGAAGTTTTCACAACATAATGGGACATAAGGAATGCATTGTTAACCCACAAGAAGATGTGTGATGTCGTGCAGAAATGCAAATAAACGCTGGTCGCAAAAAACGACCTGTGTCGTCAGATCTTGGCCATAGCAATGCATCCATCTAACCTTACCTTCACAATATGTCTTCTTTCACTACATCCAAGAACCTCCTCTTTGGTCTTCTCTTTGAACAGTTTGGACTGAACTGTATCGGAACCATATGGACTTCAACATAAAAACTAATTTTAAAATGTATAAAAACTCTATAATGTTAAAAAACATAAACAAGGTAATATGTTTTTTTGTCATCAGACATGCTAACTTGTCAAAACAACAAAGGATGTTTTTTTTTTTTTTTTTTTTCTTTTTCCAGAATCAATGTAGAATCAAGTATGTGTGATACTAATATGACATCGGGGTGACAGAATAAATTAATGCGCTTTTAAGAAAATCAATTTCTAAGTGTGAGAAATCTCACGGTTTTACTTTTTTAAAATACTGAAATATGAAATAGGTTCAGCTCCAACATTTGTGATGAGCAGAAATACACAATGACTAAACATTTAAGGAGCAGATTTTTTATCAGATTTGCCAAAAACATTTTCCACATTTATTTAATAAAAAAAAGATGCATTTCATAAAAATAGAATGTTTAGTTAATTAATCTTTTAAAAGCATATGTATATACAGAGTGAACCAGTGATCCTGTCATCTGACGGAAATGAGTAATAACCGTCATTTGTAGCAGCTAATAGGCTAAACAGTTAAGTGAGGATTTCCCTCTTCTCTGGATGCTTATTAATGGACCTTGAACTAAATTAACAATGCAGAGAGCCTCTCTTGTTCAGTAACTTATTATCAAGTATGAGTCTGATAATAAGTTCATTTCCGTGGCAACACTTGATGATAGAGTGAAACGAAGAAGTGCACAATCATCATTATTCAACAATGGGAGGGTTATGGAGCAGAGCATCATCATTCAATATCTTTGTTAGGTTTCCATTTTGATTATGGTGTTTGCTGATACAGAGCGAACATTTTGTAGATTTGTAATTAAGTTCTGTTAAAAAAAAGTGAATGAATGCAAGGAAAATCCATTTTAATGAACTACACAGTTCAGACATAGATCATTTGGTTTTGATTTTTACCTCATATAATTGATTGCTGGATTGCTTTGGTTCCCTACTCTGCAAAAACAGAATCTTAAGACCCTTGTTTCAGAAAAAAAGGCAAAACGAATTCTTGGTCATTCTTGGCAGATTTTTTTTCTTAATTTAAGGAAAATATTTCAAATTTTGTAAGAATTTTGATTTATTTCTAGGGGGTCTGTCAAAGAAAGATCCTAGTAGTTGTTTTAACCAGCCTATTCCTGCTGACCAACACCCCACCATCCAGTAGTCGTTGAAGTTCATTATTACATTTGGTTGTGCCGTTACAAGGTCATTTAAGGGGCGTCTTGATGTTTCTTATTAATCTTAACCACAATTTTTGGATGACATTTTTTTGAACTTTCAATAAAACATTACTATGAGCACTGATTGCTGTAATTTTATTCTTTTGAATAACGCTGGACATAAACAATTGTTTCTTGTGTTTCCGAAACTGCCCCATGCAGATTTCACCTGTGAAAAGGCTGTTTTGTTGTATGTGGGATATAGCTGAACCTGAGTGGTTTTTGTCATGAAGGTTTTGACTGTAAATTTCAATTTTTTTTAGAAAAAAGTAGGAGATAAAACCAACAAAAAATAAACAAAAAAAATGTATTTTTGGTGCGATAAATAAATTTAATATATTTATTTATAAATAAATATACTTTTTTCACACATTACTCTCCTTTTAATGATCAGACTCTACCTGCTCTGTTGACTTCTACTCTGAGATTGCCAAAAGGTGTTTTTTTGCATAATTTATTCTAAATGAGACGAGAATAAAACAAATGTGGCTTAACACAGCACGCCAGATTTTAATAAGAAAACCAAAACATGTCCAGCTGCTTGGTAACAAGCAGCAGGATTCCAGCTTAGTAATCAGGCAAAGAAAACTGTGGTGCATTTGCATACTGAAAATCTGGTATCACCTTCAAGGAGCTTAAGTTAAAGAAAAATAAAAAGTAAAACGATACAAAATGTAACACATTTGAGGAATCCTTCTCCATGTATGAAAATTGAAATCACAGTAAAAGTTTTGCTCAGAAATCTACTTGGGAATTTTTATTTATTTATTCTTTATCAAATAAATTTAGTTAAATTATAATATAACACTTTTTCATGAGGTTTTTATCTAATTCAATTCTTTAAAATCATGCAACAAAAATGTCCCTCTTGTGAGCTCAAGTTAGTGTCTCCATCTAGTGGACAGAGATACACATCACAGGGTTTCAAGTCTTCACGCATTGATTGAAGTTGGGTAAAATTGTAAAATACACTTTAGAAAGAAGGGAAACATACATTTTTTGAATGATAATTTTGTCTTTGTGTAGCAGAAATGTCGGTGTACATCAAAACTTACTTTGCCAATCATGAAGCCTTGGTGTTTGTTCACAATTCAGTGCTCTTGAATATTTCTCTGAGATTTGGGAACATTTTGTGTCATTTTTAAAAGTACAGTCCATGAGAGATGGAGAAAAGAACAGTTAAATCAACACCAGACAGGGTAATAACCATAACAGAATGCAGATGTGAACTGGAGCAGCTGGATGAAGTCATCTTATAGTCCAGGGATGTAAAGAGACCAGCCAAACAGTTTTGAATCAAAATGTTGACCAGCGATTCTTCCAAACGTGTTCTGCTTGTGAGATATTATGAATTAAAACACGAAATATTTGCCAATAAAGTGAGTGGTTTTTTTTTTCTTTAGGTGAGTAATTGATCCAGAAACAAATAAAAATAACAGCTTAAGATCGTTAATGTGATTTCTTTTTTATTTATAACTTACTCTGTCTAGCAGCTGAGCAAACAGATAAAAGCTAAAGGCCTCTTGTGTTGGAAAGATTTTACTGATACATTAGGGGGTTGTGAATCTTCTGACACACAAGGTTATATTTGTAAAGCCTCCTTTGTATTTGATACTAAACTTTTATTAAAATAATTTATGTTTATCCCCCTTTTTTTGTTGTACATAATAACCCTTTTTCTCCATAAAAACATATTTATCATACAAAACAAACTATTGATTCAAAAGAAATATTAGATGACTAGATCTGAGAAAATATTGAGTTTAATCTAATTTCATGGGCATTCTACTCAATTACCTCTAGGCAAGTTAGGTGGAAGGAAAAAGAAGATTATTCACATGCTGCCAACATAAAGAAAAAGTTATATATATATATATATATATATATATATATATATATATATATATGTATATATATTATAGAGCCCAACTTTTTGAGGCTCTCTGAGGGATCGCCGGAGGATCAGGTATGATCATGAAGCGTGCATCCCAGTCATCTCCCTCTTACTCAAATTCCTAATTTTGTGTCCTATCAACATTTGGATGCATGTCACCTGGTGGCCTTCAGAGGGTGCTAAGACCCTCCTGGATGTGACCAAAGCTTTGTTTTCCTCCTGCTCTCCTGTTTCTCAGAGCCTGAAATTCTTTTGCCATCTTTCCCTCAGTCTTTTCAGTTTTGTCTCTGGCGTCCAGCTCTCTGAGCATCTGTGCATGTGAGTCATTCTGCATGCATGCCTGCCTGTGTGTGTATGTGTGTGCGTGCACGCATGGCTTTTCAGCTCTCTGTTGTGGAACAAATTACACAGTGGCTGGGGAGCCAAATGACTAATCAGTGGTACACAGATTAAAATCCAATTGCTGCAATTTCAAGCCACACAGGAGTATGAGAAATTAACTACTACAGTAGAGTGTCTGCTGTCTGCACCAGGTACAACTGATAAGTGTTGATCTTTTAATTAGTGTTGTCCAAAGAAACTATAGATCACCATTTTAAATAATTTACCTTCAGGTTCGACGCGCCAATTTTTACATAACCTAATCAAGAAGAATATAGTTTGTGCTTACATCCTACAGGGATGCTGTAGTATGTCTTGCATCTCTAAAATGATTTGTTTTCTGTGTAATACTAGTAGAATTGACACACATTTGTAGGTGACAACAGTTAAATTGGGCCACCAGGTAAAAGGAGACACATAAGGTTATAGGATCTCAGCTTTTTGAACAGCCAACTGAATGCTGATAAATTCAAACAGTTGCCACGGCAGTACTTGACATGTAACAATTGAATTGGTTGGTCTGTGGTTGCTATGGTGGGTGGAGCAAAGTCTGATAAGACTGCACTAGAAAACTTCACATTGAATGCCTTAACATACCTAACTCTTATTGCTAAAAACCAAAAGCGTAAGGACGCAAAATGTGTTTGTTGATGGCTTCCATAAGATTTAATGGTAATGTTTGATTAAAGAAAATTATTTTTGATGAAAAAGCTTTTATTTTTAGAGTTACCCACTTTATCTTAATGTGTTCAAGTAAATTGAGCCACACATTCCCGCTACAGTGAGGCAAATAAGTATTTGAACTCTGTGATTTTGCAAGTTCTCCCATTTAGAAATAATAATAATAATAATCATAAAGGGTTCTGAAATTTTCCTCTTAGGTGCATCTCCACTGTGAAAAACATCTAAAACAAATCAGGAAATCACATTGTATGTTTTTTTAAAGCAACTTATTTGTATGCTACTGCTGCAAATAAGTATTTGAACACCTGAGAAAATCAATGTTAATATATGGTACAGTAACCTTTGTTTGCTATTATACAGGTCAAACATTTCCTGTAGTTTTTTACCAGGTTTGCACACACTGCAGGAGCGATTTTGGTCTGCTTCTCCACACAGATCTTCTCTAGATCAGTCAGGTTTCATAGCTGTTGCTGAAAAACACAGAGTTTGAGCTCCCTCCTAAGATTTTCTATTGGGTTTCAGTCTGGAGACTGGCTAGGCCACTGATAATAAGTGGAGTGGAAGTGGACGATTTATTCTAAAGGGTCTTTGAGGATCAGAATTCTAGCTGATAGGCAGGTGTTCAAACACTTGTTTACAGCAGTAGTATACAAATAAATAGCTTAAAAAATCATGCAGTGTTTTTCCAGATTTTTTAGATCATGTCTCTCACAGTGGACATGCAAGTAAGATGACAATTTTAGACCCCTGCATGTAATTGTTGTTCTTTTTTTTTTCTCTGTTTCCAAATCAAAAAGTGGTCCAATCTAGCTGCCCCCCCCCCTGCATAAAATTCCACCAGAGGTCTCAGAAGATGAAATATGATTTTTATGATGTAGTTAGGAAAATAGAATGTTGTCAACAATTTTTTTTAAATGTATGTCATCATTTCATCCTTCCTTGTCTGTGATAACCACCTATGAACCACTGCCTAATGTGGTTATTGTTGGGGCTTTCAGCTTCTGACACAAAAATTGATTGAAATCTGTGCCTGTTTATTTTAAAATACAATCCAGGAGACAATTTATTTCTCGTACAACAGCGTTTCTTACAGAGAATGAATGATGGAATTATTGAGTCCGTCCTGATGGGATGTGTTCAGCCCAGCAGGTGAAACCAGGCAATTCATGTTTTTTCTTTTTTTTTTCTTTTTTGAAGGGGGGATATGCAGAAGTGCAATATATGCCCATGCATGGCAGAGACACACGACATGAGCACTCGCCTAGAATAATCTCAACAGCAAGAAAAAAAAATAATCTCATTTTGTCAGGAAGTGTAAAAATTGGGTTTGCATGGCTGTGGCGTCTGTCTTTGTAGCTGAGTGTCTTTTAGCATGCATGTGCAGGCTGCTGCTGAAACTGTGACAGTCGTGTCAGGATGCTTCATGGGACTGCACTGAAACGAGTGCATTTTTCTCAACAGATGTGACATGCTTTAGTTGTACACAAAAAAAGAAACCCCCACCCATTAAATCTTTCTACAAAGTAAAAAAATAAGTGTTAAATGCCACAACTGCAAGTTTTAAAATCTTTATGAACCTTTACTTGGTTGACGGAGCACATGAGCTCTTTTTTAGCCAGCCTTGCATATCCTCCATTCTGCAGAACTCCGCACATCTGGGAACCGCTGCAGGCCCTGTGGACACTGAGCAACTTCACTGGAGCAAATCCTGCTCGCACACCTCGTTCATGGCCCTTCGTGTGCTCAGGAGGGAAATGTGTTCAGTGATATTTACAATCAGTCGAACTTCCAACAGTTTGTTCAGGAGGCCACACTTCCAACATCTGAGCGGCTTTATGTTTTTTTTTCACTGCAAGTGTGTTTTCACATCTCAATCAGACTCTTTGTGCAGCAAATTTCTGAAGGTTTGTTCACCTTTTCGACCAGAAATTATTCACCATGGTAATTTTTTTAGATAGAAGATATTTTTTTAAGCTTTTAGCAAAAGTTTAGTGATTGCTCAATCAACTCTTTACCACAATTTGAGCAAAGCATCCTTCTGCTTTGCATCTTCTACAAAACTCACGGGACATCAGTGATGTCCCATTTTCGGTTTCTTGTTTTTTTTTTTAACATTACATTTTAATTCCTGGAAATGACTTTTGCTGTCCGAAACCATTTTTTTAAAAATGTTTTTAGTTTTAGTATTTTTGTTTTTGATTTTTTTCAATGTAATGTAGCCTAATGTAGTTTTTTTTTTTTATCTTTTGTTTTTGTTTATACAGAACAATAAATTGTTCCCTTAAATTAAGTATTTATGGCCACGAATAAATATTTGTGTGCACAAATTACCTTTTTAGCCACAAACTAGTATTTTGGGGCCAACAATTGGCATTGTATTAGCATTTTTTGGCCACAATTTAATCAAATAATCAAGACAAAAATATTTCTGACAGTTGACAAATGATTAATTTGCTCTTTTTTAATAAACTTACAGGTAGTTTTAAAATCTTTCAGTTATTTTTTTTTTGACCCGTTCTGTAAAGCTCAGGGTTTGGTGACCAGGACAAAAAAGGATTTTTATTCACCCCAAACTAAAGCTGCAACTTTTATATTTTGTCCATCTTTATTTAGTTTTCTGGGCTGCACCATCTAGACTGAACCTTTCTTTACCCTCACTAGTGTTCTGCTCTTTAAGGGAGAAAACGCCAAAATAAATCTCACTTTTTCTCTTTTCTAACATAAAAACCATGACGCTTGGAGTAGACACTACTTTCAACCTGTTAAAAAAGAGTTTGTATGTTGTGTTTTTTTTGTTGAGTGAATTAAGATGTGAATAATAGTAAAGTGCCAAATCTTCTGCTTTGGTTTCACGTTTTGAGGACCAATTAATCAAGCAGATGTGATTAGCAGCTACTTAGGATAAGTGCCAGCCACCAGCCCTTGTTTTTACTGCTGTGGATGCAACATTTTTACACTCACAGGCTTTCACAATGAATCATGCAATAGCATGCAATAATAAATAACAGTAACAAAGTCAATAAATGAAATGGACAGTTGTTTATTTAAGCTTAACATTAATAAAAAAAAAAAAAGGATTTTAGAGTGAATTGTTTTCTTTCCCGATTAATATTTAATTAATATTAATATTAATATATGCTGATCATCACAAAAGGTTCAATAAAGCATCCGTTAAGAGATAAAGTTCACCTCTTACCAAAAGATGAAGCAAAAAGTTTGAATGAAAGAAGCCTGCGCATCAAGAACCAGTAGCCAATCAGATTTGAGTGTTCACTTGGATCGTTTAAAGTGCAGAAACACAATGTTTGTTTCTCATGGCTGTATATCAGTATCTTTGCTTTCTTGGAGTAATACTGCAGGTATAAATAATAGCTTACTGTTGATGTGTTTTGTGCGAACAAACTACATTTCTGGGATATCTGAGTTAACACTTTACAGATTAAAACGTTTCAAGCAATAAAAATCAAGGACAAATGTTCTCTCTGGCCTTTTTTTGTTCAAAGGCTGCATATTGTTGTATAAAATGTTAACAGTAAAACATTATGATTAATCGTGACTAATCAGAATCCAAAAGTGTGATTAATCTGATTTTTTTTCATTTGTTGACAGCACTACTTCTTACAAATATGTTATTTGTCATAAAGTTGTAGGATGGTCATATGACAAAATATTAAAAAATAAAAGAAAGGGAGCACTTTTGGTAAATTGGCCTGGCCAGTAAGTAGTGCCAGTGCGTGGTACTCAGTACCTGTGAAAATTAAATTCCAAAAAACAATGAAGGAGTCAGCTCCTAGCTGCCCAGACTAAAAGATAATACTGTTTTAAGGCTAAGGGTTATTATCATTATTATTATTATCATCATTTAAAAAAAAATCATCATAAAAAATGTTACAAACATTTAAGATAATAAGATTAAATATTTATGTTCATCTTGAAAAGAAAAGAAATCTTTAAGCTATTTAAAAAATGTTATTAAATAACAGCATCATAATTAATTTAAATACAGTAATTGATTCCTGGTTTTGAGCTAAAGTGTTTGGAGGATATGAACAGGAACATATTTTAAACATTTTAAGAGCCTAAAGAAGTCATTACTGCACCTGAATGGTCAAATCAAAGAAGCTCTTGTCGCAGGTTTTTTTCAATGATGCACAAACTCAGAAGCAAACTCAGCTGTTGTCCTGCTGGATAATAAAAGTATGAGAATATTTACTACATTTTGAACTAAAACTTTCATCTTTTTTTTTTTTTTGTAAAACACTTTGGTGAGGTGAAACAAATAGCAAGGCAGGTGTTAATGAACAGTTTTCTCAGTCTTAGAAGGGTCCTCTCACACCTTGAATGGCTGAGCAGCACTGATCTGTGAGCCAAAACTGGAGCACCGCCTCTCATTTTGGCTGCTTTTTGCAAGAATGCACCATGCATTAATTAAATGCATTTTTTAGACTTCTTGTCCACCTGAACGTTGTGTTTGTTTCATCTCCATCAAAAGTTGCAAACTGACCAAAAACTCAACTGAAAGCTATGAGCTTTAATTTGTGTTTGGAAAGCCCTTGATGACTTTTTCAAGATTTTTGGTCACATTTTGGTCAGACTCACTGCATTTTTCGTGCATGAAGTAATGATTTGATAATGGCATGATTATACGCTTCAATTTGGTTGTATGGCCCAAAGGCACGCCACTATCAATAAATCATTAAATCGCTGTAGCTTGAGGCTCGGTCAAAGAAGCATCCAAAAGCCATTACTCCAGATGGTGCATTAGAATGAATGACATAATGATGATATCATCCCCCACAGGTCTTCTCCTTCCTCTATCGTTCCCACCCTATCATATTTTATTACTTTCACCACCATTTTGGGGGTATTTAACATCCTGCAGGTTCTCTTCAACCAAGACAGCAGAATGTGGAACTGTTAAGTCTGGAATAAAACCTTTAAACAGGCTGTTGTCGTCTTCTGTCAATAAGAGTAAAATTTTCAGCTCAAGAGAAGAAGGGACGGTGGTCTGTCCTTTTTTCCCTTTAAATATATTTCTGAATGCATCCATCCATTAGTGGGAGTCACAGGAGAAGTTGCTTGAGCTTTTAATCAGGCAACTCTTTTTCTTCATTGTCATGCTCTAGTGAGCTTCAAAAACCTTTTTTTGTGTCTTTATTATGGTAAAGCTCAAAGAGAGATGAGCCGGGGGTTGCTGAGCTTTTATGCCTGTGTTTGCTTTAAGGGGGGAGGCTAATGTTTTCAGCTTTAAATGTGTACTGCTGTGTGTGTGTTTTTGTGTGTACTTATGTCCCAGTTATCTACCACGTACAATTGATGTGGACAAGCTTGACTGAAACCTGCGTGACAGGGACAGACACGCTGCATGCTTTCTGTTGATGAATGCCCATGTCAATCGCTGTGACCCAGTCACCCTGTTCATTTGCACACACACATACCTACACAAACACACATAAGCAGTGGCTCTTTTTTCAATGCGGCAGAAAATGAGCGGGATACTTGCGCAGCATCACCAACGGATCTTTAACAGATCGGTGGTGAGTGTCAGGTAGGGAAATATAAGGAAGGAGGGAGAACTTGAGATGAAATGAAGAACGAAATGAAAGATAGGAAGGAGGGTTATGGAAGTTTTTTTGAGTCATAATTGAAAGTAATATGTAATTCTCAATCGACAATTCAATTTGCAATTTGAAGATTTCCTTACATTTAACATGATAGAAATATCTTAAATTTTAGACATAAGTTGAACAAAGTTCTCCCAACTATCAACTAAACCCTTAAGAAACATAATCAGGAAACACAGTATTATTTTCACTGTTATGCAGATGATACTCAGTTGTTTTTCTCTACTGAAACCTGACCAGAATGACCACGTAGAGAAACTTAATGTCTGCATTAGAGACATCAAGACCTGGATGACGATTAATTACCTCCTACTAAATTTGCTAAATCCCGCTTCCACTTCTTCTGGTCGACCAATTGAAAATATTAAAGACCAAAGGAATTATTTGGCGTCAGAGGTTAGAGAAGACAAAGCGCTATCTGCTAATGAATTAGCTTCTGTGTTTATGAATACAACTGCAACTGCTGTGCTGCAGCTCTTAAAGAGATTTTTTGGAACTTATCTTTAGGGCTGCTGTGTCCTGGACAGCGGTCCCCAACCCCCAGTTCCTGGGTCACTTTGTCATTTTGTACCGGGGCACAGACAAAATAAATACGATAAAAGATTATTTCCATTTTGTGTATTTTCTGATACTGAAGGAAGTTTTATTTGAAGAAACTCCCTGATTCTGTTCTCCACATTCGTCTTGGTCTCATCAATTAAAGTGGTTCACTAGTTATTAGTCCAAAGCTAACAAAATATAAGCAATAAAATGTGTTTAGACAGTTTCTTTTGAGCAGAAAAGAACCAATGAGGAAACTGAAGAAGAGCCTTTAAAGAATACCACTGCATGATTGGCTGGCTCAGGAATAACTCAACACAGGTCCCTGAATCTAGCAAAGGGTTTTAATAAGACAAGTCCCAAGGAAAGAATACACCGACCAGAGTGTACAAAGACACTGAGACACAGAACAAGGGAGAACCACACCTATTTCTACACATGAGCTAAATGAGGAAATAGAAGGCACCTGTGGCTCTCACAAGAGACCTCGAGGAGAGCATCCATGATAGTCCAAGGCATTTCAAACTTTTCATTAGCAGAGACATACTTTTTCATTCCCATATTTCTTGAAAATGTTGGTTTGCCAAACAATTTGGATCGCCCTTCTTTTGTAGTTTTTCCTTTAATACAGCTCATCTGGCAAACAGATTATCACAGGAGTCTGAGATTGATATCAGTGATCAAAAGAGCCCCGAGTCACACTATCATCCATTGGTTTAATTGAAAAACAAAGAATTTAATCTTTTTGAAACATAAATACAATTGACATCATAATTTGGAACGCACTGTAATTGTGAGGCAACAGGTCCATTTTTACACGCTGCATGGTTGTAAAGATTTTAAAAAAAAAGTAAAAATTTAACGGCGACCGGATGAATTTTTTTGCATAAGTTAGTGCCCGCCCAGGAACATTTGGAGGTCGCGCAGTGGCAGTCCGGTGACAGATGGGGGGAAAGAAGGCAACAATGCGATAACTGACAGGAGGGTCTTCAGGGTCCCCATAATTGTCTGATGATCGGCCAATTTCAGGCTACCACCTCCCTGCCCAGTGCTGCCGTCCCACTGCCACCGTCCAATTGTTAGAAATCGTGGGCACTCATCGAGAGCTGTTGACATGGGCTGGCAGTGGCATGAAATCGTGAAGATTCTGCTAATACTTCCCTATTGTGTGGTAGCAATTGCATTTTTGACCACAGTGTAACTTTAAAGGTGACTCAGCAAAAAACTCATTGATGTTTCAGTAATGTGATTAATCTAAAAAGCTTGTCTGATCCATGCACTTCTCCCTTTTAAAGCGAGCGTCTAAAGGACAAAGCACTTGTAGACTAATGGCCTATGAGTCTCAGATTTACCCTTACAAAACATCCATCAGCTGTCACACTCACGGTATTAGTGAGACAAAAATGGAAACTTCAGCTGAGGCTTATCAAAAGGTCACAACTGTACCTCCAAATCACAAGCATGTTCATATCAACATCAAGATGGGAGGATTGTTACCGCTTTCAAAGTGTTTCTTTCCATGAGAGCAAAGCGTCTGCGTGGATGGCTTCTGTGGTTGGAATGTATGTGGACACACAAAACAGTCAAACCCTTCAATAGCAAACAAAATAGAAGAGCTGTTGTGCCATGGAGACATTTTCCTTTTTCTTACAGCAATTTCACATCTCAGCCTCTGGATTGGAAACACATCTGTGGTCATTTTTAGTGGAAAAAAATGTGGAAGTGAATACATGAAGGAAAAAAAATTGGTTTTCTCTTCTAAAAACTTCTCAAAAAAGTGAAATAAACACTTCAAGTTACTCCCTAACTCATTTACATTCAAAATTGTCAGCCCTTTGACCAGCAATAGACTGTCGATCCTCCTCCCAGTGAAGATTCTTCTAGATGTAAACCAAAACTACTAATTATAACAGACTTGGTTCTTGTTTCTTTGTTTTAATTCAACTTTTGCAGACTTGTTTCAGCTATTTCTCCTTTATTTTTTAATTATGTCCCACTCCAATGATCTTTTGGTGTTTTTTCAAAGCTTTCCCAGTGGTCTTTTAATTATGATTAGCCCATTTTTAGCCAAAATTAAAAAAAAGAAAAACTGTTGTTTTCTAGGAAATAGTTTCTGCAGAGCAGTAAGAGTTCATCCGAAATTCTCTTCAAAGTTGTGAGTGGGACTGTTGGTGTCAAGCAATATTGGAGCCATCCAGTCTTAAAGTTTTGAGCCAGACGCTAGCTCAGATGAAAAAAACATACATGGATCTATTTGTCTGCAAGTGGATGCATCGGGAATGGAGTGGAGCAGTGAGCTTGTGGCCCGCCAAATGTAGCACCTATGTCTCTGCTACCAGGTCTTACAAATGTCATTGTTTTATCTGCTCCATTTCATCTTTGTACAAACTTTTTAGTAGTTCCTTCAGGTCTTCATCAGATTCTGACCTGATATTTGCCCCAAAAGGGACACGAAGATGCCAATTCCACAAAAAACACTTCAAATTCATCAGAAAACTGGAAGCTGCATCATCACCATTCATTTGACCATAACTTTAGGTTTCCCAATAATAAAAACTCACACTCTTTGACATACCATATTTGTTCGACTGTTTACGGAATCAACAAATTTCAAGTCATTCTGTTGCAAAGAATCCATGAAGATCCAAAACACAGTGATGTAAAAGGAAAAAAAAAACAATAACACAAATATGTGGTATCATGGGATACATTTGTGCTGTCTGCTTGATTTTTTACTGAGTGACGACGCCACATGTTAACAATGTTTGGAACTCACAATAAACAGTCTTTGTGCTTTTTAGGGATAGAAGGGTTAAACTTAGTCCAAGGAGGTAAAAAAATAATGTCATGCTTGTTTGGGATTGATCATATTTTTGCAGACATTTTTCTTTCTGCACACTGATTCACAGTAACTGGGAAATTACAGTAGTGATGAGGGAAATTCCCACAATCCATTGCTTTTTACACAAAATTCCCAAAGTTAATTGATGTTTACAGTAAAATACATTAAAGCTTCTGCACAGTATTATACTGCTAACATTGCAATACAAGTTTTCATAGTTTTCATAAATCCGTAACAGTGTAGGTGTTGAGTAACGGCACACAGCCGGTCTTCTCCAGCAAAGAATCTGATGGAATTATGTTAATTCTGCAAGCGGTTAAACGCCAAAGCTTTAATGTTAAAGGGTCAAACTCAATAAACAAATCAAGAAGCAGCACAAGAAACAAAGACTGTTTTATTGCTGCTTCTCTTCACGTTTAGTTTCCTTTGACTACATAATACAATTAAAGCAGCCAAAATATAATCGCAGTCTCTACATGTTACACAGTTACCTCTCCTGAGTTTCACTAAGGTTTCACATTTGGAAAAAAAACAGTACAGGAAGTACCATTTCCACCCACCTGTGTTTCCACTTAAAGTACCTGTAAAGGAGAACAACTCATGAGGTGATGGTGGGTGGTGCTGTGAGAACTGGACCACTCTCCTGGCATGGGCAGCGTTTGTATTTTCTCCGCCACAAGTGCCTGTGGTGCAGTGGAGAGCTGCCAGGCCCGCGGAAAAAGACCCATCTGTTGTATGAGATTATTATATACCACGAGAAACACAGGATGTCACCTGTTCGGAGAGGCTCATGGGAGGTGGGATTATGGGGAGAAGGGTATGTAATCAGGAGAATTTCACAATCTGAGATAAATTCATCTACTAACTTGTAATCATTTTTAATGCATCACTTTCAAACTAAGGAGTCTGCTAAAATGATTTTGGTGCAATAAGAAAATAAACAAAAAAGATACTACGATAATTGAGCAAATGCACTATCGGTCTTATGCATACATAGGAGTGTTGACCCATATGGGTACTGTTGGTTTTTGGGTTGTCTGGGGCTGACGAGGGTGATAGAAAAAGCTGCTGCTTTGTAAAGTCACCTTAAGGGACGTCATGAAAATGGAACGTACTATTGTCACGCACGGGGTGTCCAGGTGATACGTAAATGCCCCCACAATGTCCACACCGTACAATGCTCACACAAACAACAATTTGATAACCAAATTACTAATTTCTAAGGCTGAATTCATTCCCTACCCCCAAGCTTCTCCATACTCCTACATTTAGCCCTCAAAGCGGAGAGATACGGAAAAGTAGTGTCTTCAAATTTGGACGTTAATAACACCGAATGACGTCATAAATAGCTGCCGGTCATCTACGTCAGCTTGTAGCTGCTAGCGCTCAGAAAATACATGACAAGATCATTTTAATAACTTTAAAAAGTCATGCAAAACAACCCTCAAAACTAATTTAAATGTAAGCTTCTGTGAGGGTCACCCTATCGGCAGAGGTATAGTCAAGCTCCAAATGCCCTTACTATTGGAGAGTTAGATACCAAATTTTACTTTTGATATTGCGTCCAGGCCACCTGCATGCCCTGTACAGGTTTGCCCAATTTTCTGCCTGTATCTATCCACCCATATGGGCAGTTATAACTAAGGCATTACTCATGCACCAGTCGTGGCACAACAAGCAGCAGAGAAATTAATATTTGCTTTAATCCAAAGCTCCAAACATCACAGTGCTTGGTGCCACTAAACAGATGTTTTCTGTTAAATGCTAAACAAGTAAAGGATTGAAGCACTTAAAGCAATAGAAGAACAATTCTGCAACCAATAGCACATCCGAACTTTAAAAAAGACAAAACTGCACCCGAGGGGGTCGTACCTACCAGCCAAGGTCAGAGTGACACACCACCTGCATACTCATGGCTGCAGAGCAGCCTCCCTGTCCACAGGTGATGAATGAGTGTCATGTCTTCAGGGAAGGAGAAGGTGAAAAGGATGAGGAAGGTAGATTTTGGCTCCTGAGATGCTGCCCACATGACGCTGAGGCACAGACCTCAGGAAGCCCTTACTCTGCCATCTGTGGCACTGGAGAATGAATGCATCCCTGAATCTGTCCAGGAGTGTTTCTTTTGTCAAACCCTTCAAACCTGCATGTACCTGTGTGTTTGCACTCATATGCGCACTTCTGATAATTGTATTTTCATTTTTTCACTTCATTAAACACATGCTCAGCGTCTCTGCCACCTCCTGCACCTCCCCAAAGCATAACAGATGGGAGAACAGGAGAGAAAGTGTCCGCTACACTCCCATGTCCGCTGCTTCCTTTCATCCAAACTCGCTCCATCACTGCTTCGCCAGCTTTCCCCCTGCTGCAAACACACAAAAACTTCTGCTGGGACCCACAAACTGCAAAAATGATCACAATTACACACACAATCAGCTGTCATCAACAAATATCAACAGGAAGTGGGATGGTCCTAAGTGAGCCGACGTTTAAATTATTTACTTTATCTCTTTCCAGCTTCTGACCTTAAAACACAGTTTGGGAATTAAACTTCAACTTTTTTTTCAACTTGTAGCTGTAAACAAAAACAAATAAATACATAAATTTTAAAAGCTGCTGTGATTTGAAGATTACTTGCAGCCAAATATTTTTCTGAAAGACAATTTTGAATTCTGCCACAAGTTAGAATTACTGAGATTCCATAGGGTCAATCATGGAATACAGGAAAACTGGAGCAGGTTCTACTTCTGTGCGGTGACAAGGTAAAATGCCTGCCAGCTTCAGGATTGGGTTTATGGTTCTCCTTCTTCTTTTTAAATCTCTTAATGGATTGGGACTTTATCAGATCTCCTCAGTCCTTATAAATCCTGCAGAGCTCCGAGATCCTCAGTGGTTCTCTTATCTATACCCACGATGAGAACCAGGACGAGGCCTCTTTTCAGTACCGTGGTTGTGCATCCATGGAGATTTTTATTTCTAAATTAAAGACTCATCTTTTAAACTCAGCATGTACACAACTCATTTAATTTACTTACTTATTTATTAGTTTGGCTTTTAAGTATGTTATGGCTTTTTTTGGTATATATTTGTAGATGTTCACCCTTTCTGTCTTTCATTCTATGCTGTGCCTTTTTAAACTGTTAGCCACAGCGTTTCCTTCCATTTCATATTAGTCTTTTGATTGTTGTTTGTTTTAGTCTATGCCAGAGATCCCTAACCTTTTTCCAGGCCGTGGACAAGTTTAACCTCAGACAACATCTTCATGGATTGACCTGTTTGCCATCAGTTTCCCTTAAATTTTTTAGGGTATCTTCATCCTTTTTGAAACTCTGTTAAACTTTATTTGTACACTAGATTTCACATAGGAACCCTTAACCCACAACAGTCAAAATGGAAACAAAAAAAATTTGAAAACCAACGTCTGCCTCATTTGATTTTTAAGATGGGATAAAACAAACAAACAAAAAAATATTAGTGAATCACGTATTTTCTAAATATATGAATGAGCAGCTTTATTAGCAGCATCTTGTAACATTAGACAGCCGGTTGCTGAATAATATGCATTGCTATTATGGTGTGGGAACAGCTGTCACAATAAATCCATATTTGGAGTAAAGACTTGTGGTTTCTGTTGGATAAATGCAGTTTTACTTTATTTTTACCTTGGTTTTTCTTGTGACAGCATTCAAAACTGTCTGTATACGTTGAAGGCTATTAACTTCTGTTTCCTAATTGGCTATTTTCTGATAAAAATAAACTTTCCAAATGTGTTTATTTGTTTTTTTTTTGTTAACTTTGAGATCTTGGGAGTTTGAATTTAGAAGGGTAAGCCTGCAGATGGGCACAGATACCGGCAAATGGGAGTAGTGGTCTGGAGCCAGATAGTAATCGATATAGAGCTGGCAAAGGGCCGCAGCTTGGGATAAACAGTGGAGATGGCTCAGAGGGAGATTGCTCATTGATGTGTGATTAAAGTTAGAGAATCCCCCATGCTGCTCGGAACTTGTGAGTGAGATCTCTGACACCGAGGTAATTGGTCTCAGGAAAATCAATGGATTTGGTGAGTGAGATACTCCTGCTTTTTTGGGGGGCAGTTGGACGGTTTGAGTTAGAAAGTGACATTGTTACCTGAGGCTGAGCTTGACATTTATGCTCAAATGGGTTTAGAAGTTGACCTGACCCAACTTTATGTGGCTAGCAAAAATATTGCTGCTGAAAGACCTTGTCATGGTGGACACCAATGCCAATTTTTCTTAGTCTCAGTCTTTCTTAGTGAAGCTGTCAAACCATAAAAATGTGCAAACCCTTTCTTTACAAAGATTTCAAACCTCATTTTTAGACATTAAATGTTTTTAGCAGGTTTTAAGTTGATTAAACAAATTTTTGCTCCACACCTTTTCAAACTTTTCACAGAATCAGCAGTCAAGATGTTTTTGTCTCAGTTAGAGCTAGAATCTAGACATAAGGAAATAATTATTAAAATGAATGAAAATCTCTTAGCTTCATACTCTTGATATTTAAAAAAATCTTGATTTAAGACAAAAAACTAAAACTGAACAGTAATTTTTGGTTCAGTTTCTTTCAAGAATGTTATTTTAAAGTTCAATTACTGCTGACATGCTAGACTGACATTCACTGTCATTATTTTGGAAACAAAAATTTAGATTCATGTTCTAAGAATATGTGGTAAAGATTTCATAAGGATTTATTAGGTTGGGTCAATTTGTACTATGATAATGTTCTCATTTAGTTCACATGTTGTTCTAAAATGAGTCATTTCCACTTTTTACAATAGTTTTTTTTTTTTTTTTTATTCTCACTACAATCAAATAAGCTACAAAATATGCAAATCATTTGCTTAGAATAGGGATCCACAACCTGAGGCTCAAGTGGCTCTTTTCCCTCATTCATTGCAAAGTCAGTTTGTCTTCATGTTTTATTTATTTATGCCAAAAGAAAAAGTTTTTATTTATTTATATATATATATATATATATATATATATATATATATATATATATAT